>CM034362.1:11182925-11782925 GCA_019925275.1 Mytilus edulis
AAGCAACAATGTAGGGAAGGTTTAAAGTAGATCGTGGTAACAACATCCCCTGACTTCATAATTCACCGTTTGTTTTGTCCTCCAAAATTTACGTAAATTCCTGTAATTACTAGAAATATTGAAGGAAAACAAAAAACTGGACATAGATTTTGTCTCATTAGTAGAAGTATTCATTGTTCTGTGGGATGTTGCTTTATAATGAGAAAAATATTTATGGAAGATTAATTCGTGGACTAGTATTGAATACTGCATTTGTTTGTATTTTGTTTGTTTCGGCTATAAAACGTATGATAGTATTAGACTAAGGGTTTTTGAATAACTCTGAAAATTTTTAATTTTTAATCTTTCTACTTTCAGTTACAAATGTATATGATAAATAGAGAAAGGCCATCCGGAGAATATTTAACACAAAGAACAATTATAGGTCCTTGACAAGAAGGACAAAAACATCCAACACTTTACGTCACAGCTGGTGAATTAGATTAAGAAAACGAGGTTAATTACAAAAGATGGAATAGCAATTATGATTACGTCATACAAGTTTTAATCAATATGTAATTACAATAAAAACACATTATGATTCCTTTGTCGTCTATAATCATTTTCTAAACAAAAATGCATTTCAATTTTGCATTCAGCTTTTAAAAATATACGTAGGCTATTATATTCCGAAAAGTTAGATTTATTTAATAATTTGTCTTGCAGACACCATACGTTTCAAACATATACCATTAATGAGGACTTTCTTTTATTTTTCATCAGCATAGCCGTCATCATCATCAAAATCATTGTTTCGTATTTAAACCTATAAGTATTATATAGTTATTGTTACCATCGTCATAATATCTCCCCAAAAGAGGCGTGTTTTGAGAAACAGCTGTATTTACAAAGTGTAACCTATAGATGTCGATGAAATAGAATACGGAAAGACAATATTTTAGTAGAAGAACATAATTATCTAAAGATTTTGATAACTTAAGAGGATTATCTTTTACGAGACATTTATTTAAACCTGTCTTTTGGACACAGTACTTTAAACGGCTGTATTTGGTTGTTCCAATACGCTGTATTAACAAGAATACAAAAAAACATTTGCAAATTATGTTGTGTAACCAACTGAAAGAGAACTACACGTGTAGTTATTTGCTTTTCTGCCTGGACAGTTCCAAGGCTGATTTACAACAAATTCAGTACATACAAGAAACATGACATTGTGTACTTTTTTAAAGCTTTATTAAAAAAATTTCAGAACATAACTTATCCGGTCAACTACGATATAAAGAAGATTATTTATAAGTTTATATTTTTTTTTATCTGGGAATGGGGTTAGTAACATGAACATAAACATGGTAAAATCACAAAAATCACAAATCTTTTCAGCTGTTGGCTTCCGCCAGAATTTTGTATTATAACCAGCACACTCGTAACCCGAATAATGTCAGTCGTTATATTTCGCCGATCTCTGTCTAATCTCCGATTTCTACATTAGGCAATAGGCCGCTAGAGGGCGTATAATTATTCGAGTTACAATGTAGCACACTCGTAACTATCATATTAGTTGCCAAGGGCAGATAATAAAATTACGGAATCGGTCGAGTTGAGACGAATTCTAGACACCATTGTATGCATCAATCGGCAATCCTCGGTAGAATCCGCTACTCTCCTTCTAGATGAAGGTACGGAATCGGCCGAGTTGAGACGAATGCTAGACACCATTGTATGCACCAATTGGCAATCCTCGAGTAAACGATACTCTCCTTCTATTGGAGAACGGAATAGGTCGTTTTTAGAGGAGTAGAGTAGGCATCTGATTTTCGACGGCAGTGGTGATTTTAAAAAAATTATAACATGTAGTTGCTATGTTGTAGAACAACTGTTTGTCATTTTGGTTGTTTGACATTTAACAATTAACGAAAAAAAACCGAAAGATACCAAATATGTTCACCAGATGCACGTTTCGCCTAAAGAAGAAATACCAGAGACGTTCGGATTTAAAAAAAACTTAAACACCACATAAAGTACAAAGTCAAAAAGTATTTAGGATAATTGATTTTAATATTAGAATTCGCTGCATTTGTTTGCCCTGTCCAAAGTCAGAAGCCCCATGTTTAGTGGTTGTTGTTTGATAATGTGGTTCATAAGTGTTCCTCGTTTCTTGCTTTAAAAAAAAAATATAATAATAGATTATACCGTTGGTTTTACCGTTTTAATGATTTTCGTTAGTCATTTGGACCTTTATAGCTTGCTGTTCGATGTGAGTCAATTTGAATGCTCCGTGAAGAAGACCGTACTTTGACCTATAAAGGTTTACTAATACAAACTATGACTTGGATGGAGAGTTTTCTTATTGGCAAGTTTACCCCATTTTCTTCTATATATATATTTCTCTTACCTCCTTTACATTTCTAGGAATATGATTGGTTGAAAGCGTCCTCGTGGAAACCGTGTATATTTAATATTAGGTTAGTTGGGAGGCGGGCTTATTTCATATACGGTTAGTAGTGGAGTTACGTCCGTTTATATTCCATATAAGTTAATAAGGAGGCGGGGCTTATTTATTACACAGTTAGTAGTGGTGTTACGTCCCTTCAGAAAAACAAAACGGTACTGAGAAAAAATCTTAAAGGTTTCAACAGACGAAGAAAGTGATGATACAGTAAAATAAATTCCTAAAACACATTTAAATATAACAAGTTGTCATTGTTGGCATCTGTTTTTGTAGGATCAAAGGAAGTAGTTTCTTAATCATGTTAATGCTTACTGTATTGAAGACTTTCTCATTTTGATAGGTCACTAAATTTTACACGTTAAGATAGTCGGTAACATAAATTCGTTACATAGTGTGCTAGTGACGTAATATAGTATATATGGGTCAGTAAATTCCATATGGGGATTTGAGCTTCGCTCTCATCCCATATAAAAATTTACTGACCCTATACATGTATATGTTACAGTGAATTTGTATAATCAGGGATTATGTAGAATCCCTGATTTTTCAGGGAATATGTAGAATCACTAAAATCATTAGTAATTATTATATAATCCCTGAAAATAACCAGTGATTTTACATAATCACTGAACATTTTAATAATTATTCTACAAATTCCCTAATATAATTTAGGGATTATGAATAATTTAAGGATCCTTTGTTTGATAAAAAAAAAATGAAAATATATAAACAAATTCTCATTTTTTACTTTTATTTTCCTTGCCAGATGAAATAATTTTGCTTCTGAACACAGAAGATGGTTTTTAAGATATAACCAGCACAGGGTTTCGAGATAAAGTTTAAGTCTTCAAAATTAACAATATCTAGATTCCTTTTATAGCGATAACTTTACATGTAGTGTTTGTTTATTAAAAGCAAGCTTCAAATGGATATCCATGTTCTATTCTTAAATCCACAGAGCATGTTATTTGTGGTACATGTAAAACAAATGGTGAAGAAGATTATAGAAGATATTTTTTTCGTTTTTGTTCAAACAGAGACATGTTTCTGGTTCAAATGAACAAGAAATCCAAACAGAGAAATCTTACACATGTAATGTATAGAAAAGCTAAGGATTGACAATAAGAACAAAGTTTTAGAGCATTTGGTGTTATATTCTCATAACAAAAAAGAAAAGGGAATTTAAAAAAAAACATAATGGTAATTGTTCAACAAAAGTCTGATAAAGGATATTGCCTGGTAAAAAAAACATATCTTAATCGAACCAGTTCGAGGTTGCTAATTTCTCTTTTTTTACAGATGTTTTTACTGAACACTTTATTCTCAGGCGGGTCATAAAATCTGATCTGATATGTGAAGAAAAAGGTTTTCTAAAATTTGGATATTGTCAATGTGGTAAAAACAGATGTGAAGCGTATTATTTTAATATATTATGTTTGACATTTTAATATACTGTGCTTAACATTTTGAAAAAGAACAAATTATCATTTTGATATTTTGTTCTTAGCAGTCTACAATTTAAGTTTATATAGTGTATTGCTGTTTCAATATGATTTCATAGCATAAATAATTTGACTTTTATTCATTTTCTTTATAAATAAAACTATTTCTTCATTTCAGTTATTATGTATAATCCCTGTCGTTATTTCTAGTGATTCTACATAATCCCTGAAAATTTTAGTGATTATATGTAATCCCTAAACTGGCCAGTGATTCTACATAATCCCTGAAAACTTCAGGGATTCTACATAATCACTGATTATACAAATTCACTGTAACATATATACCATATTAGGTCACTAGCACACTGTGTAACTAATATTATCGCTATTTTGTGCATTTTTCCTTTGGTCTGTTTTTGTGATAATTTTCATATCATGCTACTCGCTTGATATGGAAAAGTATCGCTAGAAACTAAGCAGGCACGTGGCGTTACTAACGAAATTGACATGAAATTGACATCGTCGTCATAGGTAAAATAGCGATAAACAGATTATCATTGATCATCTCAACTCGATTGCCGTTCTCGCTTTCGCCGTCCCGGCTCAAGCGAGAATATCAATCTCGTTGAGATGATCAATGATAATCTATGAATATCGATTCTATCTTATTTGATGAAGTTTTACATGTCCATAGAAACACAGGACTTATAATTATAGAATAAAGTTACACGCACAATTGTTTCTAATTTTTTCTTTATCTTACGATTGTCTAGATGACATAGATAGGTATATGTAATTAACGGATTTACGTGTGGTGTCATTAAAATTTATAAGATTAAATGTCAAAGTCACGACTAATCGATGACCAATAGTAATTTTACGTCATTTCCTCATGTTGGTGTTATAAGGCCTTAGGGTCTCGAAGGGTTTGCAGAAAATATATTAATGGACAAACAGTGCAACGTGTAGGGCTGACTAAAATACGGGGGGAAAAGGAAAAGAAAAGGATTACAAATTAAAGAATACAGAGTTTAGAGAGACCAATTCAGACCCTCAAATATGACATTAAACGTTATCGGAATATTTTGAGTGGAATTTACGGACTTTGTCCATGTGTTGTTTCAGTAAATAATTAGTGAAAAAATATCTAATTAATTAGTGTCAACATTATCTAAATCATTAGTGTAAAACATATCTAAATAATTAATAATTAGTGTAAAAATAATCTAAATAATTAGTAGAATCAACCATGAAACTGCAGTGTTAACTCAAACAGAAAACTAAACTGTCAAACTGGCTTCTGTTTAAAATGATTAGCACAGCACACACGTCATAGCATAGTAGTCTATCAATACATTTTTTTTAAAGTTGTGAAAAACTTCAGCGCATGTGAAATTAAAGATAAACGTTCTTACAATGATATTAAAAAAAACCGAAAGCGTGATTATGACTACCGTATATAATTAGAACTATCCAATTACTGACCAAAGGGTCATGGGGTCAATGATTTGAACACCTATGTCTATCTGCAGCATCTGAGACCACCCAAGTATTAACTGCATAGCCTTCAACAATAAGCAAATAAACATACAAACGTAAAAAAAACACCCATTCAAATACCACAAGAAAACAAATTGTTATGGAGGTCTTCGTTATCACTGTCTTAAATGGATTTAACAATGTAGTGAAGTATATAGTTATTATCAAAAATTTATCCATGGTGATTTTCGATTTTGATTTAACAACTAGAGACCTATGATGTTAGAGTAGATCTGAATCGTAACTTCCTCCCCGAGCGGGGCTGGAACCTGTACTCTTTATTTCTAACTTCTACGACAACACCGCCTAGCATTGCCCAGAGACCTTATACCCTCCTCCAACCTCTACTAAGCTTATAAAAATAAGCTTTCGTTTCGGGAGGTGTTACCGTTTTGTAGGAATTAAACAAGGATCTCTGAAACATATATATATATACATATAGCAATTATAAACTTCGACTAACGACCGATCTGATAATGAAAACTTGTGGTAATGTCAGGAAAGTAGTAAATAAGTTCGTATGTATACATGAACGCAGAACTTTTTTGTTGTAAATATAGAAAAAAAAGGAAATGCATGTGATATGATTTCCAATAAGATGACTATCCAATAAATCTCCCAATATAAAGTGGATGCTTGAGAGCAATTAAAAGCAGCCACAGGATTTCAACAATGAGAAAAATCCTGTACCGCATAGTCGGCTATTCCAGGGGCGGATCCAGCCATTTTAAAAAGGGGGGTTTCTAACCCAGGACAAAGGGCGGTGGTTCCAACTACATGTCCCCATTCAAATGCATTGACTGTCCAAAAAAGGGGGTTACAACCCCGGACCCCCCTCCTGGATCCGCGCCTGTATTCTATATTTCTTTAAATATCAGAAACAAGGAGATAGTCATTGACAATTTAATCACATGTTAGACAAAATCATTCATGTAAACTAAACATACATATGCCGAAAATAGGATACTTATAATGCCAATCACTAGATCGTAATGATGAATTATGCTATTTGATATGCTTTATGGTAATTTCATCATTTACCACATTATGAACAAGCTCTAATTATTGATTTTCCATATTTATATTTCAATTATTGTGTATCCTCTTATTTTAAAATAATGGATATAAACGAGGATTACATAAAGAGCATAAAATCTGTCTAATGGCAGAAACTGAACATTTAATGTAGACATACGATTTATTGATTAATCCTTGCTTTACGCTATAGTTCTTTACACTATAGTTCACCGTAAGGACTTCAACAATGAGCAAAGCCCATACCGCATAGTCACCTATAAAAGGCCCCGAAATGACAATGTAAAACAAATAAACGAGAAAACTAACGGCCTTATTTATATAAAAATGAACGAAATAATTTGGAAGAATATAAGTGAACAGTTAATACGATAAAAAGGATTCTGCCTATTTAATTGACTTGTTAAGAAAGTCGGTTATTAATTACCACTGGACACATTATGAGTGTATGTTGGGTACGGGCAGCCATTTTCCCATGACCACTTGCGGAGCCGTCATTACTTCTGATCTGGTCAGGAACCGATGTAAAGTTTGGAAGGAATATAACACGAGTAAAATGAAATAACTGATACTGAACACTAACAAAATTGCTATCAATTTACTGATATAGCACGCGGACATTCCCGAGCATAATGAAATACTTCATACTGAACGTTAGACAAACAACTATATTAATATCCTTATCAAGCAGGCGTTTATTTAAGGAATAACTGTAATTCCTTTTCTGTCTATGAAGAAATAACATAAAAAATGTGGTGCACACTGAATAACAAGCATAACGGGTTAATTAAAGTGTGCACGACTTTTTTTCTGTTATTTCAAATAGACAGAAAAAAATATTACAGTTATTTCTTATAACTTAATTCTAAATTCCATTTTAAACCGGAGTAAACCAGGGAAAACGTTGATGACGTCACGGTCACATGACTAAATTATGCCAATGAGCTGATAAACAAAACAACGTCAGCCAACCAGATGACGCGTTTTATCCAAAATTGAATTATTCAAGAATACACTGAAATACCTATCACTGAACGTTAGACAATTTACTACCATTTTATTGATAAATTAAAATACTATCAATCTACTAATAAAGCACACAGACAGTAGATAACATAATGAAATCTTTGCTACTGAATGTTATGCAAATAAATATCCATATATTGATAAATCACGTAGACATAATAGAACATAATGAAATACTTGCTGCTGACCGTTAGAAAAATATAGTATCTATATATATTTATAAATCACGCAGACATAATAGAACATAATGAAATACTTGCTACTGAACGTTAGGAAAATAGTATCTATATATTTATAAATCACGAAGACATTATAGAATATAATGAAATACTTGCTACTGAACGTTAGGAAAATAAGTATAATACTCATTTATCAAATGGACAAATGTCATTAGGTCAGAAATACGTAATAACTAGATGAGAAATACGTAATAATTAGCTCAGAAATACGTTATAATTAGGTCAGAAATACGTAACAATTTACATGTATGATAATGTGGCATCACAAGTATTCTAATCATCATCGTGTATTAATAAAAACAATGATCAGATCGATAACTATGAAGTCAAACCCTAATGTGAACGACAATGCTAGCTCAAATCTTATTAACAAACAATTTACAAGAACGAATTGACATATTAAAACATGATATTATTACAAAACAACTAATGAAGTAAAACCCTAATGTGAACGACAATGCAACATTGTAGCTCAAATCTTATTAACAAACAATTTACCAGAACGATTTGACATATTAAAACATGATATTATTACAATACTTCTAATGAAGTCAAACCCTAATGTGAACGACAATGCTAGCTCAAATCTAATTTACAAACAATTTACAAGAACGAATTGACATAAACATGAACGTACGGTGACCTACAGTTGTTAATTTCTGTGTCATTTGGTCTCTTGTGGAGAGTTGTCTCATTGGCAATCATACCACATCTTCTTTTTTATATGATAGTATTACAAAATATATATGTCTATGGAACGAGCCTCTCACGTGTCCTTTCAATTTACAAAATGCGAAAGGTAAAGTTTTAATACTTCAATTTTATTGCAAAGTACAATTCTCAATAAAAATTTAAGACACGGATTGTTTTCATCAAGAAAATGTTTGAGGTTTATCTAAGTCATAGAATTTATATGAAGAAAATGTTAAATGATATTATGGGCTTTTATTTCTTTATTTTATTGCTATTTCCGTGTAATATTAAAAGCTAAACATTTAAAAATAATCATTGCATTTACTTATGTAAGCCGCCTACAGATTTACGAAAACCTTGAGTCCTTGTATTATATAACGTTTTGTCTTTGATGGAAAATAAATTGTACAAGAGAATACTTCTGTTCTTATTGATATCAATTTCGTTTTTTTGTATGCACCGAGCTGAAGAGAGAACAATTGGATTGTCACTTGAAAAGCCAGGAATAAAAAAGAAGGTGTGGTATGATTGCCAATAAGACAACTCTCCACAAGAGACCAAAATGAAACAGAAATAAACATCTATAGCCCACAACAATGAGAAAAGCCCATACCACATAGTCAGCTATAAAAGACCCCGAAATGAAAATGTAAAACGATTTAACGAGAAAACAAACGGTCTTATTTATCAAAAAAAAAAATAAAAAAAATGCCACTGGAAAAGTAGGGTATGTTGATTGGGATCAGAAATTTAGCTCTGCTAGTTACACATTTACCACAAACATATACGGACATGCAGGGAGTTATCTAGTTCCTCTTTGACTTGCTGAGAGCTTGGAAATCACTATCGAGATATGCATTTTCAGTACGATCTGAGGTATTTTGTTCTACAGAAATTGTTTCTTCAAAATACATAAAATAAATAAATTTCTTCCTCGCCTTACTCGTCCGTATTCAAAGTACAAATGCATTTCTACTCCTTATTTAAAAAGCTACATGTATAAACAACAAAAAACACAGAAATAGGATTAGTTGCTCGCAATAACAATTTCAAACGAAATGAAATGAAATTTATCTATATAAACAAATCTTAAACTACAGTGAAACCTGTTTAAACCGAACCTCTTTGGGACTTAAGATTTTGTTCGGTTTTGGCCAATGTTCTGTTTTATCAGGTTCACAACGCGCATAATTTGATATGACGGTGCTTACGAACATGTTTAGTTTATACAGGTTTTCGGTTTATACATGATTCGGTTTAGTCATTTTTCACCGTACTATACGTTTTTGTTTATGCGACAGCTGAAGCACGCCTTTAACGGCCGCCGCGGTGCGGTATTTTGTCGCTATATTGAAATCTATATTGGTGGCCTTCGGCTGTTTTCTGCTTTTTGGTCGGATTGTTGTCTCTTTAACACATTCCCCATTTCCATTCTGAGTTTTATTTGTGTTTTAAATTAGTAGTTGAACTTTAATATATAATTCATATCGGCATTGTGATATTGGACGAGAAAACGGTGGTCATTGCGATTATTTAAAAAAGAGGAAAGTAAAACCGTGGAAGTTTTATATTTCATTTTACTTCCATGGTACAACCAATCTGTCACAAATCAATCAATAAATCAAACAATTAATTAGTTACATTATAATGAGGTCATATCTTACTTATTAGTTTCACAGTTATACATGTAATATAACAAGATTAATCAATGCCTAAATATTCACCTGTTGCCACCTTACTATTCTAATGTTGTTTGATCTTACACATAACTCGACACCAACAAGCAAACAAACAAACAAACTAACAACTAGGGTAAAACTAATCAGGGAACAAAGGATGAGAAGAATAATTAAACGTATCAAATGAAAAAAAAAGTTTGTAGTGTAGGCGAAGTATATATTAGGCCAAATAATAAAATATATGAGTGTTTCTTATTTCCCTACCTCCCCTTTATTGTAAGCTGAGAATAGCCTTTAAGGTTTTCATAGAAGTATATATTAGGCCAAATAATAAAATATATGTGTGTTTCTTATTTCCCTACCTCCCCTTTATTGTAAGCTGAGAATAGCCTTTAAGGATGTTCGCTACTCTGTTTACAAATAACAAGCTTTTTAAAAGACTGTTATAAATTGAAAGTATATAAATAAAGAAACTAAAAAACCATAAAAAAAATGGAGGGTCCGTGTGCTTGTTTTCGAGATATAAGCCGTTGAAAATTTGGCGGGAAATAATTCTCTCTAGATTTTTCTTTCACTTAACATTGGCACCTTTTTGTTTAAAAAAGTATGAAAAAATAACAAGGATTTCATAAGATTTTGAAATATGGCTTTTGAAATAATATGTTATAAAAATATAAAAAAAAGTAGGGGTTAGTGGGCAAATTTTTTAAATGTTAATACATGGATAAAACCAGAGGATTCCGAAAATCTGGCAAAAATTCAAAAAGTAGAGGAGCAAACATCCTTAAAGTTTTTATAGAAGTATATATTAGGCCATATAAAAAATAATATGTGTGTTTCCTATTTCTTTACCTACCCTTTATTATAAGCTGAGAATAGCCTATCTTAAAGTTTTTGTAGAAGTATATATTAGGCCATATAAAAAAATAATATGTGTTTCCCATTTCTTTACCTACCATTTATTGTAAGCTGAGAATAGCCTATCTTAAAGTTTTTATAGAAGTATATATTAGGCCATATAAAAAAATATGTGTGTTTCCTATTTCTTTACCTACCCTTTATAATAAGCTGAGAATAGCCTATCTTAAAGTTTTTATAGAAGTATATATTAGGCCATATAAAAAAAAAATGTGTGTTTCCTTTTCCCCTACCTACCCTTTATTGTGAGCTGAGGATAGCCTATCTTAAAGTTTTTATAGTCAGAATTTCTCTACCAAAGACTTGATGTAAAAAAAAAATTTGTAAAATAAAAAAACAAATCTCTACCTTCATGTACCTACCTTCTCAATGTATTCAATGATGTAATAGGAAACACACATATTATTGTATTTGGCCTAGTCTAGAGGAAGTTAGAGGCGGATTAAGTGGGGGCTCAGCCCCCCCCCCCCCCAATTTTCTGGGGGAAATTTGGTTGATTATATGATTATATAGGGAATCACTAAAGCATGACCGAAGCGGGCCCCCTCTTAGGCAGTCAGTGGGCCCCCATTTGAGAAAATTTCTGGATCCGCCACTGGAAGTATTATATATTACGATCAGTTATTCATTTGGTTGATAATTTTTTTTACTATTATAAGTATTAAATGAATGAAATGAATTTTATAAATAAACATTGACAAAAACTATCCGTTGTCTATATTCTCATCAGACATCGTTATCATATATACAGTGAAACTTGACTAAACCGAATCCTGTATAAACCAAACATGTTCGTAGGCACCGTCATATCAAATTTCGTGCGTTGTGAACCTGATAAAACCGAACATCGGCCAAAACCGAACAAAATCTCAAGTCCCGAAGAGGTTCGGTTAAAATAGGTTTCACTGTAGTCTGTATCAAAAATGAAATGATTCAGATTGAGAATTTAATACTATTTTAAACACTAAAAATTACTTATTGGAATTAATAAAAATGATAATAGGAAAATAAATGTTCGTCTCGCTAGGCTATGGGTATATATTATTTCCGTGTTCAACGAAAATTGGTAAAAACCCTAATTTACTGTAGATTTCTATATTTTTTTTTCTCAAACACATTATCATAATGGACATGTGTAGTTTTAAAGTTTAAAGTTGACGTGATCCCAACCTCATGGTAACCTACTGAAAATAAAATGACACAGACGGACGGACGGACAGAGACATAGACGCACAAAACAGAAAAATGCAATGCACCTTAAGAAGAACATGAAGGTGGGGAATAAAAAAGATCGATGTTAATGACAGATTTCACAAACAAGTACTTTTTTTAAACCACGACCTTTATTGACAAACAGTTGTGGAAAGGTCAAGGAAATAAAGTCAACACTTTAGTCCGAATTTATTTTGTACAATATCCTGCATTTTAGAATCAACAAGTGTTAGTATACGTGTACTGACACTTATGCCAGCAACTCGTTTGCCTATATCGCATATGCATGTGCTAGTCTATTTCGTGGAAAATTCTTTAAAATACCAAGGATCCAAAGGGTGGGATTCTTATATATTTTCTATACATATTATTTGAAAATATAAATTGATAAGTTTACACTTGACTTAAAATTTGAATTTTTCGTAAAATAAAATCAAATTCTATTTATGCGTTTTATTTTTTTTTGATTTACAAAACTTATATATAAAAAAATATTTATACATGAAGACAAATACGCACGTTTCATTTACGACAAACTGACTCTTCAATTACAGTTAATTTAGAATGGAATAAATAATTATTTAAACTATACACGATGAGTTATCCAGAGCGTCTTTAACTGTATAACACCTAACAATTAGTTTAAACATATTTATTTATAGTGGATAGGGAAACAAGTTTTGTAACTTATATTAATCCCTTTCCACTTTGCGGGTGCGAGTGCTGCCTTGTAGCGGCATTAGCCTGCTCTTTTTCAAAATCTACAAGTGTGTCTTTTACGCGCAAGAGATATGGCTCTCTCTTAACACGGGTCAGCCATTTATCGTCCCCTTCCGACATTTAAGTGGGAGATGTGCATTATGTGATTTAATACAAGAACAATATAAATGACTTACCGTGGGTCTTTTGAATACCATTTTTTCATATCTATCATCCCCTGTGTAGACGTACGTAAGTGACGTCAAATCTGGCGGGAAAGATGGATCAACAAACAAATCAGCGTCACTTAAACGTTTCCCCTGTCGGCATTTACTTTTTACGTTCCGTTTGATCAAAGAAAAATTCTGATAAGGAACTTCAGAAAACTGTTTTGATGACATTGTTAACTTAAATAATTATAATATCACAAATGATTTAACATCTTAATAACACTTCGTTTCAAAACAACCATCCACCTAAAAACGCAAGTCAATATTGTAATAATACTCGATATTTTGTCATTAGTAAGAAGCTTGATGACTTATGACTGTTTCCTATGAAAGTAAACATTATAATGATACCGATATTATCAGACGACATTTTGTTTCTGAAGCAGGTGTTCTTCTGGAAATCGATAAGTAGATGACAATTTACAGGTAAATTCTGTAACCAATTACCGTTGATTTGCTAATATTATCGAACAAAAAAATCTAAAACATCGCTAATATTCTGTGATAGTAAGAGTCAGGTAAACCACTCTAATTTACATATAATATTTATATTGTTAATTTTATACTTTCATAGAAATTAATATTGTATAGGTATACCAAACCAGGAACATATATATATTGACAGTTAGATATACTGTTCCCAGATTAAACGTTGCGATAGTGAAATATAGTTAGCACTTTTTATCTTATTTTATAAAAATCTTGATTATGAATTTTATTCGTTTATCAAATATTGTATTATAGTTAACCAGACATATTTGAGTTTTACAAGATGGAAAACGATCCTAAAATCGAAGCTGAAATTCCATAAAAGACAACAGAAACAAACCAAAATGAAGAATTAGAAATGAATTAATGAATTCATAAATAATCATACACATGAATAATTAATGAATCAATCATTCATTCAATTAATCAATCGTCAATCAATTGCTTAAAAATGCAGCTTAAAAATGCAGCAACAAAAGTTAAAAACAAACTCAGTGTTCAACGAGTGACCATAACAAACATGTACAATGTACATCATATCATTATGTTTCGCTTTAAATTCTACATCAACAAAATTATGTACACTTGGTAAGAAACAAGAAGTTCTTGAAGTTGTGTTTTTAAAGTGCATGCAAAACAAAAAATGTTATATTTAAAGAAATCCAACCATTTTCAAAAGGGGAGATTGAGATCCAACCAAGAACAAATCGAAACGCGTTCATGTAATTTCATCGCCAGAACACCCTCTAGTACCGCAAATGAGAATTTTTCATGAGGTTATACAGACTTGTGATTTTCTTTATACTTATCATGAGCACCACGACGACGGATGTCACTTGTTTAGTTGAGGAAGAACATTTACTCTTTAAGAGATGTTGAGTACACTCGTGCTATCAGATTTGTTGGTTTACTTGTTTTTTTCTCTGTCTGTTTTCTACTTGAAATATTTCACGTATTTTTCGTGTCTACCAACATTTTAACCACATTGATACTCGGTTATACTACTAACAAGTATGTTCAATTTTGTTCGCCTGCTGGGCTCATTGACATAAGAATGTTCTGTATTGTTTGATTGTTGTCTCATTGACGTATGTCCAGGTCATTTTTACTTATGATAAAACAGTTACTACACGAAAGACGTCAGCTTGATAAACAATGCTAGTTTTTGCAAGCGTAATTATAAAAATGGAACATGAACTATATGACTTTTTAACATGGATATAGTTTTATTTTTATATAAAAAGCAAATAAATAGCAACTGAAATACAAATTAAAATTATAGTACATGACATTTATATATATGTGTATACAGTAAAAATCAATACATGTGCAGACAAATAAAATGTTAACGAATATTTATACAAAGTACAGACCTTGTTAAAATAAATTTAAAATGTAGGCGAAAAGAAGTAAAATTTTAAGCAAACAGTTTTAAAATATCTTTATACCCGACAATGTTTGTCATTTAGGAAGAACAATTTGACATTTAATAATAAATGAATTAGAGGAAAAGGAACTATATTTATAGTGTTAAGTGAAATTTTCATAAATGCAATTGGATCATCGCCACGCTTCAGTATAGGCGCCGACTTCGGTCGTACCCAAGTGAAATGCTTTCCCCTTTGCAGGTGGTTTGCCGGACATTTCTACATAATCGTTTGTATTATGCTGTTCTGCAGTTTGTCCCATATCATGATACGGGTTCTCTGTAACACCTGCAGCGATTGAACACGTGGCGTGTTTTAGTTTGTCCTCCGATGTTTCGTTCACTACTAGTTTTCTCCGCCTTTTCCAAATGCATGCAAATATGACCAAAATAGTAAGACACAAAATAAACACGCATACCCCTATAATGATTGGTATGGCATTAGAATCGGTCGAAGGAATTGTCGGTGGTCCCTTGTTCTTTGGTTGAAACTTAATTTTGAGTTCGAATTCTGTTTTTTCTGTTCCATCATCGCATGTAATAGTTAATATAAATTGGGAACTTGTATTACTTTGAATGCTCACATTATTCACCAATTTCAAATAAACATCTGTAAAATAAAGCTTAAGGTTACCAGAGCGCAATCATTAGTTTACATTTTATATTTTACCGGCAAGTTTTTTTTACCCCAAAGATTGTACCTAGAATAGAATCCTATACGGCTTCTGATTGGATGATACAGGATTGGAGTTACTTTTAATTGAAAGCTTATCCAATTAGGTGTAACAATTGTCGAAACTCATATTCACATTTTACGAAGTATAGAAAATATCTTCCATTTCTGCACGTCGGAACCATTAATAAAAATGCCTTTTTCATTAGGCGAAAAAAATAGACGATATTTTTCAACTGCATTTTAAGTCAATTTGAGCCGCATGACCCTATATATTTTTTTGGGTGTAATGCACCACTGGTATTTCTAGTAACAGGAACTGCTACCCGTTTTTCCCTAGTTTGTGTAGTCTTCGAGAAAAAAATACGGAACACCAGTGGTACCCTATGGAAAACGCATTACGAATAATTGGGCTCTTGTAACCTTAAGATTGTTAATGTTAAGTAATGTCTGACTAATTACGTTTGAACATGTTTAAAGTTAGATTACTATTATAACACTATTCTTTTAAATACATTTTTTTGGTAAAAAATATAGGATGTTTCAAGGGTCCGTGACACAGATACTTTTAAATATACGACCTATTATGACTGGAAATGTTTTTGAGCAGTAATACAGCGGCCTCTGGTGGAATAGGTACATAAAAATTATATATTTTCTATGAAGCGTCGACCAGGTCAAAATTCAGTTTGTTACACATACGCTAGATTTTCGCGTAACAGGTCGTTCACGTACCGTAGAGGTACATGCAACACTTTGTTTACGTACCCTGAAGATGTACACGCAACAGTGTTATATGAACATCCAGGTTACGCGAAATATGTGTCATGTGTTCCTCTAGGGTACGTGAATTTTTTTATATGTACCTGATAAATGAATTTTAACCCGAGCGGCCCTTCATACTCTCCTCTTGTTCATTAATCAATAATAGGATAGTAAAATAATGTGTCTTGTCTTAATCAAAAACTATCATTACACGTCTATTATATGACCTAAAATTTTGATCAACCGATAAAGCTTGAAAAAACCACATTTTAGATTAACTGAAAAATGAACAATTTGTTTTAAATGCAATACATGTACATGAAAATTAAGCAAATGCCAAAAAAAAAAAAGAAGTCTCATTGACAAGATCTTCGTCAAATGTTTTGTTATAAATTTGGCTTTCGGTTTTGTCGTATGAATTGTTTCTTTTTTTAGATCTGATAATACGGTACGGATTTAGCTCATTGTTCACTTCCGTAGATTACCCATATATACTGACATTCACAACTTTTTAACTCTGATAGGTTTGTTATTGGTACCCTTGCAATAACTACTTATTTCAGTAAACAGTTTTGTCAATTTGAATGAAAACGTTTAATTTTCTTACTATTATTATTCTTAGTCATACCAATATCGTCTAGCTGTAGGTAAAAAAAATTCCGTTGCTGCTGCGTTGGTCTCGTTTATCATGCAAGAAATATTATCACCAGAAGGGTCTTTCACTTGGAACTGAGCAATATATGGTTCACTTACAGCAGTAGCAGGGTCTACCTCTAAATTATTTTGTAATCCGCTAAACACAGGAGGCTGTAAATATACAAGGGCGTATAATGCGATTATCAGAGCGGAGGTGTGGAGTGGGGTAAATATGTAGACTGTTTGTATAACTATATCGTTGAAATCGTTTCAGGCAAGTTAGTAATTTTACAGGGTTCTCGTCAATATTCAAAACAAAAGCAAAAGGATACGTTGAGATTGAATTGAACACCTTTTGAAATATATGTTTTATGTTTGAACTTGAAAATTTATTCGGAAGTTACAGAAATGAAAATATGAAATATGCTAAATTTTAGATTTTTTCATATTTGACTGTGAGTTATCTTTGGTATTCTTTGCAAACTAAAAATAAGATGTGGCTCTTTTTACTTTTTGCTATGAAGATTTACTAACCGAATCCGACCTTAGTGTTGCTCAATCAAAGCATTTATGGCTCGATGTTATGTTATTTGTTGTTTGTCATTTAGCTATTTTCATATACATACAAAATGTATCTTTTCCACCACATGGGATTATTTCCTTTTTTCTTTTCTTGTTGGAGTTAGTAATACATTTGTTGAGTTAATGTACTTACAACATTATATACTATAATAGTAACATTTGAGGTGGCCTCATTATAACACGAGTCTTGGACTGAGATAGTTATATTTAGGCTGTAAAACATCTGTCCAACTGTGTGTGGCAATTCTTTCTTTACGTAAACATTTCCTATAATTGATAAATAATATCATTAAGACATTTTGGACTTAACAATGATGATAACTGCCAGGGCTTACAACTAGCTGTTAGTAAATGCAAGTACTCTTAGATGTGGTGCACTCTGTGTTTTTGTCAGTTGTATTTATTTTGTATCGATCTGATGAGTTAAAACTTTTTCAACTGATTTTTATAGTTTGTTCTTCTGTTTCATTGTAATTTCACTTCAGGTTACGGGAGGGTTGGCTACCGCTACACACTGTATTGGCATGTTCTTAGTCAGGAGTCCGTAATTCAGTGGCCGTCGTTTGTTGCTGTATCAAATATTTGTTTTTCGTTCATTATTTCGTACATAAATTAAGTTGTTTGTTTTTTTGATTTTCTTAAAAGTTGTTATATCACGCCCTGTATAGCTGGCTGTGCGGTATATTTTTTGCTCATTGATGTAGGCAGTAAGATGACTTTTAGTTGTTAACTTCTGTGCCATTTAGTATCATTGGCAACCATACCGCATCTTCTTTTTTTTTATATATTTATAAGAACTATTATAAAGTGAGTGTCTTCTGATCTATGGATTTTTTTTTAACATGTACTTGCTCAAAAATCAGAAACAATCGATGCGTCCTTTGATATTATTGTGTTCATATGTTCTGTTGATAGTGTTGATATTAAGTTGTTTTGGTTTCTTGTTTTCTTATTTTTCATTTAGATTATATATTTGATTTTTTTGTTTCAATTGTTTTCAACTAGTTATTTTGGAGCCCGTTATTGCTTGCAGTTGGGCGTGAATATATCCATAGCGATTCATACGACGTGCAGTTAGGGTGAAGCTGGATGACGTTGTTACAGAGATGTACGGTTTAATTAAAAGCATTCTACGAATGAATGCACAGTGATGACAAAATATGACACTCCCCTTTGGCCAAGGGAATCATTACGTAACATAAATAGCCATAATAAAAAAGAAATAATCATAAAATGTACATTTATACTTACGCAGTGTGGTATCAAAATAAAAATATTCATTGTCGTAATCAAGTTTAAAATCTTGTATATAGTCTCCATAATCTTGATCATTTATCTGTATTGCCATCACAAATGAGTCCACGTTTAAGTGATCGGGGATGGTGATAGGTTCAGATGGTAAATCAAAAGCAATAGGTCTGTCTGAAATATGCAATACAAAATCAAATAAATAGAATCAATCTTTAAGAATAAAATAAAAAAAAATAATACAGATCTTATGTGTTAGGATGATTAAAGGTGGCACCAAACACCTTGACTAACATTAATTTGGTTCTTTTGATTTCTGTAAGATTTTGACAAAACATTTACTTCGACTTTTGACAAAAATATAAAAATTAAAAAAACTTGAACCATACACTTTATCGGAAAATATTCATTTGATATATACATGTAGCAGTTTGACAAACACGGATTTTAATCATTGAAAAGCTTTATATTTCCTTAACAATAGAAAATGTTTAAAACTTTCAGCTGATTTTTACTGAGAGATCTCCCTGTAGTGTTATGTACCAAGGAAAACTCTTCCTTCTATTAGTTTCAATGGTTTCGAAGTTTCTACATATTTTTTGTGCAAATCAGAATCAACTGCTTATTAAATGTGTTGGAATATGGTATACAAGATTGTATTTTGTATTGAATAGTTTAGCACTGTTCTCTTACAAGATTTAAAGAGAGTGGAGGGAAAGATACCAGAGGGACATTAAAACTGATATCGAATATAATCAGACATACAAACTTATATCGAATATAATCAGACATACATAATTAGACATACACACTATCGAATATAATCAGAAAATGTCATGGCTAAATAAACAAAAATACCAAATAGACAAACAATAGTATACAAAACACAACATAAAAAAACTAACGACTGAGCAACATGAACCCCACTAAAAATATGGAGTGATCTCAGATGCCAAACATGAGTCACCCGTCGTGTTGTGCATGGTATTACAAAGCCGGTAATAAGTCTATTTCGGTAGGTAACATTCGACAAAAGGGTAGGGGATTGTGGTTGATTTTAAAGTTCTATGTGGTGAATAAGTAAGCTGTTGATCAGGTGATATTGTAAAATATGTATAGAAAAAGACAAAAGCATTCAAATGCTGATATCATTAGGACAAGAACTAATTTTTAACCAAAGTAATTAGGACTGTTTGAAGAAAAATTTGAAATAGATATAAGAAGATGTGGAACCTCTCCATCCAGGTCGTAATATGTAGAATTAAACCATTATAGGTCAAAGTTATGTTCTTCCACACGTAGCCTTGGCTGAAGTTTGCTCACACTAAACAGCAAGATATAAAGGGCTCGAAAATGACTAGTGTAAAACTCTTCAAATGGGGGAAATAACGTTCTAATCTATAAAAAAAACTCCGAGAAATGAGAACCTCACGAACAAACGACAAATGAAAATCAGACTTAGAACAGATGCAAACAAATGTGAGATTAAACGTTTAAAAGGTACCAACTATCACCCTTACATGAAACAATAGTGTAATACCACATCATAGAAAGAAACACTTTGAAATATCAATTTAAATGGCTTAACTCAATCAGAAGACGTATGAAAACAAACAAGTTAATAAACACTGAAAAAATCGAATTTCAACTTTTAAACAATGTTAATAAAAAATCAATGAAATAAGGGGTGATTTTGAAAATAAAATTCATGTTGTGGAGGGGTATTTGCGAAAAATACCAGTCAAGGGACTGTAAATTTTACCTAGCTGCTACGCGAGGGAAATTCGTTCCCAAGACTGGTGTTGTTGCAAATACCCATCCATAACATGATTTATCTTACCTCATATACATTTCTAGGAATATGATTGGTTAAACGCGTCCTCGTGGAGACCGTGTATATTCCATATCAGGTAAGAAAGGAGACGGGGCTTATTTCATACACGGTTAGTAGTGGTGTAACGTCCCTATATAAAAACAAAACGGTACTGAGAAAAAAATCTTAAAGGTTTCAACAGACGAAGAAATTGATGATTAAGATGGAAATAAATTTATAAAACAAGTTTAAACCTAACAATAAAATTGAGAAAGGAAATGGGGAATGTGTCAAAGCGATAACAACCCGACCAAAGAGAAGACAACAGTCAAGTAGTTATAATTGGCATCTGTTTGTGTAGGAACAATAGAAGTAGTTTCTCAATGCTTATAGTATTGAAGACTTGCTCATTTTCATAGGTCACACGGTAAGACAGTCGGTAAGATAAATTCGTTACATAGTGTACTAGTGACGTAATACGGTATATATGGGGTCAGTAAATTCCATATGGGGTTTCGAGCTTCGCTTCGAATTTACTGACCCCAGATATACCGTATTAGGTCACTAGCACACTATGTAACTAAAAATATCTGTTTAATTACGCCGAATAGATTTGGAATGAAACTCTCTGTACAGGTGTAGATTTTTTTTACTTGAAAGCTGTAATTCATTAACATGTCTATGCAGAATTTTGAGGATAAGAGGATATTATCATAGAACCGCGGGAATTATACATGTACTTATACGCGTTAGCTCGCTTTTTTATGTAACGTCATATCCGAACAATTTGGGCGGGAAGCTGCCCGAGAGGGTAAAAACGGAATATACAAAATGGCAAATGCCATGGTATTTGAGGCAAATTCACCGGCAGTGATGAAAAACAGACAAATTCGTTTGAAATGAGAATATGCAAAAAATACACTGGCTATCAACCAATCGAAATCTGTCTTTCTTATATAAGGTGTAATTAAATAAACAATTTTAAAAAGTCAACCATATCCTTGAACAAAATGCCGCCATATACATGATATAAAGATGTTAATCGTGCACACAATGCCACTAAATAGAATACATATGTATATATCGATAGATATATCAAAATATAGGTTAAGAGCTGTGATTCTTTCGACTCATCATCTGACTTGTCATAATGAGTCAAAATAATCATTGCATATTCTATTTTAATACTGAAACCAGTTTGAAAATTTTTGTTAATTTACAGTTTTATATGTTTTCTTAATGATTACAATCAAAACGATTTTGATTCGCATATTATTTTCGACAAATCAAACAAAGTATAAAGACATACTTCCAATTATTGAATAATGCACGGCATATGATCTGCCTGACGTTATGATATCAACATTTGTAATGTCAATGACATCTCCTTCACCGATACCGTTGGGAAATCTATACCAATGTTGGCACATTTGGGCTCTCGGTGTACAATCGTGAAACCCAACAATGTTGCTTCCACTATTAAACCTGCATACAAAAATAAGTAATACAGAATGATTATCAATTTCAATCGTTGTTATACTGACAAAGGAAAATAAGAAACAGTTGAATAATATATCAAATACCATATAATATCCACTAGCTTGGTTTCACTGTTTTGCATTCATTATGTATGAAGCTTTTTTTTTCAAAAAAAGATTATTTTTAGGGTTTCATGAAATATGCAGAAGATAACAAAGAAAAAATTCATAATCTTAAAGTCATTGAGAAACCAATCAAATCATCGTTAATAACAAAAGACGACGAAAAAATATAACTGTATTCAAAATTCTACACAGAAAAGCAAATATTAAGCAACTCAATCAACCTAAATTAACCTGGGGATCATCTAGAAGTGTAAACAGATTCTGGTGCACATACCGAACCGTATATAATTGGAATAAGACAGAAACACAATAACATGTGAAAAACCAACAGTAAACTTTACACATCAATGAATTTAGGACTGATCAATACGAACCCAAACAGAAAATATTGATCGGATGCTCTGCATGATCAACACCTCTCCTCATCAGCACCGGTACCAATTTTGTGCATCTGACTAACAAAACAAAATGGGCAATAAATCTGATTTGATGAATTTGTAAAGGCGACACCAAGGCCTCTCAAAAACATCTACACCAATATGGAGTCAATTTGATAATAGTGAGAAACATATATATAACTTACCATCCATATATGTCACCCTTGGTTATAACAATGCGTTTATCCTCAGACACATTAAACTGAGATAGTTTTCCAAGGTCTGTTGCTGTTCGAAATTATATGAGTGTATTATATAAATGTATGTAAATTCATAAAAGCAAACAAGCAGGAATAAAACTTTTGAATATCTAACAAACCACATTAAAAAAACTACATATGGTCAAGATATCCCGGATCGATTTATGCTTGCAATGTCGTGATATTAAGTCCCACCCACCCCGAATATGTTGACGATGTGTCGACAAAGTAAAAAAAAAAGAGTATATAAAATGAAAAAACCTGTATTGAGCAGGGACCAACATCATGAGTGCCTACTTCAAAAAGGAAACAAGACATAAACACTGCTATATAAATATATTTTGATTAAACTGTTACTACAGGTACTGAGATAATAATCTGTATTGCATTGATTATGTTCGAATTGCATATTTGAATGCAGTTATGGAAACCACACACTTCGCATTTTACATGTTTGGGAAAAATTTATCTTCGGAAAGAATGATATACAAGTGTAGCCTTTTCATTTGGTCAATACGAGTAAATTTATACCTGAAGAAATAAATGTATCGTATCAAAACTTTTTTCATGTCGATATATATACTGATATTTATCTCATTCAAAAGCTAAACATACTTTTGTTGTTAGAACGCCGCAAGTAAAGCAGAAATGCATTTGATTGGTTGTTATAATTGAGTGACCAATTATTGAAATTCTAGATTTTCTATGTTTAGAGATAAATCAACTGCTATATCATTGTTATACTTGCTTGTTGAGTCTATCTTTGCAAATACGAAAAACGTTTAACTCTTTACAAACAAACAAAGCAAAATAACATTACACTAAAAACGCAAACGAAGGATGTCAAATGTGCCATGAATGATCGAAGCAATACAATCATGTATGCAAGATAATTTTTTTCATTCATTACGCATTTCAATGAATTGTTAAACAAATTTTTCTGTTTTAAATTAATTAATTTTAAATTTGAGAATAATTGAAGGCCTTGTATCCTCATTGATTATTTATATGATTTTTACAGATATGTTAAAATTAATTTTGATTTGAAAAAAAATAAGTGTGTCCTAAAAAACCTATCAAATGATAACATATTTCGCACTAATAATGAAATGTATTTTTTTAAATGAGGGTGAAGATCGGTTTCTTCTGGTTTTGTGAAGCATACTTCCGATGTCAACAGATTCCTAAGATATATTATTTATATATATTTTGTTTTTGACATATTTGACTACCATATTATATTTTACCTTTCATTTAACTGATGTGATTTTTTTTCGTACTGTCTATTGTGATAAGAGTATTTGTAACTTAAAGGGAACAAAATATCACTTCGGGTTCATATGATATGTAACTTCGACTTTTCCTTTAAAAACATGGGTCTTATGATGGTATAAATATTGATTTTATTATCAGTAAATTAAAAGCAAACTAAATATTACTAGTATACACATATACACATTCATGGATCTACAATCTGTCGATACCTATATCTTAGCATTGCACAAGGTCATGTTTTTCTCTGACTGTTTATGATGTTTTTAATACTTAATTCATTGGATGTTGGATGTGTACAGATTGATAATTTAGTCTTAGATGAATGATTTTTTTATTAGTTGTTAGTGGCTTTGAGCAAGCTGTCACTTAACTGCTAGTACTCTCAGATCTATACCTAGTGTCTTTTTGTTGTTAGGATGTACAAGTACCCATCCATGTCCACTTGTATTTTTGTTTATCTGATGAGTTAAGCCTTTTCCAACTGATTTTTATATTTCGTTCTGGTTGTACTGTTATACCACTGTCCCAGGTTAGGGAGAGAGTTGGGATCCTGCTAACATGTTTAACCCCGCCACATTATGTATATATGTGCCTGTCCCAAGTCAGGAGCCTGTAATTCAGTGGTTGTCGTTTGTTTATGTGTTACATATTTGTTTTTCGTTCATTTCTTTTTAATATAAATAAGGCCGTTAGTTTTCTCGTTTGAATTGTTTTACATTGTCATTTCGGGGCTTTTATAGCTGACATTGTGGTATTGGCTTTGCTCATTGTTGAAGGCCGTACAGTGACCTATAGCTGTTTGTTTCTGTGTTATTTTGGTCTCTTGTGGAGAGTTGTCTCATTGGTAATCATACCACATCTTCTTTTTATACTTATGACATTTTTTGTCGAGGTCATAATGTCGTTTAACTTAATACAAAAGACCTTCTTGTTTTATGACGTACCAACAAAAAGATATAGCTCTGATCAAAACCTAAAACGCAAAATGACATTTGTTCTTGATTTGACATTGTTTAAGGTCAAAGACCTTGAAACACAAATTTGAATTACATGTATAGCTAATTTGGAATATTCTCTCAGGGGAGAAAGCTCATATAAAACATCAACAGGGCGCTTCAACCTAAAACTATTGGCTAAGCGGTTTCTAAGGAGTTCCGATAACAAACAGAGTAATAAATTTATGTCATCCTCCTGACCTTTAACTATGAACCGAATTTCCTGTTTCTGAGGTTTGGACCTCGTATCAAATGTGTCGGACGAACACAACTAATCAATATAGAATATAAATATTCATCGGAAGATGGTCAGTCGGCTTTCAAATATATAAAAAACGATTTTTAAATAGATTTTTGTGGTGTTAGAATGGATTTACTGATCTTCCGCATGACATCACTCAACGACTTTCCGAAATAGTGAGTTATTTTTGTAATAATGCACATCATAAGAATAAACAAATTTTTCTACAAAGCATATTAGTTTAATACCTGAAATATCTATTTGGTTAGATCCAACAAATTTGTATTTGTTATCAGTCGTCTTCCTCATGACAAAAAATGTTAAACGGCCGATATTTAAAGGAACAAACTCCCACATTTTTATTCTACCACAGCAGTTTATAGAATATATTCCATTAGGCAGTAAATAACCATACCCTAGAATAAATGATGCATCAGTTGCAGAAATATAGGATTGCATTGACATTGCTAAATGCAGGAAATTCTAAAACAAGCAATGTATCAATCCAACAAGAAACATTTTGCAGTGTTGCCATTTGAAAATGAACCATTAGAATAATATTTAGTTTCAGCAAATATTAAAAAAAAATTATTCCGATCGAACTATACTTTTATTGTGTACTGCAATTCTATGAAATTGATATTACCAGACACTGTGTCTTCTTTCAGATCTGAAGACGATTGGATTGAATTATATTGAAAATGGTTGTCATTGCAATCTGAAACAAAAACACATTATTTTAATTGTTGACAATGTACACGTATTTGCTCATATGGTCATTTAAGTATAAGGGAAGTGATATGTTTAGATACTGTTGGTAATGTTCTAGCAAACAGCAATATATACACAAAGGTTAAGAATAAATGCTGATTTCTAATTTTCGTTTGGTCGTATGTTTTAGATTGCGGTTGTTTAAGTGTTTCAATCATGTCTTCTTCTATTTCATCAGGGTCTCAGGGAAAATTAGTTTTAAACCTAACTGTGTAACCCTCTTTAAATAAAAAATGATTATTATTATTGTTATTATTTATTATTATTATTATTATTATTATTATTATTATTATTATTATTATTATTATTATTATTATTATTATTATTATTATTATTATTATTATTATTATTATTATTATTATTATTATTATTATTATTATTATTATTATTATTATTATTATTATTATTATTTATGATAGTAATAAAGATAGGCTGAAGAAAAATAGTTTTCATTCATATTCAAATACAAAGATTCATGTGAAGCTAAGAATTTGTCTAAAACAAAACCGAACAATCAATTATTCCTGTATTTCAATTGAGAGGAGTTAAGTTTGCAAGGCGTCGTCGTATTGAAATTTAAATACTTTATTTCACCCTGATTGATGTTATATGCTTATATGAAAATAAAAACAACAGACAATTACAAACAATCCTACCAAGAAAAGAAACTTTCGTGAAAACAATCACTAAACACTCTTGTGTTCTTGCAAATTGGTGAATCTGACTGACAAGTGAACAGAAGAACGTGCGGACGAAGTATTGGCATATGTATCAGTAAACCAAATTTGATCTCATATTGTCCTTTTATATTTTTAAAAGTTCTTTAAATGCTGAAAATTTGATTTTAAAGTAATTTTCAGTCTTTAAGTCAATTTTGAGCTTTTATCACCTGCGATAAAATCAGTACTGTTTGGACAATTGTCAATGAAGGTGGTCCGTGTTCAGACTATTCAGTAGTGGTATTAACTTATACGCAACAACACCATACTAAATGTTATGCAAAGCATCCGAACGTACTGCATCTACTGGAAGCAATTTAAATTACCACAGTGTATAATTATAAAATTCGACTGAAATACTGTACATGACTTCACAACTGTTGTCGTATTTACCATTCGTTATGTCGAAACCTTATTTAAAATATAAAAATAATGACTTATGACCGTTCCACTTCAATCGACTATGTATGATGCGTAAAAGGACAGATTGACTACACTAGTTTAACATACGTCATAATTCGATAACTTATAAAGTTAAGGCGAAGTTAACGTATATTATTGTGTTCACATGTCAAATGCTTGCAATACAACAAAAGAGTATGTTATGTTTTGAATTAAAGCATGTATTCAAAACAATAGAAATATCATCAAATGAAAGGACTTATTACTTTAACTTGTAGTACGGTTCTTCATTTAGATAAAATATACTTACATAGACATTCAGTATTACAAGATCTAGATTCAGTTCCATTTCCTTCACAATCGGTAACGTATCCATCTGTGGTATTCATTTGGTTTACACATTGTCTTTGTCGTGTCTGGATACCACTGCCACATGATCTTGAACACTCTGACCATGAGGACCAGTCGTTCCATGTTGCTTCTATAATATAACTAATTATCACTTTGGAACTTCTCAGATTGAAATGTTTGTAACAACCATATGCATGCCGCGTTTGCCAGCCACTAAATACTGTTTAATGTACTTTTGATGTCATGCCTATCAACACATTTTGATAACTCAAATACTGAGATAGCGGTATGTTAGATGGTTTTGGTTCTACCTTTTATTCTTTTAAAGTTTAATTGATACTATTGAATGTAACAAACGTGAACGGAGTGCATGGTAACAACTAGAACATTAACGATTACACGAGTTGATTTGTGGGCTCCGGATCAGAAGTGATAACCCCGCTTCAAGCATTTGTAACAAATATTTTAATGTTGTTATTTGCGCATATTTACTAATCATGGTAACTTAAGATTTGATCCCAAGTCTATACTAAACTAATTATGTAAATTCGAATGTTTTTATTGTTATTTACGTCATTTATGTACCGGATAATTGATTTCATTCAGTTCTATGATTATCATCTTGAAATACTAGTATTTTGTTGTAATTATTTCAATATACTTTCAGATAACAAATATCAAAAAATAAATAAAAAAAAAGGTCCAGTTAACCGGTTAGTTTTTATTTGGTTTCCAACCGACAGTTAACCGTTGACAAAACTCTTCAATTTCGTACTTTCTTTGGCCTTTTAAACTTTTTTTTGATTCGAGCATCACTAATGAGTCTTTTGTAGACGAAACGTGTGCCAAGCGCAAATACAAAATTTTAATACTGGTATCAATGATGAGTTTATTCAAGTAGATTTCAAAAATTTCTAAAAAGCAGTCGAGTAAAATAAGCCGAATGCTGAATTGACATACTTGCGTTGTAAAAATGATGAAATACTTACTAATACATGAATAAACATAGTCAAAAATGGTACACCTGGTGTTTGCAATGACACATGATTCACCAAAGGTATGATCATAAGCAATAAATGAACAATTCATTTTGTTCTCACACATAGATTTCATACGGTTAATCACGTTATATGATTTGAAACTAGTATATCCTGTGCCACATTTTTTACTTGTTTCCCATACTGCTTTGTTTATTGTGATGAGCCCATCTGGGCAATTCCAGTTAACAGTTGTTGTCTCACATGCAGTGTTTTGATCTACAAAATTGTTTAATTCCGTTTAATGTGTTGTTTTAAAATAATAAAAAGATTTGTTCATTAAATGCGTTAGTCAGGTTGTAGTGTTTTCGGAAAAGTGTAAGCAATCGTTTTGGACAATATATTAACTGTAGTTGTCATTCATTTGTTCACTAAATACAAAACTATTAAAACTATTCGATGATAACTAGAAACACTGTTCCATATTTGTGTAGAGTGTTCTTGCGTTTTTTTGCGTTTATGTGTACTGTATTCCTGTTACGTAATGTTGTAATTTTTTAACATTGCTATATAACCGAAAGGTTAAACTAGTAACATGTACAGATCACGATTTTGTCTGAACAATTTTCTGCACTAAGTCAGTAATATATCAGTTGTTATAAGATAGTCTGTTTCTATGGATGTTGGCTCTATTTTTTTGCAATTCGTTTATTGTCATTGTTCAGTTCTTTTCCTCTTGTAGTAGAAGTGTTTCCCTGGGTTTGGTATTAGACCAGGCTTTGTTTTCGCTAAATCGATTGATGACATTTGGACAGGGCATACCACTTTTGTTTTTACGTAAGAAAAAGAAAAAATGTCTTAATCTCGATAAGCAATGCTTAGTTGAAATGAAGGCCGTACGGTGACCTATAGTTATTAATTTATGTGTCATTTTGGTCTCTTGTGGACGGTTGTCTCTTTGGCAATCATTCCACATCTTCTTTTTTATATTAGTTGAAATGAGTCGATGGGTTTCCAGGAGTGTCAACAAAGATAATACAACTGTTGTTGAATTGATTCACATTAAAGTACTATAATAACATTCGTTATATATGAGAAATCATTACGTTTGTCTAAAATCCAGATTTAAACACACGATAAATTTCAATTGTCAGTTACTTAGTAGCTTCTCAACATTTTTCACTTACCAATACACATGTTCGTGTTACATGGTTGTTCTTCAAAATCTTCACCTGTACACATACTTCCTATTTCGTTTGGATAAGGATTACTGCACGTTCTGGTAACGTTCAGAAATCCACCACCACAGGTTACTGGACAGGATTCAGAAGTATACCAGTCAGACCAACCACCATTTCCTTAAAAATGATATCTATACTATAAGACCAGAAGACCTCATTTTATGTGTCGCTTCTCTTCCTCCCACAATTAATTGATCATCATGCCTCTGTGTCCTATAGGTACCATGCATAGTCGCATTTGTCATCCATTCTTATGACTATTCAGTTTGGGTTATTTTAAGAGAAAAACGAAAATAAAGGCGTCCGGATATTCATTCCGTCATCAGACCGACTTTTATGTCAAACATGACTTCCGGTTTTAACATTGAGAACCAATCGTATGATAGAAAACAAAAATGAAAAATAAACAAGCCAATCAGAGTGTTGTCAATATCGTGGTTTTTATAACCACTACTATTAAACCTCGGTTTTAAATAACACATCTATAATACTAAAATAACAAGGTCTAATTTGTCAGCCGTCATGTAAAAAAAACGACAAATCAAAGAATTCAACTTTATATATAGCTAATATAGGACAATGGTGTCGATTAAAAATTACACCACTCCAGACCCTTTTGTTTTCCACATGATTAATATTGCCAATAATTTTAACAAGTTCCGAGTCGAATCCGATACCGATACCATTAGTATATTCACCAGTTACCTATTACTTCATCTGAACGTTCCGCATCTGACAGGTACACCACCAAACGATGTATTTAGGATTTTGTTATATACACGGGTCATAATCACAGGGTTGACACTACTAATTTAAAATTCAATCACTGTCAACTTGTTCCCTATTGTAGTATTTTAATGAGTATGACTTTCTAAGATGACAATACGAATACTAAAAACCTGGACTTAAGATAAGGCGTATAGGTAGAGTTTTCAATTTGTTAGCCGGCATTAGGTAAAACAGCGAATCAAATAATTCAACTTTATTTATAACTACAAGCGATAGCCTTTCAAAAAGTGCTATATTCGACTCTTAGCTGATGAAAATGGAAAGTGCTCTCGCTTTGTAGATTAATTCATTTACTAGAATAGCAACGTGTATCAATCAACAAATTTTACCACACACGTGAGATCACACGTTATCAAGCAGAAGATTCGTCTATTTATAGATAAAAGTTACCTGTGTAAAATCTAATTGCTAAAATAGAGACGACAAATCCGATACTCTACGGGATTGAAGGACATTTACTAGGTTTGGATTGTCCTAACCAATCAATAAATTTTGATTATTCACGTCTCGTAATATCTTCAAATCAGGTAGCAAGAAAAATTCACGCCCTAAGTGTCCATCGTTCAATTCTTAATATCGACTCCTAGGAATCGATAATTATAGTACAAATCTGTGATTAAAAAATGCTCCATTCCAGGCCCTTTTGGTTTCCAAATAATTAATATTACCAATAATTGATAAGTTTCAGGTCGACGGGTTCAACCAGAAAGATTTTGAAAGCAGAGAAAACTGTGCATCTTATAATCGGCATGACGTTATCAGATGATAATACCAATACTAAAATAAGGCTTACACAAAGTAATATACTTGAATTCAGTCACGGACCCACGACATCACGGGTGTGTTCTAGTTATTTTCATAAATACTCGGACGGGGACAGAACAATTATTTTTCCGTTTTTCTGCATGTATGCTATGAATAAAACACTACTGTAATATATATCGACTCTATATAATATAGCAGTGATCGTCATGGAGAAAAAACTTCGAATAAATAGTTAATAGAAAATTAAATACACTTTAATATTTATAATATAGATACGTATTTTCATAGCAGAGACATATAATGTATTATAACTCTCTGTTCATAGTATACAGAAACGGGAACACAATGGGATTTAACAGACTTTGAAAACAAGGGAGAGGGCTGAAACTATAAGTACTGATGAATTTTGATACCTTTTCTAAAATTCTCCAGACATGAACTCTTTTACTGAAAATTCTCCAGACACATAATCTTTTACAAAAATCCTCTACATCAGTTTACATACTTTCAACCAAGCTGAAAATGCCCACTTTCGTGGGTGTGTTCTAGTGTTATTTGAACATCATAGGAATACATTTGATAAGATTTTCCTTTCCCGTACTTATCGTATTATACTGCCAACTAACCTAGTTGTTCCTAATTTCTTCAAAGGTTCGTTTTAGATTTAATCATGGAATCTGAAGTTCATTTCATTAAGTTATAAGTTCAAAGAGTACGACGTTCTAGTCCTGAAAACAGCTATTAAGACTAACCTTTAACTTTATTTCTAATGGTTCTAATTCTAAAGGTTTTGAAGTTGTTGTGCTAATTAAAGCTAAACGTACTGTATATAGTATTTTCTGCTGTTGAAGACGTTATGTTTTACTTAAGTACGTTGACCTATAGTCGATAATGCAAGTGTCCTGGTCCATTTGGTTTTTGGTTGACCGAGCACTCTATCAATATATATAATCAAACATGACCAGTGCCCAAAAATAAAGATTATGATTCATATAAATTATTGAACAATTAAACATTTTGTATTTGAATTTTAAACAGGACCTAATTCAAATATCGTATATACAACTTGACTTATAAGCAATTACATCTATTTGGAATTTGATATTTTGTTTACAGCTTGCTTCAAATATTTGAAATTTAACATTTGAAAGTTTGTTTAAGAATATTTTTCTACTAAATAATGTTCACATACGTATGCAGTTATATCTAAGGTCTAATGTTGCTGTCCCATTGGCTCCGCAAGAACTTCCAATGTTGCTGTTACTGACGTCAAAGCTACAATTTGTTTTTCCATTGCATAAATTTCCAATACCATATTTCTCACTATGACTACATGTTCCATGAATGTAATTAATAGAAATGATGTCCATTGTTTCTTTGTATTCTACTGAACAGGTTAAATGCGCACGTTCTCCCTCTGTATACATTTTTACAATCGGATCTGAAAGTGTACACATTGATTAACATAGAAATAAGAAAATAGAAATGTTGTTTATATTAACAACTAAAAAGTCCGAAATCAATGAAAGTAGATAACTTGTTAACTAAATGAATGTGTAGTAAGCGATCATCTTATTTGCATTTATCCTCATTTCATCCACTACAAACCAGTAAAAGTCTGAAATGGCCTATATCTGTACTCGACTGTACTGATTTTTACTCGACCAGTCTGAATTGGTCTGACATTTGCTTGATAAAATTCGACTGTAGTCTGAACCATACTTAACAGTCTGAACTTGTACTCGAACAGTACTTAACCCTTTTATACGAGTCTGAACCATGCTCGACCTAGTCTGAACCATACTCGACCTATTCTGAACCATACTTGACCAAGTCTTAACCAACCTAGACCTATTATTTGCATCTATCAACTGAATTTTATTAATTTCGGAAATATTTGTTTTAAAAAAAAATTTGAACAACAACTTAAAATTAAAAATGTATTCAATATAGTATTGAATTTAAAATTTCACAGTACTTAAGCATAATATAACTTCAACACAATATTCACCAACACTTACATAGTTATATATATCAACTTTAAAATATAAATAAAACAAGCATTTCAAATAATCTCAAAAGTGAATTGTGACTAATATTTTCTAATTTACTAAATATATATTTTGATTCACATTTTCAATGTTATTCAAATTATTTTGAATGTTTCAGAAGTATTTGATGGTAACTGGACTATTTTCATCATTAACTGAAGCTTAGTATAGATTTATGGTGTCAGTTGAGTTTAGTTAATCATGCAGTGAATATCTTTTTTATTAATATATTATATAAAACAGTATATAAAGCAACTTATTAGATTTTAAAAAATGAGACCATTGCTTTGTTTTGTTAATTTTATATAATCATGATTATAGAATTTTCATAGCAATCCTTGATAACCTTTTTAAAAAAGGAAATGTGTTTCAATGTAACATTAAAAAATTTATTTTAATTAAATTTAAGCAGTTTTTTTGTCAAATTAAAGACATAGCATACAAAAAGCACTTTAATATGGTTTAATTACCTCAGTACATGCGTGTTTTACAGGTAAAAAGAAAGCCCTATTTTCTTAAACTCGTGTATTACTTTGTATATTCGAAAGGCCTTGTTATTTAAGTTAAACAGGATGTTGCAATTTTGAATAAATGTTATTTAAAATATAATACCTCTGACCAGGTGTGATTTTATTAATGAGTTTGCCCCAAGCAGAGGTAATACTTGATAACTCATCACTAATCAGAAGAACAATTTTATTAATTTCTTTAATTTTATCCCTTTTTATAAATTATATATAATATGAAAAAAAATTATCCCAAATTATAGTAATAGATATATTTCTAAAATAAGGTTTAACAAATCATTGATTTTGGTGGCTGTTGTTATATATGTCAGTTAAGAAGAAAATTATTTAAACAGTTCAAATAGTAGAGGTTATTTGGTCAAGTATGGTTCAGACTGGTCGAGTATTGTTCAAACCTTTGGTTAAGTATGGTTTAGACTGGAAAAATAGGTCGAGTACAGGTCGAGAATGGGTTAAAACTGTTTCAGACTGGTCGAGTAATAGTTCAGACTACAAAGATAAGGGTCAAGTAAGATTCAGTACAGTCGAGTATGGTTCAGACTGGGGTCGAGTAAATTCTAGTAAAAGTCAAACCAATTCAGACTGGTCGAGCAAAAATCAGTACAGTCGAGTACAGATATAGGCCATTTCAGACTTTTACTGGTTTGTAGTGATGCTTTCGTAAAGCTCACTAACACAAAGAGTGGGATAATAAAATCGTGACATCTGATATAAATGGAGTAATTTGCCAGGGTTAAATTATTCGAACATCAAAATGTAAAGTCCATTTTGAGTGTTATGTGTATAAAATTGAGAATGGAAATGGGGAATGTATCAAAGAGACAACAACCCGACCATAGAAAAAACAACAGCGGAAGGTCACCAACAGGTCTTCAATGTAACGAGAAATTCCCGCACCCGAAGGTGTCCTTCAGCTGGCCCCTAAACAAATATTTACTAGTTCAGTGATAATGAACGCCATACTAATTTCCAAATTGTACACAAGAAACTAAAATTAAAATGATACAAGACTAACAAAGACCAGAGGCTCCTGACTTGGGACAAGCGCAAAAATGCGACGGGGTTAAACATGTTTATGAGATCTCAACCCTCCCCCTATACCTCTAGCCAATGTAGAAAAGTAAACGCATAACAATACGTACATTTAAAAATCAATTCAAGAGAAGTCCGAGTCTGATGTCAGAAGATGTAACCAAAGAAAATAAACAAATTGACAATTATACATAAATAACAACAGACTACTAGCAGTAAACTGACATGCCAGCTCCGGACTTCAATTAAACTGATTGAAAGACTATGATTTCATCATATGAATATCAGGCACAATCCTTCCCGTTAGGGGTTTAGTATCATACCATCATAATATATATGCGAAGAACATAACCCGTGTCATGCCAACAACTGTTTTTTGAATAAATTTGTTTAGTTCCGATGCAAAGACCCTATACGTGAATCAATATTAACGCCAAAATATGCAATCTTGAAGATTTCATCGTGCATATTAACCTAAAATTTTATTATATCGTAACTTTTAAATAGCATAACTTGGATTTAAACAAAAACTGTTAAACGGTAATAAATATAAAACGATCAGCAAACACACTAAACAGAACCACCTGAACATTTAAGCCTTCCCCAATAGGACTCTCAGTTGTTGTAATGTGTCCCAAAACGCGTATACATTTGCATTAATTTGAGTGAATGAACTTGGAAGAGTGAAACGCACTTGTAATTATGATCGATGCTATACAATCTTTCAGTGTCTTTGATTAACAAACCTCTACTTTTATTTGTTACAGTTTCTTCGTATTGTGCCCATCCGACTGGCCATTGTGTAAGCTTTTGAACTAGGCACAAAATCATATTTCATTTTTTGTATACAGACATGTCGTGTGATAACATTCAATTGTTCAATAGAAAATAACTTTAGTAGTATGAAAGTGTGCATGTACTTTGTTGCAATAAACACTGAATCCCTATTTTTATGAATGTAATGGTACACGAAATGTTGTCCCTTTTTGTCTTAAATGTATTGGTTTATGTAAGACCATTTCTCTGAAGTGTTCATATATTTATATTATGTAATAGTTCGTCGTACATAATATTTCACAGGGTTATATAGCAAATATATCAACTGTTATTTTTTGGAGTAGATACAATAAATTAACAGAATATCTTCATTTTATCAATAAAAACGAAATTGAAATTTAAGATTTGAGATGTATGAAATTATTTTACTTGAACAATTAAGATTGTTGCATGCTATCTGTTCCACATTACTTCCTGTGCAGTTCTGGCCATACTTGTTAGGGGCCGGATCATTGCACAACCTTGACCTTGATTGTACACCCAAACCACATGTCAAAGAACAAGTACTGTATTCACTCCATGCTGACCACATACCCTCTTCTACAATTATCATTTCAAAACCATAAAGTAACATTGATTGATCAATATAGAAAATTTATCAAACGTACGTTATCAACGGTCAATGTTATTCTTACACGTGCTGTACTCAGACGTCGACGCATCATAAATCATAAAAAGTTCAGACAAAACAGTTCTTTTTTTGTTTTATTTTTTGTATGTGGGTAGTGATTTTGTATCAGAAACTGATACACCATTTTGTTTTTGTCCATAACACATTCATTATTTAAACAAAATAGTTAAGAATATCCTAATGTGTTTTTTTACTGTTGTTTGTCTGTTTGCTTTTGTTTTTCTCAGTCATGGCGTTTTCAGTTTTCTTTCGACTTATGACGTATGTCCCTTTTGTATATATGGTCTCTATTCTACGCGATTTATCTTGGAAACTCATTACTATTGATGAATGTTTTATTGGTTTCATTTACATCATGTCGTATTTATTTCATCTACAAGTATTAAGTATTTCACAGAATGTGTTAATTGTAAACAAATATTGCAAACACAAGACTTCTTCAGCAGCGTTGTGACTTTTACACATGTGGAGCAGGATCTGCTTACCTTTCCGGAGCACCTGAGATCACCCATAGTTTTTGGTGGGGTTCGTGTTGTTTATTCTCTAGTTTTCTATGTTGTGACATGTGTACTATTGTTTGTTTGTCTTTTTCATTTTTAGCCATGGGGTTGTCAGTTTAAATTCGATTTATGAGTTTGACTGTCCCTCTGGTATATTTCGTCCCTCTTTTACATCATGAGTTGATGTAGTTTTAGAAAACTAGTATATATTTAAAACTTTTTATCGTTGTTTAAAGAACAATACTTACGAGTACAATAATAATATATATCAAGTAAATATCCAGTGGTCTCATTTCTCAAACAAGTGATGTTAACATCGTTTACTGCATCGATAACAACAAATTCACAAAATGATCTTCCATTGCATAAATTTGTAAAATGCTGCAAGATACTTCCATTTGTACCGCTACACATAGATGAGTTGTCGTCAGTGGACTCAATATGTATTTTATGCTCCTGTGTTGTACAATTTAACATACCAGTACCGTTTTTAAAAGTTGCTGCTTTATAATCGCTGTCTGAAATTGAAAGCAGTTTCATAATTATGACATAGATATGCTAGTTAAATAGTTACTAGTAAATACATTTTTTCATTTCAATCAACATATGTATCTCCTTTCGACACCGGCAAATAAAGAATCAAGCCAAAACAAAACAACAAAACTTTACACCAAACAAAACCAGCTATACTTGCTTATATCCACTTCATTTGGCCTTTGTAGAATATTTGTCTCATTGGTAAACATACCACATCTCCTTTATATATATAACCACCAGGGATGGGGTAATTGAAAATGTAATGGTAATTAAGTGTAATGCATTACAATTTTCCATGTAATTGAATGTAATGTGTAATTGAGCATTTTTCTAATTACATGTAATGGTTACTTAATCAATTACAATGAAAAAAGCATATAAAGCTCAATTACTTTTGAATTTCATTTCAATTACATGTACTTGTGTGGTGTTAATGATAAGAAATTGTGGCAATATAGATATTATCTATTTGACATACAGACATGTTTGCTTAATAGTCTTTTAACTTTAAAAATGTGAGAATCATATATTGGTGTTTTTGGGGTTTTAAGAAAGATCTTTATCTAAATAGATTGAAAACATGCATATACATACTATCAAAACATGTATGTATGATGAGACAAATTTGTTAATCTTTCTTGGACAGTTCATTTAGAATTTTATATCAATGCACACAATCATTTTGTCAAATTAGTATACACAAAAGGATTAAAGTAATTAAAATGTTCAGCTGTAAAAACAGACAGCAATTAATCAGATTAAAATGTGTAATAACAGCCCAGGGACGTACCACTATTACATGTATTCTATCTAATTAGCAAAATATTGCTAATATTAAAACATTGTTCAAAGTTTGTACAAGAAATCATTTTTAATATAGTGACATGCATATTTTTGAATCATTGTAAAGTAAACAAACATGCTCAAATTTTATATTTTATTTATTCATATTATGTTTAATTAAATGGCTTCATATTTGAGTTGTCAAAATACCCCTTAATGTATTTGCAAGTTAAATGGAACACATTCCCTCTTCTATCAACACACATCGTATGATTGAACAATACCTGCCACATCAGCTCTTGCCGAAACAAAGTGTTCGGACATGCAATGTAAATGACCCCAAGGCTGATAACCACATACATAACTTAACAATAATACTTAAAAAAACCTCAACATATATTTAATGAAAAGATATTTAACGGAACACAAAATAAAAAAGAAACCACACCGCCATCCCCCCTCAATGAAAAATCAAAACAAAAATCATAAAATCAAATAAATTCAATTTATAACTGGAAAAAGATGCATGTTTTAAAATATTTGAAAGAAAGATAAAAAGAAACAAACAATAAATCTTCATTTATAATGAGAACAGCTCATTTTTATGGAAATTTGTACATTTCAATGAGCGTCTGAATGCATGTCGACATTTGTGTATTTCAAATAAAATAGAAAATAAGTTTGGAACATGTATATTAAATATTTGATAATATCCATGTCATCTTAAATAGAAAGGAAATGTTTCGCGATGTATTATTCCCATATACTTTATTGCGTGTTAAAGAAAAATAAATAAATGTATATTTACAAACATGGGTGTATTTTGTTTTAACATAACTATATAAATTCTTCCTCGTTCCCTAATCAACGTGGACATCTGCTTATTTATAACAAATTGTTTAAAAGGGTGTCTTCTTACATTTCTGATAGATGATTTATTTTAAAACTTCCTTAATTATTTCCAAATAGGAATTCCTGTTCACATTTGTAAGCAATAACAAATGCACTTCTAGTCGTTTAGCCGAATCCATATTAAATTTTACGGTTGATTGTTGACATAATGGTTTAAAAAATCCTTTTAAAAATGGTAGAAATATTTTTTAGTATTAGGGTAAAAATCGATAATTTGCATATCTGATCCTGGCAAATGGAAACTTATTTAACTAGTTATGTGTTTTGATTGTTATCAACTATAGTTAATTCCAGATACAAGTTTCCGAAATCATGAATGTTACTCTGAACTTGTGATTTATGCAAGTTGATTCCCTTGTCGTTCAGGAGAAACGTCAAGGCTATGCAACTCAAAAAAGAGTCAGCGATGGCCGGTTAATAAATTTTGAATGTATTTGAAATTATGTTAAATTAAGAAGTGATAGATATGAAAGGAATACTGCTAATATCAATGTTATCAATAGTATGTTGCCTTCCAACGTAAACGTTTCAAAGTAAGAGTAACATACTGTTTCCATTTGGTTCTAATATGAAATACACCAAAACAGTATCTTTACCAGTATATTTCCAATATAGGAACATGTTCAATTGAAATCTGAAAATCAGATTCCGGCCTTCGGAATGTGTTCAACAAAATCATATACATTGATGATGGGATGCCAAAAATACCGACAATAAACTTAACCAAATCCAGAAGCATTAATTGCAGCTCTTGACCATTTAATATATATCTAACAGTTAAGAGTAAGGACAAAAAAACAAGTCCACAAAAGTGTATGGACATGTGTTTTAATACAAATATTGTAATGCAAAAAGAGGTTTAATTTGCCAATGGACGTTGGCCATTAGTTTTACAAATAAATTACACATTTTAAGTAATGTAACACACCTGAACTCCTTAAGCATTTAGTTGAAGCAATTATACAATTATTTGGTGTATATCAAATAACTTGTGTACTATACAGTAATAAAACACATTTGCTACAATAATACTATAACCAGAGCGTGTAACAATACCTCTGTACAGTTGTGGAATTGTAATATTCAACTTAAATAACAAAAGATATGGGTTGATTTATTACGTATTTGCAGATTAAATCATAATTTAAAGAAACTAATTTTAAATAACCTAAATGTTATCTTTTATTTTTTTGTTTTCACTTACCTGCAACTGTATTACTCCATATAAAAATAGAAATCTTCAGAATGAAAAGGAAAAGTTTCACAGTCTTCATTATCAGTTATACATATGCGAACCAGGAAGATCAGGGAACGAGGACATATTTTGCAAAACAATAAAATGTCACGCTCATTTGAAAAGCACAATACACATAATATCATATTTAGGGTAACTTACATTCTATTTACATGGACATACCAATAGAATCTAAATCAATAAAATGAGCAACAATATTAAGATATAATTTCACGTCCCCTCACGGATTCACGATGTCCTCAATCAGAACCAGTCCCCTCACACATGAAATAATGAAAATTTACATTCATCAAGACTTCTTTCAACTTCGGACAGCGTACCAGCCGCCAAAAACGACATTCATACACATTGACGGAAAGAAAAACTAAATTTAAACTGGAAGGTCTGTTAATAGAACCATTTCAAAATTTAAATGCCACTTTTTTCAGCAATTTCTCGTGAGGCAACTGATTTTGTAAGAGTTTAACTCTATGTACAACGGTAAATGATACATGTATCTCTTCAGTTGAAGTTGATCAGTTGAATTAGAAATGTGCGATCTAGACATGTTCATACCTTTTGAAGCGGTGAAAATTACTCCACTCTAGCACAACCGGGGAATCCTTTCACGTTGTTCATTGCAGAACCAATTGTTCTGCGTGTGTAGATTACCAGCCGTGTAATTGTTATGTTTATAGAAAATAATAAATTTCTTTTGAATTTTAAATCATGAAACGAAATGTTTTTAATGTTAATGCGTTAAGGATGACAAACAAAATAATGCATTAGTTCTATCATCTCCAGGGAAAACTCGTGCGATGTATTTTATATGTATTTAGATTGTCGCCATAAGTGTACAAAATAAAGAGAATATAGAACTGATATAACCTTCTTGATTCCTAAAATTGCAGCAAAGCGAGGGAGTGAGACGATGGTCGATTTGGTCCTTCTATTTTTCTTTTTTCCCTTTTCAAAATCGTAAGTTGTTTGTGCATTTGTTTTAATGCATGTTTCTATAAAACGACTGCATTAGGCGTGTCGTTTACAGACTACCACTAATGATCATAATTATAATAAGTGTAATAATTTTTGATGAAAATAGAAAAATTGCAAGTCTAGACATTTAAGTGAAACGTACTTATTTTGAATATGATTGTTTAAAAGTAATGGTTAATACTTGAAACATATTGTTCTAAAAACACAGTTTGCGTATTCCTTGTCAAAAGTAAATTCAATGTGTACCGTTGTTTTATTTATATACAATCTCGTACTGATAGATAGCTTTTACCTTCAACTTTTTACATGTTTTGAACAATTATCAATCAATTCAATTTAAAACGTTTGCTGATAGTCAGAAGTACTAAATATCCCGTAGCGTAGTTTTATAGTCTCCAAATTGTTCCAATCAGAAATTAAAAATTATCATTTGGAATATTGGTATGAGCTGATAAATATGTCCTTGATAGATGATCAGTGATTAAGTGCTTCGACAGGTTTAGAATCCCCGGCGCTGCTCTTAAAAGTCACTCGTTAAACAATTTCAAGATTCATCACGCATATTCATAACTAGGAAATACACTTTGAACGACAGTATACGACAGAATATTTACATTGCATATTGAGACATCGAGCAGAAACTTATTAGTTATCAGCCTTGTTCGAATATCGATCAGAGATTTGAGAAGCGTTTATTTTACCTTACCAGATTTAAATGCAAAATCTTTTAACTTGTTTTGTTTTTATTCTTTACATACTTAATGAATAGCCGTAGCAATTTTATTCAGTTACTTTGATCCGCCTTTTCAGATAACAAATTGTCTTGATAGGCGTATATAAATGTTCCTAAATATTCCCGAATACATACATATATTTTTTCAATCGTATATACTCTTGAAGTCTTTCAGACTGTCTACTCTACCTTAACGCATAACCTTTGAAACGATACACCGTTTTCTTAACCGTCATGCATACATAATTTCGAAAGAAACCTTTTGATCACTAAATATTTATTTTAACCATAACGATGATATGCCAGTGAGATATGTTTGACTGATAACATGTTTAAACTACATTGATGATTTAAAATTACCATAAATTGCTTGACAAAGTAGGTGACAATGACTATAGCTTTATCAGTAAAAGCGGGTTCGTTTCGCTATTTGTGTTAGGTTATCTCATGTCATTATATACTCAAACTATTTGAACGCCTACACTTATGTATAATTAGTTGACTGATCGTTAATTGTAATAAACATTTTGATAAACATCATAAAAGGACAACCAATGAATTTTAAGCTAATGAATTTGGCCATGCAATGCAGAATATGGCGGGGTAAACAATTATATTGGCACAAAAACCTCCTCCTCAGTTCTTAAAGACCATTTTATTATCTCAATATATTCCAGGTCTTCCTCGGATTTTATTTTGATTATATGTCGATTGTGCCAGATATCATGAATTTTTATTAACTTATACTAGTTTATTAAGTAATGATAGCTTCAAGGGTTTTCAATATTTAGTTGCCGAAATTCTTCGTATAGTTTTATAGATTCCATGTCTCTTCGTTATTGAATATCTATTGGAAATTGATGAGACTGTCATCAAAGTGAGAGGGTTAGTGCTATAAAACCAGGTTTAATCCACCATTTACTACATTTGAAAATGCCTGTACCAAGTCAGGAATATGACAGTTCTTGTCCAATCGTTTTTGGTGCGTTTTGTTATTTGATTTTGCCATGTGATTATGGACTTTCCAAATTGATACTCCTCTCAGTTCAGTATTTTTGTGATTTTACTTTTTGCACAGATGATCACAAATCATTATGTAAAAAATGTTGTAAACATAATTCCAACCTTTCTTGACAAATTGTGACATCACCGGATGCGATTATTCATCGAGTTGTATCAGTCCGACTATCGTATCATGATCCACTTAGTAATACTATTTCAGATGACATAATATCACAATTGGATTGTACTTATCAGTACGTCGTTTTCTGTTCATATATTTTTATGCTATCTTTCATGGTCTCATGATGTTTTATTATTTGGCTTTGTATTGCCCCTGATTTTTATATCTTAACAAGTCTATAATTTATACGCATCAGTCTCATTATTCTACACTGTAACACAAGGGGGGTTGCATGTATTTGAATTTAATTTGTTTTGCTTAACCTTAAATTAAATATTTAGTCTTCTATTGAAAGTAATGTTACTTAAAATTGTTCCTAGTCAACATGTTATCAAAATGGAAAAAAGAGAACTTATAAGTTACTTGCATTACTTTCAAGTCATTTGCAACGAGGGACTGGTGAAAAATAATGTAAATCCATTTTCTTGAATCAATCCATGCATGAATCATAAATTTAACCTTTTGTGCACAATTTCAGCATTTAAGCATCAATTTCGTTTAATTGTAATAAAAATATTTTAATCGGTCAGTGTTGTTGTGAAGATATGACAGCGTATAATTGATTGCCTTATTTTGAAGGCAAAGTTTTCCAGTTGACCCCTCTTTTAACAGTTGCATCGCAACGAGTGCATGGGTATTCAGGTAACCACGTGTGTGACAAGTACAATAAGACATATATATATGATAAAGTTTATTTCTATTACCGAGCGATGTTTACATTCGATGACTGACTCTGCAAATTTGGTTTTCGTGTATTGCGACCACCTGATTTTTAAGAGCGAGAAAGATCACGCTGAGGTAACTGCATACAGAAAACATGCCGGCGAATTGATGTCTGGGAAGCCAATTATTAAAAAAAGAAAATTTCGATGCCCTCACTTAAGAACAATTTTGATACAAGCAAAATTACTGAAACCAACAACGAGGATAGTTGTACATGTTTTAACTGACTGTTTCCGTAGGCAGGAAATACAATTTTGGAAATAAGCCACTTTTCAATGCATTTATTAAAACAAACTTATTTGTAAATGAGGTGCAAAAAAACCTCAAAAAGGAACAAGCAAAACTATTTCATGAAAAGCCTGACTTGAGATACCACTTGTTTTTCCAACAAAGTACTGGTATTCGTAGATCCTTTCAATCTGGACCTTGGTTAAACCTCCAATTCATCAAAACGGTTTCGAATTAAACATACAGCGTGCAAATTAAAATATTAACAATACAGTATCTGCTAATGAAATGTATCAAAAGCCTCGAATATTTTGGTATTTTCATAAATTTTAGTATCTGAGTTAGACATTTCAAAATAATCTGTTGGTATTTGTTTGTTTCCAATCTGTTCAATGTTATCATATGGGTTAACATCAGCATTGTTATATATTATAGATGTATACCAACTATTTCTACTACTGTCGTTCGAATTTTTTGTCGTGATAAGAGTCTTTTGTCTTTTCGAAAAACAATAATAGAAAACAACTATAATAATAATAATTAGTAACAGCCCACCAATGGCACCAGAAACGTAAATAATATTGCTCTCAGCACTTTCACTTTTATTCGTTTGACTGTTTGAACTAAAATGGACTATTAATTTGATAATAGTGTCATCTGTTCCATCGTCACAGCATATTTCGAGTTCATATTCCAGTGTTGAATTACTTGTACTATAGCTCAATACACGTAAAAAAGCCTCTGTAAATTAGAAATAGCTGTATTTTATACATGCAGTTAAATTGAAGAAAGTAGCAACGTATTATGAAAACAGCAATGGTAACCGAATCAAAGATGCTTTATCTATTGAAACACGCTACAAGAACATAGTATATTATCAAAATAATAATGGTAACCGAATCAAAGACGCTTTATCTATTGAAACACACTACAAGAACATAGTATATTATCAAAATAATAATGGTAACCGAATCAAAGACACTGTATATGATAGATTCAGCGATCGTAAAATTGTAGTTTCTTTCTTAATAATTCAAATAAAAGTTTAAAAAAAGCATACCGATCAAAAATCAAAAGAAGAAAGAATTGTTTGAATTGCATTTGATTAACTTATTGGTTGCATACGTAAGGTGGAAGTTTGCCAATTTATGCACAGAACAAAACAACGAAAGTGTTCCAGTAGCTTCAAGTAGGTAAGTCGACACGAAAGAATTGAGTAAACGATGGAAATTATAAGACGGAAACGATCCTTTTCGAAAGCAAACTATCTTTCCATGCACCAGGAGATCCTTTAAAAGCTTTTGAAAGGATTCCTGAACATTACTCGCAGAACAGGGATAATGGATCTTGGATTGTTTTATGTTGCTGATATGACTGCACATTAATAAATCTTACAAGGCACCATTGACGACAGTCACAGTTCGGAAGGCAGATATGCAGGTGACACACATGCCACGACCCACGACATTTAAGGTGAGATATTTGGTCATTGTTTTTTTTTAAACTATGCGTTTTGACCCTATGTACCCCTCCCTCTTATTAAATACTTTTTCAATCAAGGATGATTTTGATCTTTTTTAGTTGAATTTCTTAAAATAATTTATACTATTTACCATTGCCGTCAATCTCTAAAATTAATATCTCCGTCGAAGGAGATATTTTGCTCAAATGACATGACACATTTTCATCCGACGGATCTTCAACATGAAAGATGTGAAAATTGGAATTGTCTAAAAGTTGTTGTGGGTCTAGAATCAATACATCTGTTAAACCTGTTACAACAGGTGGCTGTATAAATGAATTAATTTTTTTTTAATATAACCATTTCTTTCTGTATTAAAATAACAGAACCAAATCTGAAGGTCATCATTACCAAATCAAAACATATCGTATCATCATCATCATACTAATTGCATTGACATAGATATAGGCACAAATTGTAACAAAAAAATGAAGATTTTATATTCTCTCGTGCGGATGAACGTTAGCAGTTCTAGCTATTCTTTTTGGATTTCATGTTCATAGATAAATCTAGTATTTTTACAAATAGGGTTTTATAATTTTGTTTTAGTTGTACAGCATCAAGAAAAAACTATAACAGTGCTACAGACGCATGTGGCCTGTCTACTTATTGACAAAGTATAAATATAAAATTGCTATGCAATCTGAAAAAGTATTACTTTAAGATAGTTTAAGTTTGTTTTCTATGTATTTTGTTATTATTTATATAATTGTCATATGTTACATGAAAATGTGTTTCATATGAAATGTCATTTTAAATGTCGGTGTGGGCGTGACTTCTATCTTTAGCTAGATGGCCCGCCACTGCATACACATATTGACTTATTATGGCAAGGGTAAAAAAGAGCGGCTCGGATCGTAACACTTGGCTAGCGAAGATGCAATAACCTGACGAGTGTGTAAAAGAATAACCATGCATTCAGCCAGTAGCCTGGTGTTAAGTGGATGTTGTTTGATGGTGTTTCTCGTTTCTACCTTTTTACATAGATTACATTGTTGGTTTTCCTTTTTGAATTGTTTCACACTAGTCATTTTGGAGGCCGTTATAGCGTTGGATGGAGGGGGTATTTCATTGACACTCATACCACATTTGCCTAAATTTATTATTTTTGCACATATGTTGATACTTACAACATTAAAGGATATAAAGGTAATAGTTATATTGGCCAGATTGAAACAAGAATCTTGAAAAGTGAAAGTAAAGTTCATAGTTGCATTTGGTTGTCCAACAACATGAGGAAGAGCCTTCTTTACATTAACACTTCCTACAATGTAAAAGTCAAATTAAAATATCCAAACTGTATTGAAGATCGCGCAACTTATCGGATACTTATCGGATATGTTCCTTACGTCGTAACTACAATCCTTACGTCGAAACTACAATCCCCTTCCCTTTCCTGAATGTGACCTACCGAATTAGACTATTTACCGGATTTGTTATCACATAAGCAACACGACGGGTGCCGCATGTGGAGCAGGATCTGCTTACCCTTCCGGAGCACCTGAGATCACCCCTAGTTTTTTGGCGGGGTTCGTGTTGTTTATTCCTTAGTTTTCTATGTTGTGTCGTGTGTGCTGTTGTTTGTTTGTCTTTTTCATTTTTATCCATAGCGTTGTCAGTTTGTTTTAGATTTATGAGTTTGACTGTCCCTTTGGTATCAGTCGTCCCTCTTTTAAAATCACAAATGAAAAAAATGATGAAAAAATTAAAACTTATTTATTAACATCAAGAATGCAAATAACGAAACGGTTCTTACTTTGTTGTGTATCAAGATAAAAATATTCGTTCTGGTAATCCAGTTTAATATCTTGTATATAGTCTCCATAGTCTGGATCTAATATGGATATTGTCATCACAAATGAGTCCACGTTTAAGTGATCAGGTATCGTCACAGGTTCAGATGATATGTTAATTGTAACTGGTCTGTCTTAAATAGAAAATATATACAAAAAATATCAAGTTTTTAACACATTGTGAAATATTTTAAATTATGTTTGGAGAATGCTGGATCATAAAATGTGGAATGAATTTACCCGGTAGATGATGTTTAGTGACAATCAATGGCAAAAACGCGACTAAAGAACAAAACTTTGTACAAAAAACGACAGACAAAATTAATGACTGAGCAACACGAACCCCATAATACTAGTATTTGATGTCAGGTGCTTCGAACAGTTGAGCAGTTGTAATATAATACATCGATTGTGTTGATAGTGCAAGAACAGATGCGATGATAAGTTTCATTCTTTAATCGTACACTCAAAGGGCAAATGATGGGATTGTTGTTAAGACACTTGAAATATAACCGTGATTATTTGTAACACAGATATTCAATAACGGTCAACCTACTAATTTGACTATTTGATAGCAAAAACAACATCTGTAATGTAGTCAATATGCATAATTGTTTCACGATTTAAATAATTTAAATCATTTTAATATTTTGAATTTTGATTGTCTTTGCACAAAAATGATGGTTAGCTTTAGCATAGTTAATGATCCCTCCATTACTTTTTTTCTGAATGCATTTTATTAATTTATCAACATATTTTGGTATTTAAAAACACGTGTCGTGCACACAATTTCGAATCACCCTATAACATACATGTAAATAAACACACCCTCGCATTTTATTTGATTCTCTATACTCTGTATAGTAGTACGATTGCGAATGAGACAATTATTCACCAGTTAAAATGAAGTGGCAGTACGCAATTATATGGACTTCAAAAATAATAAGAAAAAAAAATGCCTTATAATTGGACATGAAAGGCCTCGGCAACTTGAAATACAGTCGTATAATATGAACTTACTTTCAGTTGTTGAGTAATTAAAAGCATATATTCTGTTGGACAAATTGCTTAATCTGTGAATATCAATTATATCTCCAACATTAACAGTATCATTGAGCCTTAATGACAATGGACATGCTTTTGTTCTTGCAATACAGTCATAATATCCAATGTTGTTACCATACCTGTAGATAATGACAGAAATAGTGTAAATATCAATTTTTATTTTAACTATTTTTTAAGCATTTTTGAAAGAAATTAACATGTTAGATATATGCATATTTTTTTAGCAAGGATACTGGTGACTAAGTTCACAAGTGTTATTGATATGAATAGTGATGATTAGTCAAACAATCTAAAAATAAAACAGGGTTAAAGTTATATCAGAAGAAAATTCCCTATGAAACCGAATTTTGTGTTGCAAAGACAAATTGTTTGCATGTAATTCATACGTTCTTCTTGGCCCGTTATTACTTTTAAATAGTCATATTATTGAAAAAGCTCCAAATTATCTCCTTTCGGTGGAAAAAAGCCAGTTTTCGGCATTAAAATTAAAATGCATTTTAAAATAGCTGTAATTAAACTAAACAATTGTAAATTTTTAAGCGATTTCTGTTATCTATTTTTTCCCTTATATAACCTCTATTTCTCCTATTAGTACAACAGAGAAAAAGTACCTTAACAAAAATGCATGCTTCTTTCGAAGGAAGATTGTGAGCTTAAATGAGTGGTGCCCTTTTTTAAATTCATTTAACTATTTAGTATAATGTTTATGATAAAATTCATTTATAGAAATATAACGAAATGCAAGATTTAAAAAATGGATTTATACCCTCGAGTCCTCTTAAGGTCCTTTTACTCTTGTAGCTCTCAAAATGTTGTGGCACTTCGGACGCATATCAAAACTGCTGTTATTGTAGTCATGATATACATCTTGTTTTGTAATTTAATTTTGTGCGTAGTATATTACGACTCAACATTTAGCTCCCTCCTATTCAGTATTTTATTTTTTGTCTAAAAGTACCTTTTTATTACTTCACACTCAGAACAATCTTTTATCATACACATCATGCAAATGTTCAGCAAATAGAGTCGTTAAAAGAAGAAGAAAGAAATTACTTGCCATCCAATGATGTCTCTCTGAATAATAACAATACGTTCAGAATCAGCAACATCAAACTGTGTTTGTGTGTGAAGGTCTAGTGCTATTGAAGAGAATTTGAAATAACTTCATACACATTTTCCGTTCTATTTGATAAGAAATACTGTATCTTAGAGTGTTTACATTGATAACATGTGACAGCAGTCTCTTAATTCAGTCAAAGATTTATAAAAAAAACAGTAGCGATTATCAAGTTGTCTGTATGTTGATAACGTAAAATATCAACTGCGAGACACAATATGAAGCTTTTTGTCGAGTGAGCACAGCAAACGAGATCAAATAGCCTTCATATTGTGTCGAGCAGCTGATATTATCCTATAACAAAATGCAGATAACCTAATAATTGATTTATCGGGCTGTATTTGCGTCTTTTGGAAGTGTTTTCTTTGTTATAACAGTAACCAGAAGATGATTTGATAAGTTCGAGTCAAACTTATCAACGTCGGTTCAATCATTATGACGTCGCTGATGGGTCCGAGTCAAAGTTATTAAGGCCGGGTCAACGTACCTGACATCACAAAGCCGTGATATGTAATTTTATTAAGAGCTGAGCAGAGGTATATAGACAGTGGGACGACCGATAAATTATCTTATAGGGTAAACCATGACATCAATCGGAATTATCAGGTGCACAGCTTCCTTTAATATGCAAGAACCTGTGTTTTTTAGGATTTAAAGATTCATCAAATGTGACATGGAAAAAGCAGACGATGACGAGGAATACATAGACGATACGTATGGTAAATGACAGAACGCAGACGGATGATACATACACATGTAGTTTTCGACTATTCAATGTAGCCTTCAGTGTAATAGAAGTCTGATTTCGTAATATATATCATCGTCTTAATCATGCTAACAGCACTTTAAATAACAAAAACTTATTCAAATAAATCAACATCAAATGAATAAAACAGGTAACAGCTATTGGTCACATTATGGCCTACAATATTGATAAAACCCTGGATTATATAGTTGTAGTCAGTTTCAAAGGGGTATGTCTTTGAAAAAGTGAAACAATACAAATAAAAAAACATTATTCTGATTTTGGACAAATACGAAAATCAAATATGACATTGAGCACTCGACGACAACCATTGCAAGAATGCTCATTATAATCTTTTCTATGTGTTTTTTTTATATCTATTTTATTTGTCAATGCAGATTTTACAGTTTTAACATGTCATAAATTGAGGTAACATAACTCAAATAATTGATCCATAACAAAGACATTGAACTTCTTCCGTCAGAGCTACCATTCATTAAGCATGCATTCGTAAAAGTACATTCGATAACATCCGTTTTGAAATTAATGTAACAAAATTGGTAGAGCTCGCCATCCATTGTACTTGTTTGGCTTTATAAATATTTTGATATGAGCGTCAATGATGAGTTTTATGTAGACAAAACGCGCGTCTGGCGTACTAAATTATAATCCTGGTACCTTTGATAACTTTTCATGTTTTGTTCAATTCTGTGGCTTTGACATTTTTGTTTTTAAATACATTACAATCCAAATTTTTATACTTAATAGCTAAGTAAATTTAAACATTTTTTTATTCAATTATAAATACTTTTGATAAAAGTAAAATCACAAAAATACTGAACTCTGAGGACAATTCAAAAGGGAAAGTCCTTAATCAAATGGCAAAATCATATAATAAAACACATCAAACGAATGGACAACAACTGTCATATTCCTGAATTGGTACAGACATTTTCAAATGTAGAAAATGGTAGATTTAATCATGTTTTATAGCGCTTAATCCCTTACTTTAATGACAGTCGCATCAAATTTCTTTATATTTACAACAATTGTGCATAAAATAATACAAGCTCATTTACGTTATTTACCTGAGATATGTATTTCGTTAAATCCAACAAATTTGTATTTGAAACCATCTGTCTTTCGCAAGATCACAAATGTAAGAGATCCAGCTTTTACAGGAATAAACTCCCATGTTTTGATTCTACCACAACACTTCACATTAAATATCCTATTCGAATGCAAAATACCAGATCCTGGAAAATAATTATGAAATGCATTTACTTTTTTTTATGTAAGATTTCAACTATCGAATAATTATGGAGCAAGTTCAAAACTTGGTCTTACAGCATATACAATTCGAATGTAATATTAGTAGAGTGACGGATTTAGGAATAACTGTTTAGATTATTTAATATGTTTAAGACGACATAGATAAGCACATGATAAGTGTTACTACATCGAAACATTTTGTACTGTTACACACACAGATTAAAAACATTTAGTTGAAAAAAGATATTTTTGATGTTCAATGATTGAAATATTATTTTATTGTTTGTCAGCTAATTATGAGAAAATAAAATACCGGGAAATGTATCTTCCTTCAGCTCTGAGAATGGTTTTGGCAATTCATTAGGGAAATTGGTGTCACCGCAATCTACAACCGATGAAAAAGAATGCATTTTATTACTTGTTGCGTTATGGGATATTTACAGTATAAACGTATCGTATTTGTTTAATGTTGTCTGCTTACAACAAGTTAAGAAAGTTTTGGAAAAATGGCTGAAGATATAAAGTGTTTATCAAATGAAAAAAACACAAGTCAAAAACTAAGAAAACAATTAAAAGCTTATACAAATGCAAACAACAATAAAACAGCAGACAAGATAATAAGCTACCTGAAAAACATAAAAAATCGAGAATACATCATGTATGTTTAGAGAGTTAGCAGCACACATGTGGCACCTTGCTTTTTTTGTTTTATACAAGTTTTATATGGTGCAATAAGTAGCAAGCAATAGGGATATACTTGCAGACTAGAGCACGGGATTGTTCGGAAGTTTAAAGAAACGTGTATTCCCCTTAGATGCATCGAAGATACTCATATACATGTATTAAAAAGGTTACACCCTATTTATGTATACAAACATGGACACTGATCAGTGTTGCAGACTCTTGTTTCTACAGATGATCCTTTACAATTAACAAAATAACCGTCCGTTGTGTAAAACTGGTTTGAACAGTTCCGTGTTATATATTGTTTACCGGTACCACATGATTTTGAACACAATGACCACTTACTCCAACTATTCCATTGTGCATCTACAACATATCAACATAGAAAAATAGAAATCCTTGAATCTGTATTATTTTACAATAAACACAATAAACGAATCTTTTTATAATTTTGAACACATATTAGATAAACAAAATCAGGCACTCTTAAATATACGCAATGACTCTTTTGTATACTTATTTTACAAGTTAAAATGTATCATAGCATTCAATGAGTACATGTACGTCTTTTGTCTTCGTTAAGACATATACATAATAAAGTGTTTATATATTCTTCATAATGAAACAATGTAATGGTATGATGTTAAATATGTCTATATCTAAATGTTTCTGAATATAATATCTACAAACTTTATATAGGCGTATATAAGGGTCGCAATAGTGAAAAAAAATTATCGAGAATTTGATAACTAAGCATTGTGTATAATATCATTTTCATCAGAGTAAGCAAACTTGTACATTTACGATGTTACAAGAATTCATATTATTCATTAGTGCATCATGAAATGCGTTTTTAAGAACAATTATGGACTCCTTATTACTATTTCTGATAATAAACTCTTACCTTTGCAGATATACTCATATTCTAATTGGGAACATGTTTTGAATTGTTGTCTACATGATAGCTTAAACGTATTATCCTTTGCTATAAATGTGCAAGACTTTCTGTCATTACAAATCTCTTTCATTTCTCGGACAACATCGAAATTTGAATAATTGCCAGGTTCACCACACCAGTACTTGCTTTCCAACGTGCACGTATCACTTGTATATATCCATTTTGGCATGTCCAAACAATTCTATTATCTTTACATAGGGTTCCTCTCACTTAAATAACCAAAAATATGTCACAATGATTTTTTGTTTAATAAATGGAGTAACACAACAGGCACATTGTACAACAAAGTACGCAGACAATGCTAAATATGCTATGTCGTCAACGTGCACTGCCTGCTTTTAATCAGCTGCATGTTTCTCAATAGTTATTCTGTATTTAAGCCCGATTTTCAATTCGCTGTTTTCATGTCATGATGCTCTTGTCTGATTTTTTTATATTGATGTATAATCGTGTCACATTCAAATGAATCAAATAAGTCTAATATATTGAAATTGAAAGTGTATTCGAGAAACAACGAGAAGTATATTTGAAAAAAAATCATTTTTGAATATACATAATAAATATAACTCTTTATTTGCTGAAAGAGAGATTTAAGTCAAATGTTATATAACTTTTGCCTAACCTTTAAGTGCTGTAAATTTCAACGTTATTTTAATTTAATGAAGCTTGAGTACAACAGTTATAAATCAAATATTAGTTTGCCATCTAAATGACAGGTGCCTCTTGTAGAATAAGTGCTACAAAAATTCTAGGATTCTCAGGAAATATTCGTTATTTAAAAAAAAAGTTTTTTTATTAATATATCTCTATTGGTTTAAGTTGTCTTTCTCCTTTGTTTACTTTATTTTAAACGTTCAAATTGCTCATGGTTAAAAATTTATTTAATTCCGATTATTCAAAAGGTGAACTTATCAGTTGTAAAAGCTTTGCGTCTGGATCAATTTGCTCGATGTTTGTTCTTTAATAATAATTAAAACAATATACCACACAATAAGCTATACAAGACTTCAACATGACAATTGTAATACAATTCAAACAAATAAAATGAAGTACATGTACTGCTTTATGTACAAAACAGTAAATGGAAAACAAATATGATATACAGAAGCATACGATTATCACTGAATGAATTACAGTAACAGACGCAGAAATAATCGGTCAAGCGTTAACATGTGATCGGGCGATCAACCCTTCCAAACCTTGGTACACCAGGAAAACATCAAAACACAATATGTAAGAAACAAATATGCTATACAGCAGTAACGAAAATCACTCAATTACTGGCCCTTTCTTGGTACAGGAACAAATAATATGTAAGAGGGTTAATTGTTTTACGTTCAATTGTGGTTTGACTAAATTTTGCACGAGGATCAGGTATCTGTGTAGTTTATAATGTTTATTTGTCATTACTTTGCCGGGTTTAACAATCGTACGCTACACATGTAATTTTGATTGTACAGAATGCATTTTTTCTACTCTGTGGTTTCTAGATATCATTTACTTACTTGTATCGAGATGGTGGCAAAATGGCAAAATAGTTGCAAAAGATAGTCGGATGAAAATGATAATTGGAACATTTATCAAGGAGACAAAAAACGTTATAAATAATAAAAAGATGAATTAATTGTTACGTTTCTGTGTCCTTGAACATGCTGAAGTGTTCAAATGATAATTTTAAATTTTGAAGTTGTAAAGTTACCCGGATATATAATATACTTGTATGTCAAAACAATGAAATAAAAGAACTATTTTTTGGTGAAGCTAACATTCAAAGCACAGTAGTTGGTCTGATTGACTTCCTTGAACGAAAATAGTGCGGCACTTTGTCATCCATTGGTAAAACAGTAAATAATCCCAGGTGCCGGTAAAATATTTTCAACTTATAAAATGCGCTCATAAGTATCAGATTATTTTGGTATTCTTAACTTTCATTTGTAATTATTATTGTGTATAGTTTTAACATTGTTTTTTATTCCATGTGTGATATTTCATTCCTCCTTTTTTTATTTCTGTATTTAATTAATCGTTAAAAAGTGGACTTACGATATTATGATTTTCTTCTATAATTTGGACAGCAAATATAGCATACTAATGCTAACATGAACTACAAAGGTGTTCACAAACATGTGTATGTAAATAACTATTAAACACATAAGGTCATAATGTTTTGTGGACACATATCACAGATATTTAATATATTATTTATACACAGAAATTCTTATATGACGTAATTGAAACGAACTGAAACAATACTAAAATTAACTGTAATATCTGAAAGTAATATGTTAATACGTTGCATGTACCTTGCACTTCACAAAACATTCAAAACGTCTACAGCTGTACTTACAAGGACATGCATTTTGATTACATATTTGCTCATGAAAATTAGTACCAGAACACGAGGAACCTAACTCATTAGGTGTCGGGTGTGTACAAGTGCGTGTTACATTTTTAAAGCACCACCACAGTTGACGGGACAAGATGTTGTTGTATTTTTCCATTCTGACCAACCACCATTTCCTATGTAAGAATACAATGTATGAATGAATATCATTAAATAAGCTAACAAAGGACAGTACACATTTAATAATAAAACGAAAATATCTGATCACCACTAGATTTAGCTGGAGATATAAAAATATATATTAGATATTTAATCCACCATTTTCTACATTTGAAAATGCCTGTACCAAGTCAGGAATATGACAGTTCTTGTCCATTCGTTTTTGATGCGTTTTGTTTTTTGATTTTGCCATGTGATTATGGACTTTCCAAATTGATTTTCCTCTGAGTTCAGTATTTTTGTGATTTTACTTTTTAGACCAATTTGCATTTTTGAATAAGAAAAAAAAATACACCGATAGAAATGATATCAGTCCTGCTAATAAGCGTCAATATGTAAATATATTTCCATGTGTGGTATTTTAGATTTGCTTGTTTTTTTATGATCTTCATTTGTATTTTCTTTTTTTAATTAAAGTAAGTTTTGTGATAACCAAATGTTTATCAATTTTAAATTGTGTTGTGCTATTGCAGTCATATTTACATTTGACTCCTATCTTTCCTTCATATTCGATATGATTTGTTTTGTCTGAAAAACAAGAAATAATCATTTATTTGTATCAAATGATGTATCGTGGACTGAATAGCTTTCAATCTATCTTCCGAGTAAAGAATATAATTGATAGGCAACTCACGTATGCAATTGTACGTCACTCCAAGCGAAGCTGTTCCATTAGCACCGCACGAACTACCAACGTTACTGTTTGTAACTTTGAATAAACATTCTTTCATTCCATTGCATAGATTTCCGATTCCATATAAATCATTGTGACTGCAGGTTCCTTTTTCATATTTGATAGTGGCTATTTTCATTGTTTCGTTAAATTCACTTGAACACGTTAGAAGAGCTGTTTCTTCCTCGATATAGTTTTTAGTGAACGAATCTGAAACTTACATTAACAAACACATTACATACTATGTTAAAACGTTTATTCACCTTCGGTTTCGTACCTATTTTAAAGAATTATAAAAAGAAATGCCGAATCCTTTTTTTATTTGATCATCTTTTGCCAAAATGCGTTGATAATGAAAATTCATAAATATAAATAATGTATGCAGAAGAAAAAAGTGTCAGCTGTAATAACGAAACATATTGCTGAAACTCTGTTTTTTTCCTCTTTACATATATTGTAATCGGTATTAGGAATTAAACAACACAATATCCAAAGTACCTAATCATTCAGTTTATTTGAATTGATTTTATTTGTTCTTTAGTGAAAAGTTAAGCCAATCGGAATCAAAAATATTTTTGTAAGGCAATACGTATTGCAATTTTGGCACACAACTCCAGAAACACCATGTATGAAAGAAAATTGTCAGTCAAAAAAGGTACATCAAGTACTGTATATTAGTGGACAGTGGATTTCATGCATACATTCTCGGTACTAACTTTGTTTATCGTCCTGATAACGTATACTAGTTTATTTATTTGTTTTTAAATACAAATAAGCATTATAATTTATGTCATTAATGGCAATATCCGTGGGGCATGGCTCGGCATTTTTACATCCCAACTTGTCGCCAGTTTTGTAGATAGGTTTTATCGTTTGCATGATTGTTTGTTTTTATAGTAATTAAGAATATAACAGTATAATGATTTTTGTACTCCTGTATTTTTGACAGATCAGTGAAAGTTTGAAACAGAAAATATCTTGTCGAATGGCAAAACCTAAAGCTAAAACACATCAAAAGAATAGATAGCAACTGTCACATTACTGAATTGGTACAGGGATATTCTTGTGTAGAAAATGATGGATTTAATCTGATTGTATAGCTAACTAAACATCTCAATTGTATGACAGTCGCATATACTGTCATTATATTGACAACAATATATGAACAAAACAAACATACATATAAGGTAAAAATATTAAACAATAAAAGCTCATGTGTTTTTTTATGATTTAATATTCACCTGCTATTGAAAAGAAGGAAGAATTTATTGTATCAAAATGTTTGACAAAGAAATAGATAGAAATTAAATGCATATACATTATTCGATTGTTGTTGTTCTGTAATTCTTCAATTATTTCCCGACAAACATTTCTATCATAATTTAAAGAATGCACTTTCAATAAATGCCTTTAAAATAGTTGTACCAAAACTACTAAGCGCTATAACCGCTTATATAGATAAATTAAAAGGTATGATCAGAACGTATTCGAATTATATACTAGGTAAACATTTGGATAATTAATATATATATTTTTATTGTTTAAGTTAAATATTAAATAGTTAATGTTTATATTAAATGTGAAATTAAACTTACATAATTACTTTTTTTCCTTTGAAGACTAAACTTTTCAATAAATATTGTATCTCTGTCATGAATTATTTAAAAAAAAAAATTGCACTAGATGAAGTGTTCCTGTACTTAAGAAAAATAAAACAAAAGAACACAATTTATTTCATACCTGATAAACCTAAGTAAAGGTGTATGCATACACAGCATTCATCCATTGATACTAATAATCACTAACCTGCAATCACAGTTTTAACTAAGATCGAATAAGTCAAGACGATAATAAAAAGTATAGCTGTCTTCATTATTGTCGTTTTTAAGTGAAACTCGGAAGGAGGCGATTCAACCAGGACGTTTACTACCAACAAAGGCCATTATTTGAAAAATCAATTTAAATGATAATAGCATATAGGTTATACCTACATTTTAAACACATGATCCCAGTGACAATGATTTTTATCTTTGAAAATGGATGTATTCAGCTAGAAATATGTTTGTTTTTCATTCGTTCTCCTTTTCCAATATTCTTTTGAGTTCTGTATGATTGATATATATATGTTCATACTAATGTTGGGTATAGACAGAAATTGAAATACAGAGATCAATGAATACAAAAAAGAATGTACGTGTTATCGTTCTGAGCTTAACATCATTCGCACAATTCAGATGTATCTCTGAACGATATTTAGATGTTTTTCACCTCCAAAAAAGCGACTTCAAATAACTCACGGGTATCATTTGGTTTAACGAGAAAAAAATTATCGTGAAAGAATATCTAACGGTGCTCAAGTGTTGCAAGACGATCGTGAAAGCTTTGGTACCGGATCGTGAAAGAATTTTAATGTAAATTCTAGGTCAGAATCTGTGAAAAAGTTCGGCTATTCAAAACGCGGAAAAAATCCGAACAAAAAAATATGTCTGTCAAAATGGTTCAATATCTTCAACATTTCTGTGTAATACGATAAGGAAAATATGCAGTTCCTTACAAAAACATAAAAGGCGCAATGCATGTCTATGGAAATAATTTGAAAAAGCACACTATTTGTACCTATTAATGGTCATATTTCAATATATCATGACATATTTGAAATTAAATCTTTGGTGTATCTGATTTTACAGTTAAATAAAAGTATGTTCTTCCCTTAAAAGCGTTTATTTGTTTACGAATACCTTCAATTTTGTTGACTTTTCATCAAACTTGATCGTAAAAGATAAGGCAACGCATAATTTTGATCGTGAAAGATAATGCGTGACCAGACGTAATACTAGTAATCAGAAATCAATATATCGTTTCCCATTTGATATAACTGCAACTGATTGAAACCTGTATCTATTTTGATATAAAAAAAAATACTAAAATATGCCTAAATCAGTGTGACAAATTCAGATATGAGAATTGGTCTAGTACAATTCAGGCAGGCCGCCATTATTTAGCCAATAATATGGGTATGCAACGTTTAAACCAAAATATTAACCATCAACCAAAAACTTTTTGAGTAACAGTACTTTCTTAAGTTTTATTTGTCGTTATATACAACGTAGCAGATGTGAATGGATTTTCAATGAGATAACTATTAACTACAGACTAAAGAATACCAGAGAGCAAATGCTGAAATGTCTCGTCTGCTCTAGTTATGATAGTATATTTGATCATCGTCTGTAATATTAAGGGTTTTACTAGAAGTGTCAAATACGCTTAAGATTGTCAATGGTTCATAAAAACAGGTCAAGGTCAGATGAACCATGCCATACAGATCTCTACAAACACCCCGTACACCAAATATAGGAATTCGGATCCTCACAGTACCTTAGAAACTGACAAATGTAAAAGTTAGGTTTGATCAATTAATTTGTTACATAAGGTCGAAAGTATATGAACCCTGACCGACAGACCGACATAGACATCTTACTATCATTCAATATATCAAATACAATTGACGTCATATATGAAACATGCAGACAGACATGTACAGCATACACCAAATACCGTGGCGCTATAGCATACAGGTATAAAAGGCCAAACAACATAAAACGAAAATTGCCAATTGATGCATGATAATGAGGTCAATGTTATTTGAAACCTTGCAGAAGTAAAAAAATATACACTCTACAATCAAAACATCAGAGTTATCCTAAAGTTTAACGAATCCGCGATGCGGACTTGATGACAATACAAAATCTTGATCCATGAAATGAGGCAAAGTCGAGGTCAGGTGAATGCTGTCTGATGGACATATACATTATAGGATTAAATATACAAAATGTAGTTATCCTATAACTCGTGATAAGTGAGTACTTCACATGACAACAAAAACCTTCATCCTTCAATCAGCCAACTATTATACAAATAACATGTTTACAAATGCACAAATATTGATTTGTTTGTATTATTTGTACTTATACAAATGAAAGCTCGCTTATATCTCGAGCAAGCGATAAGATGAATTGTCTTTATGAGTTTCAGTTAATTTTTGGCACCTCTTCGAGGTCTATGTTTGTACAAAAGTTTCAAGTGTCGGGTGTAACTTGCAGGTTGATAGCAATATACATAAAATGCTTCAATTTATTGAGGATCTTGGCCTATATAGTTTTTCTCAATACCTATAAGAAATAATAATTATCATATAAGTGAAGATTATTTGAACGTCTTCGTAGTATCATATCTTTCCCGATCCTTTTCACGAACTTCAAAAAAGCGATACGTGATCTTTCACGATCAAAAAAATCAATTTTGTGTAAATATTTCTGTATTTACGCAGTTTCATATTATGTTTATACAAAATAACCATGAGAACCATTTGATTCATTCAAATAGAATGCTATCATTCGGATAAAAGAAGTTAATTTTATTCGAATTTATGAAAAAAGTCATGTTTGTTTACATTTTTTATTGTTGTTTTGTAAAAACTATATACTTTAAAACTGGATTTTCTTACATACTGATCATAATGTTGAACCATTTTGACAGACAGTTTTGTTTTGCTGTAAATTTGTCTGTGTAATTAATTAAATTAGATTATTTAATGACCTTTCATATGTCTTCTCGATTAAAAATCTTTCATGATCCGGTACCAGAACTTTCACGATCGTCTCGCAATACTTGGCCACAGTTATATATTCTTTCACGATCATTTCTCTCGTTAAATGATCGTGACACCTGTGTAACTACTTATTAATACATGATTGTGTCTAATATATTGTCATAGTGTTCTGTGATCTTTTCGATGACTTATCATTTTAATGATATTAAAAAATCCAACAAAGACTTTAGGTTGTCTCAGTTGCTATGAAAGGTAAACAGCTCCTGCTCCACATTAACACCATTCGTGCTGCCTCTCTTTTTGCAAACTGGTAAATAGCCTTATTTGGTAGATCACATATGTAAAAAGGGAAGGATTGTTGTAACAACAAAAGGAACATATCCGATATTATCTGTGAAACGGGTACTGTTATTCCATCTCGTGATGGCGTACACAAACTGCAATCCCGTCCCCTTTACCCAAATGTGACCTACCGAATAAGACTTTTTACCGGGTATGTACTAACACAAAAAAATATTGACCAGGATCTTCTTACCTTTCCGGAGCAACTGAGATCCCTTAAAGTCTGTGGTTGAAATTATGTTGCTCAGTCTTTAGTTTTTGACGTTGTGCTTTGTGTACCATTGTTTGTATACTTGTCTGAATGTCCATCTATTGTCTTTCGCCTCTCTTTTGAATAAACAGTGTTATGTAGAGACCTGTATAGCTTCAACGATATACGTATTGGCCATTCTTGGAAGTTTTCCCAGTGAGCTACTGTTGATTACTTTCACATCTTTGGTCCTTGACGCATAGTTTTGTCATTGGCAACCTAGCCAAAATCTTGTCATATCATCTGCATTTTTCTATATACCTGTCTAAATTGTTCTATAATTTTGTCTAGTTTTTTTAATAAGATTAATCGTTTTAATCAATCTTTATGTTCGTTCTGTTTTAATGCAATTGCAACCAATAATTTGGGTAAAATATCAACTCAATCGATTCAATGTAAAACGATTTTGGCTTTCTCTTCCCCGAGATTTTTATGTTATTGTTTGCCTGAATATTTATAGTGGGATATAATGTGTCCTGGGTTTTAATGTTGATCTGAAAATTATGTTTCGCCAAAATAATCGTATAATTCAACAAAATACATCTATACGAAAACACTTACATTCAACAATTAATAATGCACTAAAGTATTTATTATAGCAAACATTGAAAACAATAAAAAAGGGAAATGATAATAAATGTCTTGGGAAAATTACAATAATTCAAAAGTCTATAATGGGTCATCTCTACTCTTGGCTGAATATGAAATGATCCATAATTTTTATTTTAATGCTTGATGTCAGCAGACGTTTCAATATACGCCTTCTGTTGATCTACAGTTTGTTCCATGTCAATATATGGATTCGGTTCAGCAGTTTTATCTATTGAAGACATGTCAATGTTAAGTCCTTTCTCCGACTTCTCTTTTGTTGTAGGTTGGCTTCGGCAATTCCGAATCAAAGCTACAATGAACAGAATGACAAATAGTGCACCAACAGAGGCACATACACCAATTATCACTACATGTATATCTGTTTTATCTGCATCGATTTCATTGTTTGGTTGATCGGTCTTCGTTAAGTCAAACTTAACAGTAAGTTTTAATGTTGTTTCGTCTGTACCGTCATGACAGAAAATGTCGAGTTGATATTCCGATGAAGAATTACTTGAAATTAATGAATGGTTGGTTAAACGTAAGTATGCATCTGTAAAACAACAAATTTACTTGTCAACAGTGTTAGTGATTACTTAAACATAAATAAAAAAAGGAATTCATTTGATTATTTATTTGCTAACGTTTTAAGAATTGTCATTATATGTAATATGTGTATAGATATTCGATTAACATATTTCATGCGCGATGATAATAAAAATGTACCACTTGGTTCCATATGCTACCAAAACGATTGCTTCAAAATTTAAAGATGTTTTGATTTATTTCTTAAATACACCATTAATGTTGTCTCAATTTGTTTAGTGCGTGGTTGCATTACACTGCAATGTTTTCAACAAACAGTATATTTGCTTTAAACATGGATCAAACTAACAGCCAATTATTATATCCAAGAAAAAAGAAAAATCACAAAAAATACATAATTCTGAAGAACATTAAAAAAGGAATGTCCCTAACAAAATGGCAAAATCAAAACCTCAATCAAATCAAACAAATTGATAACATGTTTCATATTTCTTATTTGGTACAGGAATTTTCTGATTTAGAAAATGATGGATTAAATTTGGTTTTACAGCTAGCTAAACCTCTCATATGTATTACAATCGCATCAACTTTTAAAATATTGACAACATCCTATTAATCCACTGACATTCATTTAAAAAAAAAAAAAATTTAAATTGTTTATTTCAATGTGTTGTTCATATTCATTCTGGTTCTATAAATATGCTATTCAATAGGTTTTTATGTTTCAATAAGTATATCCTTATATCTTATTTTAATTGTCTGTATGTTTGTTCTTGTGTTTTTTAAATAATTCACAAAATCATTACATACCATTGTCTTCCATCTCTAAAACAAATGAGTCTGTAGAATGAGGCGTATTTTTTATACCACAAAATATCTTATCATCTGAGGGGTCTTCAACGTTGAATATGTGGAATCTTGAATCATTTGAAAGTTTGGTTGGGTCTATTATTAGTTCGTCTGTAAAGCCACTCACTTCCGGGGGCTGCAACAATCAACATTGTATAATGAATGAGATGAACTCTGTTGTTTTTGTTAATTGAATAGTTAGATTGTAGGTTGCCATCGAGTTATGTGTTGGTGAATTTTATTATAGACCTGCATTGGGTTACTAATATGTGTCACACTTATATTACACGACAATGTATGACTTGTAAAACTTTTTGAAGCTTCATATTGTGGCTAAAAACTTCCAATATGCAGACAACCTAATTAATTTTATAGATATAGGAAGATGTGGTGTGAGTGCCAATGAGACAACTCTCCATCCAAATAACAATTTAAAAAGTAAACCATTATAGGCTAAAGTACGGCCTTCAACACGGAGCATTGGCTCACACCGAACAACAAGCTATAAAGGGCCCCAAAATTACTAGTGTAAAACCATTCAAATATGTTTGTTTATCGGACTTTTGTTTCTCAATGATATAATGGTCGAACTGGAGTATGCATTTATTTAAAATCACGTGTGTGTTCATTAATGAAAATTTACTGATTCAGTGCCTTAGTATATATCTAACGCATATTATATTTAGTTGTGAGAACAAACAGATAGAAACAAATAATCTGGCAAAGCTGTTTTGATTTGACCTATACATTGGTATCTATAAAAGAACTTTGAAGCATGACATTAATTCAATATGTCATGATTATTCAAACCAACACTTTCCATTGACTCTAATACACACGAATATTATGCTAAAAGCTATCATTTATAAATGTTCATTATATATAGGTGTTCTCACAATTTTATGAATTGACTCCTGACATCATTGATATCAAATATTTTAAGGTTTGGGGGGTAATAGTAAGAACCATACAGTTAGGCTCTACTTCATGTCTTTGAAGTCACACGGACATGGCATAATAAAGACGACATGATTTAACCATTCAGCTTGAATACTTGATGGTATGGATAAATCAACTCATCATAGATACCAGGACTAAATTTAGTATATGCCAGACGCGCGTTTCGTCTACAAAAGACTCATCAGTGACGCTCGAATCCAAAAAGTTAAAAAGGCCAAATAAAGTACGAAGTTGAAGAGCATTGAGGACCAAAATTCCTATAAGAGGTCCTTTATATTTACTCTTAAAGTTTATAATGCATACAATTTATCTATATTCTTAATCTATTATGCATATTCTTCACATTCCCACACCCCACCCTTCTTTATCTATAATGTTATTTTCCTAATTTTTACATTTAATTTCCCCCCATAATTCCTTCCTTTTTGTTCACTATTCTGCAACACATAACTTTTACTATTTATTAAAATACTTGCATGTCTCTATTTGACAACACAGAAATTGGCATCTGCTGTTCAATGCTTTTTTTGTGATTTTTGTTCTTGAGTAAGGATACCAGCTTTATACAATTAGGAGATGTGGTATAATTGCAAATGAGACTGTTATATATCTACCAAAGAACTTATAACGTATGCTAGCAACTATAGGTCTCAATATGTTATTAGTCCTTTCTTTGTTTTTACTTTTATCCTTGATATTGTCTGCGTTTTATTCGAATTATATTTTTTTAAAGGTCCTTGATATCTACTCACTTCTTTTATGTTTGTTACATAATTCCACATTCATTTTTGTATGTGAAATAAAACGTATTCTACTTTCATAAATATCTAGCACATTGACATCCATACTTACAGCATTGAATGATGTTATGGTAATGTTTGCACTTGCAAAATTGAAACAAGAGTCCTCACATATCAACACTATGTTGAGAGTTGAATTGTGTTGTCCCACTATGTGTGGTAAAGATTTCTTAACAAAAATGCTTCCTATAAATAATAATACTTAAATTCAGTAAAATAAATAAATAAAGAAAATAATAATAGAAAAGAAAAGAAAAAAAGAAAAAATGTTTATAGATAAAGTGATTGCAGCCATTGTCTTAGGAACTAAAATTTCATACAAACAAAATTTCAGAAACCAGTTAACAGGTAATAATTATTGTAAACCGGTTCATTGTTCATAAATTAAATTAAGCAAAAAAGAATTAAGAAAATAGTGTATGAGACCAAATAACTCACATATCTTGACATTCAACATTGCTTCTGGGTATTTTCTGTTCAGAGATATTAACATTGTTATAATATATAACAGATTGTTAGGCTACGTTTACCGCGAAAAAAAATTAAGAAATAAACGCAGTTGTTTATTGGTATGCAATTTTCAATGACTTATCATTCTTAAAAAACAGTATTTACGTCTGTTTAAACAATATTGATCAGCATAATAAAAAGTTTGCCTGGTTTGATAGAGTCGAAGGTTACGATTTAATTATATATATACCTTTTTGCTCTGTAAATCTGAAAAACTAAGGTTTTATTTGACCTTGTTACGCAGTAAATTCAATATAATGAACAAAACATTTTACCTTAGGACGTAAAGTGTTGAATAACATCATAAATATACTCATATATACAGACATAAGTCAGAATTAAAAGAAACTTCTCTCAACTTAGATTTGTACTCACGTAGTTTTGTATCATAATACAAATATTCATTGTCGTAGTCTAATTTTACATTGTGTATATAGTCGCCATAGTCTGGATCAAATATCGATATTGGCATCACAAATGAGTCCGCGTTTAATTGATCAGGGATGTTGACAGGTTCAGATGGTAACTCAAATGCGATAGGTCTGTCTGAAGAAAGCAATGCAATGAAAATTCAAATAAATATTGAATCTTTGAATAGATATATAGGCTTTGCATCAGGTTTTGTTAAAATTGCAAACTCTTCCTATATTAGTTTCATCGTTTGCACAATTATCAAGCTATTTATAATTCAATTCATGATCAACTATTTGAATGTTTTGAATAAAATAATAACTAGATTTTATTTCCTCATATGACAAAACTGTATCCTTACCACATCTTTTATTAAAGCTTGCAGATTAGTTGAGCATATACCAATTGGTTTATATACATAAGTATTCAAATCTAAAAGACTGCTCAGCGGATAGTCTATTATTTGCTTAAAATCAGCTTCAAAAAGTCAATATCCGCGTTATCTAATTTTCAAACTATTTTCATAAGGACTGTTCGAGGTTTAATTATACATATATGGCATCTTTGCATCCTAGTCGATATACATATTGTTTTATTTAAAATGTTTTCATATAAGAAATGTCGTACTACGCCAAATGAATGCTTTAATTTATAGATTCGATCATTAGCTGCTAGTATATCCAGGCTGTTTAAAAAAAAACTGTGTTCTAGGATTGGTTGAATTACATGTTATTACTTAATATGTAGAAGATAAAGATACCGAAAAAATTCATATGTCCTATAGTCTACAATGATAAACATCAACAAAATCAGGGTCACATTGCATGTGAAATGATCAATTGCTCCATGTATCTCCTAACGTATTTTTGTTATTAAAAAGTCGAAGTTGGTATATCTGTTTTTATTTTTTGTTGAGATGGGCGGTTGTTAAAAATCCACGGTTGTATTGCAATTGTTTTCCATTTATGAAATTTACATAGACACAAAAGATGACACCGAAAATCCATAATTGTACAGATGTTAACATAAAGATTATGTTGCGTGAATTTTTAAAATCGTTCCGTTATTACAATTATTGTTAGCCTCTAATTTCAGCATTAGTCTGTTTGATTTGGTAACCATAACATTATACACTGACATACTTTCACTTGTTGAATAATTCATGGAATAAAATTTGCCTGACGTTGTGCTTAAACTTTCAATATCAACAACCTCTCCTTCGCTGATATCATTGTTTAGTCTATACGACAGTGGACACGTGTCATTGTTAGGTAAACAATCGTGGAGCCCGACAACGTTGCTTCCACCATCAAACCTGCAGACAAAGTAGTACATGTCATAAAGAACAATGGAAAAAGTCAATTCACAAAAATACTGAACTCAGAGGAAAATCTTATTGGAAAGTCCGTAATCACATGGCAAAATCAAATGACAAATTACATCAAAAACGAATGGGCAAGAACTGTAATATTCCTAATTTGGTACAGGCATTTTCAAATGTAGAAAAAGTTGGATTAAACCTGGTTTTACAGCGCTAATCCTCTCACTTTATTGACAATCTCATTAAACTCCATTATATTTATATGCGTGAACTTAACATACATAATAAATGAAATAGTCAAACTATAGGTACATCAGTCATCATCGTGTAACAATTTTAAGGGAACAACTTAGCAGAACACAAATCATCTTTCTACATTCATTGATTCGCGTGGCTGACGTTAGAAAATTGTATACGTCACATATTTTTGTCGTTTAATGTTAATACAAACAATTTTAAAATTTCACATGGGCAATGTTAGCATACAAGTTTTAACACACACAAGTTCGTTAAAATTAATTTCAGAAATAGACCGAGATTTAAAATAGTCCTAAAGTTCTATAAAATTTATAAGAACCCACATATAGTTCATTCCAATACGCGATTGAATAATTTTGACGTTTGTGGTTCAACGTATACTTTAATTCATAAAAGGAATATATCATAATGACATAATTATCATAGAGCAATAACATATTGACCGATCTTTTCAAGTACGGAGTCACGTTATAAAAACCAAAGAAACACAAAAAGTCGCATATACAAAACACACCAGCAAACAACTAAAGAAAGTGCAAACACATTGACCATGTTGACGGGATGTTTAAGTTCCTAGCCATGCTAACATAAAACAATACAACTGTAAAATTTATGTTTATTACAGAACAAAGATAAATTAAAGAACAATTGTACACGTTAATAAGATGATAAAAAAAATCAGTAAATACATCAAAATCATCATGTATTATTTGTGAAGTTAATGCCGAATTTGTGTCAACAAGGTCTTGGTACCTACCGATGAACTTGGATATGTGTATTATAGGAGTAAACCAAGTGATTAAACATTATATTTCATTATTAATTTCAATCTTAGACATATTGAAAAACTTTGTAAGAAGTTGATCTTAGCTATAAGATACGAGTTTATCATTTAATTAAATTTTAGAATAATTAATATGAACTTCGTCATTTTATTTACCTACCATCCAATTACATCTCCCTGGGTTATTGTTATGCGTTTATCTTCAGAGACATTGAACTGGGTTGATTTTCGAAGGTCTGTGGCTGTGCGAAATTAAAAATTATTGTTTTTCATATTGAAATACAAATTTGTAAAATATATTACAATAAAAAAACGGACAGTATTAACTTTGAGAATTAAAACATACCACAAGAACTGATAACAAAAAATCGTTCGAAAAAAGACAAGAATATATAATGAAGAAGGAAACCATAAAAAAAAGGTCAGCATTATATGTAAGTTATATAGAACTATTCATAAAACTTTTGATTTATAGGTCTCCTAACTGTTATTTCACTTCGACCTGTCTAAAAGGAAATCTTAAAATATTACACAATTTGATGCATGCCTTATCCACACTGTACGAAAATATGTTTTAAGAATGGGGTTCGTACTCTTTACATGCTAAACGAATGGTGTAAACATTCTTTATTTAGAGTACGTGACAACACTCGCACGAATGACAGTCATTGTAGACATACTGCTATTGTACAATACCAATTTTATTTATACAGAACATATTGGTGTTTTACCTGAGATATGTATTTGATTAGATCCAACAACTTTGTATTTGTTATCAATCGTTTTCCTCATAATAACAAATGTTAAGTGGCCGCTATTTACAGGAACAAACTCCCACTTTTTAATTCTACCACAGCAGTTTATAGAATATATTCCATTCAACAGTAAATAACCCGACCCTGGAATAAGTAATACATTTATATAATTATATGTGCGACTTCAAAAAAATTATTGATGCAAGATTTATCAGTTGAGTATTTGCTGTCGTATGAAATGATTAAATACTAAATATAAGCAATAAAAATGACGCGAACTCATATATGAATATCAACTTACATACATGTACTCATAATATGTTGCATCAATTATATCAAACAAACTATTTCGATCTTTAAATATTTTATACTGTTTTATAAAAATAGTATAAACATATTACCAGACGATGTGTCTGCTTTCAGAATTCTAGACGATTGGATTGAAGTATGATAAACAGTACTTTCATTACAATCTGAAAATAGAATGCATTATTTATTGTTGAGCATTGATTTATACCATGTAAATTTATGTATTATCTAGTCCTTTTGGTTAAAAGGGATATATATGAACAAATTATATGCGAGATTAAAGTACAAGATTATTATAATACAAATATTTACCAAATTGATATTAAAAAAAAACACATTTAGATTGAATGACGATCTCTTATTATCTTCTGGTTGTTTGTCTTAAATTATTTTCGTCTGTGCGTTTTAACCGCTCCTGTTTATTTTTGCGCTTATGATGATTAAAAATGAACGGAAGCTATTGCATATAAAACCCGATTGATACATATGTGATCTACGAATTTTACAAATATTTTGAAAACAATAATACAAAAGAGCGTTCATAAACATTGATCGCACAAATTAAAACAAAACGAAATAGAAACGAGCAGATAAGTAGTAACCCACATACGGCTTTACAATAAAACAATAAAGCTTAATATTTCAAGACCCCTGTAAAAAAATGAATTAATTCAGGAAGTCGGTAAATGACCATAGTCAACACTTTGAAGACTTTGACAATGCATATTTAATATATTTTATCTATATATTCTTCATTAAGTAAAATCTAAATTGTCTGAATTTAACATACATGGACAAAATTGCGAATTACAAGATCTAGAACTAGTTTCTAAGCCTTCACATTCGGAAACATATCCATCCGTAGTATTCATTTGGTTTAAACATTGTCTTTGTCTGGTCGTGATTCCACCGCCACATGCTTTTGAACATTCTGACCATGACGACCACTCGTCCCAAGTTGCTTCTGTGAAATTAAAATAATATACAATTTGCATATTGAAATATATTGACGCCATATTATTGAGTCGAATATGTGATACGTTCTAAGTTGTATTGATATAAACCACAGAAAATAAAATGCCGCAACGAAAACCAAGTAATGTCAATGTGTTTCAGATTTAAATATCAAGTTGGAGCTCCAGTTAGCGAATAACACCCCATTGTAGGTGCTCTTATTACAGGCAATTGACAAGTATTGGATGCTCCATCGTTTTACGATTATATATTTCTAAACATCGATTTCTTTGAATTAGATGTGCTTGATGTAAAACCTGAAGAAAAACAATTGTTCGTGATCCTCATTATAAAGTGATTACACGATGTCATGTGTCGATAATTAAAAACATCTCGATTGCAACATATTATGGAGGTATAAAACCTAAAAAAATCAGTTCAGTTGTCCGTTCTGTTCTTCTTTGTAACATGCTGACAGACACACTGGCCTTTTCGAAGTTGCTAGGCTCACTCTTTTTGCGATTCCAACGGTTTTGTTAATTGACTTAGTTGATTTACTAGATTAATTTATCCATCGGTTATCTACTGTATGTAGTGCTTTAGGAATTTCATGGCCCCATTTTCTGTAGGTGTATTTGTCAGCGACAACAATTAAAGAGCTTTTTCCGTATTGGTAACAGTGAATTACTTGCACGACATGATTGCATTTTAAATCATTTGGCCGTGTCATATGTTTAAACTAGAATATAGGGAAATGATATTACATAAAATAAAAACACCAAAACAATTGATGAAGAGTTTTAATATCAATTAGTTATTTGGTCCAGTCTAGAAAATTCAAAAACTAATACGTCTGATGCTGAAAAATCAAAATAGAGATCACATAAAAACATAACAACTAAACCTTTCTACATTTTTAGCACGAGCCGATAAACTTTTCTTTCAGATACTTGAAATTAGTTTTTCCCAAAAGAATATATTTCTTTACCTAATTACTGTATGAATCTTTAAAAACACAAGTATCCTTAAAAAAGAAAGATGTTGAAGTTTGATTACCAATAAGATACCTATCCACCAAACTTCAAATGATTTTGATGTTGGCAATACTAGGCAACTGCACGGCCTTCAACAATGAGAAAACAACAGTATGAGCTGGCGATAATAAGAGGGCATGACAAATGTGAAACAATTCAATTGCGAAAACTAATGACTAAATTTATAACAAAACGATTTACGAAAAAAACAAATATGACAGATATGAACAAACGACAATTTTTTTACTACTAAATTGAGATATATGCACAAAAAATGTGGCGGGGTTACATATGTTTGTGAGTGTTAAACCCAACCGTTCCCCGGGACAGTAGTGTAACAGTTCAACATATGAACAAACTATAAAAATCACTTGACAAGTTTTAAATCGACAAATGAATACATATAGAAACACATCTTACAAAAATACAGAGTTGACGGGGACAGGTTTCTATGTGTATTTAATAAAACAAAAAAACATGAAGTACAGATATTCGATTTTTTTTTTTTTAAATAAAAAAAAAAATTGTGGTCTTTGGTACATGTATTGGATGATCGACAAAGTGAGCGATCGTTGTCTGATATCGATTCACAGAGCACGCTCATTCCAGTTTAAGGAATTGAATAAAGTAATAAAAAAAAATACCCCAAAACTATTGGATTTATAGTATGATGTTTTAAAGATATTCAATACTTACTTATACAAGTATATACATATTCAAAAATTGTACATCTGGAAGTTGATGTTGAACACGACACTCTAAAGTTATGATCATTGGCAATAAAGGAGCAAGTTGTTTTGTTGTCACAAATAGATTGCATACGTTTAATCACGTTATGTGTTTTGAAACTATTGTATCCATTGCCACACGATATACTTGTTTCCCATACTGCTTTGTTAACTTCGATGTGTCCGTTTGGGCCGTTCCAATTGACCGTAGCATTCAAACATGCAGAATCTTGATCTACAGAATTGTTTTAAACACTATAAAAACTTTTAACATTATTTGTTTATTAAATGAGAAATCAGATAAGAGTGTTCTTGATAAAAAGAACGCCAATCGTCAGGCAACATACATGTAGTTTTTTTTTCAAACGGTATTTGTGCCATAGTGTGTACATTGAGCATTGCTGTAGTAACATTCGACAGTTACATGACTTTTTGTATATTCATAAGCTGTATGGCAATAGTCAAACATGATGTTTTCAGAGAAAACTGATCTTTAAATTAAAAGTCAGAAACATTCTTATTTTTAAATATTCAACTTTAATTTATCCATCGTCATGATTTGTGTTTAACGCACAAGTTGACTACGTCATATATGTTCAAAAATATAAGGGAGTACTTCGAACAATTTCTAAGACAAAATATTCCCTACAATGGTTCTTTAAAATTTGTTGAAATGAACTGTTGACCTCTCCATCTGATTTGAACGAAAAATAGTTCAATTAATCAAATCAATGAATCAATTTTATTTAGTGTTTACTTTACTTTTCATAAAAATTAGAATTATATCAAATTTGTTACTTTAAACAAAATTGAGGCAAATGTACTGCTAATTAATAGGTATACTTGACAGACCTAGGAATGTTTTTGTCTTGATTTTTTTCATAAATAGCCAATTACTGTGTGTTTAATACAGTTGAAGAATATAATCTCAATTTTATGTTCAAATGCATTACGTTTATTAGTGTATATGTTGTTCATTTTAATTTTATTACTACCACTGGTTCGATGCCTCTGCAGGTTGACTATTAGTCCCCGAGGGTATCACCAGCCCAGTAGCCAATACTGCGGTACTGGCATGAACATACGGATTTTTTTGTGTTATTAAAAATTTGCTGTTACAAAATATTAGAAATTATTATAAAATTAAGGAATGTATCTCCCTCATGCAAAGCTCTGATTCCTTTCACGGATTTGGCTATACTTTTGGACCTTTTGGATTATAGCTCTTCATCTTTTATATAAGCTTTGGATTTCAAATATTTTGGCCACGAGCATCACTGAAGAGACATGTAGTGTCGAAATGCGCATCTGGTGCAAAAAAATTGGTACCGTTAATTTTATTATGTATGAATCATTAGCTAGTAGACATTAATTAGCATGCAACCAGTAGATCAATTAGTTGATCCAATTAATTTGATACTTAATCGAAATGCAACTAATACATATCGTAGGTTTCTGCTGAAATCACGAAGTTGATATTACATTTAAATGTAAAAATTACATTGTGAAAAAAATGAAATCAATACGGTAACTTTAATTTTGCAATTTAGACTCAATATATCAAATGCAACCAATACATATCGTAGGTTTCTGCTGAAATCATGAAGTTGATATTAAATGTAAAAATTATATTGTGAAAAAAAATGCAATAAATACAGTAACTTTAACTTTGCAATTTAGACTCAACATATCACGATTGTAAATTATAGAACGGTTAATTTGAAACCATATGCACAATGCTGACTCACCAATACAGTTGTTTATGTTACACGGTTGTTCGTCAAATGCTACACCAGTACATGTCCTTCCTCCTTCATTAGGGTATGGATTACTGCATGTTCTTGTGACGTTCCGGAATGCACCACCACATGTTACTGGACAGGCAGCGGATGTATTCCAATCAGACCAACCACCATTGCCTAATAAATATACTCATTCATGATGTAGTATTGTTTAATAGTTACAGCCATCTTTACCGAACTGAACAAAGAAATAATACGACGGGTGCCGTATACAGTGCAGGAAGTGCTTAATCTTCCGGAGCACCAGATTTCACTCCCGGTTTTAGTGTTGTTTCTTATTTATTATTTAACTGTTGATGTAAATGTCTTTTGATTTTATGAGTCTTTGTTTACCCCTTGCTTTTGACTGATATTGCCTTACAACAGACATTTACTGCGTTACTCATTTAGATATCCCATTCAAGTTCTTGTTAATGCAATAAATAACACAAAATAGATGTCTTCGGCTTTCCATTTCTGATCTTTCGGTTATGTATTTCAATATTCTAGCAGATGTAGTTTATGAATCTCATATTTGATACGATAATTCAGATCTTTTGTTTCATATCGCAATTTCCTTAATATCATGGTTGCTTCACGACGGGTTGAAGTAAAATTTGCTTCAGACCTAAAGCCCCTTATATCATACATAGTTTTAGATTGGCTATGTGTTGCTCACCCTTTTTCTATTTAGTAAAGTAATTACTTGTTTGTCATTTCTTAGTATTTTATTTTTGTCATAGAGTTTTATAGTTATCAACGACCAATTTTATATGCTCTTAATTTCAATTTCCTACCACAATCCCGTTCCCTTTTTATTAATGCGACTTACCAAAAAAGAAGTATAACCGGGTCTGTATTAACATAAGCAACACGACGGATGAAATATGTAGAGCAGTATTATCGCCCTATCGTTGTACTCCAGGTTTTGTGTTGATTCGTATTGCTGTTTTGAGTTTATATGTTATGTTTTATGTATCATTATTTGTCTGTTTGTCTTTTTTTTTTATTTTTAGCTACGAGGTTGTCAGGTTATTTTGGGATTTGATTTTGAATGTCCCTCTTATATCTGACGCCTCTCATTTAGATAATCATCAATCATGTTTCAAATGTTTCAATCTGTACTTTTTTTATCTTTGATTTATCTTAAAAACTATATAGTTGTACGTACGTCTGCAGGTATATTCAACTTCTAATGTTGCATTCCCATTTGCTCCACAAGAACTACCGATATTTCTGTTGGTAACATTAAAGCTACAACTTGTCTCTCCGTTGTATATATTTTTGACACCAAAGATTTTATTATGAATACACATTCCATTGGTATAATTAATCGATAAGATCTCAATTTGTTCATTAAACTGATCTGAACATGTTAGATATGCCATTTCACTCTCTGTATACGTTTTAACAATCGGTCCTGGAATTGAATAAAAAGTCAGAGCATGTTACATAAAACAAATATGAAATATGGATTACTAGTATCTTAAGGCCTAAACAGGTGAATGTAGAGCCATATCACGTCATTTAAGCATTTAGACAACCAAGCATTTAATGTTCGATTTGTTTGTGTTGTTAGCCTACTGTCTTCCTGAATAACATGTATCAATATATATTCTTCTATAGAATAATAAACTAGTATTTTTTTTATATTAATGCAGTTACTGGGCAGGGACAAACAGATATATTGATTGTTTCGTTAAAAAAAAACCCATAAAAGGCGAGATAACAGACGAAAATTCAACATTATAAAGTTATATATATACTATAGTATACAATTAGTTTTGGTGCATGGTAACTTGTTTCGTTATACTTTTTTTTTCTTTTTTGTTGTTTTCTTTACCAACATATTAAAAGGCTATTACAATGCTTTGGTAATATTTTATGTTTTAGTAATAATATCATTAAGTGGATTTCCTTTTCACTCAAAATAGTTTTTTTTTTATCATGAATGAATAATATATTTTTTGGCATTTATGCTTACCAGAGGCTTTACGAATGCAAAGACATAACATGCATAACATGATATCAATTACGTTTAGGCTAAGTATCATAATTTTTATCAATTTTAATTCAGATCTTAAGTTAGCTTATAAACTATTCAGGTCACGCTTTAAACAATTATATGTGTTTAATCTGTTTAACAAATTGACATATACAATTATTTAGTATTGGTATCATTAACCTTTAAATGTAATTAACTCGAGTGATAATCAATTAATATATTTGGATTTGCTTATGTTTAAATGTTCAAATTAAGTTACTAATAAGTCAAGATGATTCATTCCCTATATAAGGACTAAGTCTAAATATAGGTTCATGAATTAATCTATGCCGTTTTCTCTTTTTTCTCTTTGTTATTTTTGAATGTTTTTTTTGCACATGAACTTTTATTTTGTAGTTATACACGTTTAAAGCATACTGTTTCAACTCTTATTATGAATCATACAACACACAACTATATTATTAATTTATTTACGAACATTAGGAAAAACCTAGGACATAATATATTAATCACATAATTAACACAACTAATATAATTTGTATACAGACTTTGATTAATTGACATAGGTTGCACGAATAAATATATTTTATATAGCATATTGTCTCTGTTCTTATTTCTGTGTAGATAAACTTTTCTTTCCGTTTTCACTAACCTGCGACTGGTGTGCCATAACTCCCTACAATAATAATTAGCAGTGCTGAAGCAATAAACCTTACAGCCTTCATTATAATCACTAATTTCAAACCAGGAAGAGAGGAATTAAACAATATTTTGTAATCATATTATGTCGTATACTTCGGAACAAAAGAAATGTAATGCTCATTTAAAAGACCAAAATAAAAGAATATAAATTGTGATATATGTAAATTTAGGTGACATTAAAATATTTAAATGGTAAATGACAAACCTGTAAACATAACTAATAACTATAACAAACAAGAATGTGTCCATAATACACCGATGCCCCACTCGTACTATCATTTTACATCTTCAGTGGACAGTGAAATTGTGGTCAATACTTTAATTTGGCAATAAAATTAGAAAGATCATATCATAGGGAACGTGTACAAAGTTTTCCAGTTGATTGGACTTCAACTTCATCAAAAACTACCTTGAGCAAAAACTTTAACCTGAAGCGAGACGCACAGATGATCATGTACGAACAAATGGAGGCACAGACCAGAAAACATAATGCCCCTCTACTATCGTAGGTAGGGCATAAAAATACAAGATTGTATATGTTCTCGACAAAAGGGTGTTAAAATTATTCGTAATTCGTACTATCGATAAATAAACAATAGGTTTTTGACAGATGAGAAAATTGAGGGGTAAAATCAAATTACCAATAAGACGCTGAAAAATATAAAGTTATTATGTTTAAAAGTTCATGAGTAGTTTTCACCCATTTTTTGAATAAATACTTAAGTTTAAATATAAAAGAAAATGTATGTAAAGGGGGATAAACCATTGCAAAACTGCTTTATTTTCACACTTTATTCAAATTATTGAGTATTAAATGCTGTAGTAAATAAAAAAAGCCTCACAATTCAATATCAACTGTTCATATTATGGATGCACATAAACTAACATATTCTATTTATGGAAGAGTACTTAGTATCTGAATAACGAGGTCATATTAAAAACATTCAATTGGCCGTTTCAGAATCATATGCATTCTGGGTAATATTTTCAAAAGTGTACACCAAAACGTTACGATTGGTTCAAAACGGTATAAACAATGACGTAACGTTATTTTCAATTTGGTGTACGAACAATGAAATAACCAGCAGTCCTTTAGATTCTGACTTCTACCTATTTTCATATATAAAGTTGACTTATAAATACTATAATAATATTGAAATGTGCATTAATATTGGAAAAAAATTCGTGTCCCAAGAATAATTTTCTATAGATGTCATTTATATTCCTATACAAAAGCGTCCTAGCATTTAAAAAAAAAGTAAATTTGAATGTTGTTTAGTATTGTTTTAGAGATTTGAATTAAAATCATAATGCATTTTTGTGTTAGGAAAATTTTTTGCCAGATGAAAAATAGGTGCTAAACATATTTTATTAGCTATATACTTATTTTCTTAGGAAGATTTCATAGTGGAACCATTGACACGGACTTTCTCAACTAGGAGAAAGGTCTAGCGAAAAAATTTGCTACCGTCACCATATTGTATATCTCAACTTGTTCGTTTCGCTTGTGTATGTAAAACAGAATTATACTTTGACGAAAGAAATCTATGTTCTACTTAAAAATCATTACACCATGATTTTCTTATTACAAATTAGTCAAAACATTCACTAAATGTTTATTATCGGTACACTGTTATCATATTTTAAATAAAAAAACGCCTGTACCAAGTCAGGAATATGACAGTTGTTATTCATTCGTTTGATGTATTTGATGTTTTCGTGAAGTTCAGTACATTTAGAATTTAACTTTTTTTCGTAAATATCAACACGCAGACGTACATCTTTTGGTTCATGATTTTCACGTCCAATTGCATATGTTCAGAATTTTTACAAAGCATAAGATGTGGTCATTCACATCAAAAGCTAACAAAACCATTGAACAGAAAGTTTTTTGTCATGAATGTTTGTCTCTATATTTAATTAACTGTGCATTTGCAATCAGATCAAATTTATTCGTTTATTGTGTAATCATACGTTTTTTGATTGAGTTATGTCTGCCAATTGATATTTTATCGTGTGTTTTTCTATGCTGTGATGTTATGCTATTGTTTCAGAAAAGGGGAGAAGGTTTGGATCCATTAAAACGTTTAATCCAGCTGCAAATGTTTGCACCTCTCCTAAGTCAGAAATCTGATGTACAGTAGTTGTCGTTTGTTTATGTAATATATACGTGTTTCTCGTTTCTCGTTTTGTTTATATAGATAAGACCGTTGGTTTTCCCGTTTGACTGGTTCAACACTAGTAATTTTGGGGCCCTTTATAGCTTGTTGTTCGGTGTGAACCAAGGCTCCGTGTTGAGGCCGAACTTTAACCTATAATGGTTTACTTTTTAAATTGTTATTTGGATGGAGAGTTGTCTCATTGGCACTCACACCACATCTTCCTATATCTAATTAGCAAGAAGGGATTTGAATTCTTATAGCTGACTATGCGCTATGGGCTTTGCTCATTGTTGAGGGTCGTACGGTGACGTATAGTTGTTAATTTCTGACATTTTTGTCTCTCTTGAAGAGATGTCTCATTTGCACATCTTCTTTTTTTATATTATTGTGACGATAATGTTGTCAGGTCATTACAGATGGCATATTTTGGCACTTATATAACTACAGGGTTATAAACATTTTTAATTCTAAACCCAGTTTTTGGCATGATATGAGTTATGTTCTTCACATACATTTTATTATGGGATGATACGTAACACCTAACGGGAGGAATTGTGCCTGATATTCATTTAATGAACAGATAATCTTTCAATTAGTAAATTTGAGGTCTAGAAATGGCATGTCAGCTACTGCTAATAGTTCTTTATTTAAATAATGTGTTCGTTGTCGTTTTGTTGAGTTTCTTGTTTACCTATTCTGACATCTGAATATGACTCCTTTTAAACTGAGTTTTACTGTGCGTATTGCTTATGTTGATATGTGTTTGTTTTTCTACCTTTGATAGATGTATAGGAGAGAGTTGTGATCTCACAACACATGTTTAACCCTTTTATTATTTATTCAGCTGTCCCAGTCAGGAGCCTCTGACCTTTGTTAGTCTTTTACGATTTTCAATTTTAGTTCATTTATATATTTTTTGTTTAGGAGCTAGCTGAAGCACGTCCATGTGTGAGGCACTTTCTCGCTGGGTTTATTACTCATTAGTGGACTTCGACTCTTTTTTGCTCTTGGGTTAGGTTGTTGTCTCTTCGACACATTCCCGTTTTTAATTTTATCTAATTTTGTAAAATATCGTCGGAAAGGAAGTGGTCCTCATGAGTGAAAAATGTTTTACAAAAAACCGCTCAAAATTGCACGGCAACATCCTATTATATATTGTCTTTGATAAGACGATGCATTTGTTAGATAATTTGTTGTCTTCGGCAATAGTTAGATCTGTTTAATTGCCTTATTGCTTCAAATTTAATACGCTAATTACAATTAGTATGTATATCATACAAATTTTGTCAATACAAAAATAAAATTATATGTTCAAGATTCATCTTTGCAGCCTTCAAATGAATGGATTGGTATTTTCGTAAATGGTCGGATCTTGTGCAGACATTTCGACATTATCTGTTGGTAATTGTTGGTGTCCATTTTGTTCAAGGTCATCATATAGGTGGACAGCAGAGTCATGTTGTATTGTTGATATGTAACGACTGTTTCTTCTACTATTATGTGATCCATTTTCAACATTTAATGTCTTTTGTCGTTTCCATAAGAAATACACAGATATAATAATAATTATTAGCATCCCAGCAATAGAAACATACACAGGGATAATTTGCAGTTTATTACTTTCACCGGATGCTGTTATCCCTTGACAATTGTTCGTTGTACAGAAATGGACGGTTAAGTTGAGAATAGTGTCATCTGTTCCATCGTTACAATATATTTGAAGCTCATATTCCAATGTTAAGTTATTTTTTATATGGTTGGATACGAATAAATATGCGTCTGTAAAAAAAGAAGCTATATGTAATGGAACTGAAAATTGAATTGTAACCACTAGTTGTATGTGCACATAAACACTAGAACTTTCAGTATAACAAATTACAAAACAGTTGCATGAATAAAAAAACTGAAACCATTAAATAAAATTCAAATGCTAGTTCAAAAAAAAAATAAAGATTTTCACATATATTTGGTAGTCAATTAATTTCTGAATTGCAAGTGATGTATTGATTGATTGCAATCTCTGAACAAAGCTCGTTAGATGTGTCAAAACGCTCACATGGCTTCATACTTATATATCTTGCAATGCGAAATTGATGACTTTTTAAGTACAGTCAAATTGGAAAACAAAAAAGTTCAGGTACCAAAATTCTATCATCGTAAATCTCTGAAGATATTCGAAAAATATGTATTAAATCAGTATTGACACAAAGTGATATAAAATATTTTTAAATATTCGCAATGTCGGTATCCCTTTTTTAATTCTTCTCACACATGATTTTTTTGTTTATAGTTTTTTTAATGATTATTTCAAATACCATTGCCAGACATCTTCAAACTTAATTCATCAGTCGGAAAAGATAGTTCACTCAAATCACATGCCACATTATCAGAAGAAGGATCTTCAACATGAAAGATGTGAAAACTGGAATTGTCTTGAATCTGTTGTAGATCTATTCTTAATATATCAGGTAATTCTGTGACAACAGGTGGCTGTTAAAAAATGTTTTTATCATATTTTTTTTTAACTTATTGACAAGTAAAATAACAAAATGTACTACTGTAGCCGTCATCACATAAAGATAACAATTCAAAGCTGTTGAACTCATACTCTATCTGCATTTTTGAGACTGCTATGGTATTTCACACTAGTACATGCGTTTTCCAATAACTCATTTAACATGTTTAGTACGAGTAGAGATCCTTTGATCAAAGTATATAAACATATGACTTCGTGTGATTTTACAGTTAAGAAAACCTTCTGGAATCAATCTTTATTACAATTTATTCTTTTCACATGGATAAAGCAGTGTGAATGTGTATGTTGCTCTCTAAAGCTTGGTGGTATTTATCATATTTCAGTTTTTAATGTAGGAATTATTTGAGATTTGCAGAAATATCAAGAACAAATTGCGTCAAATTTCTACTGATTGTTAGTACTGCATAAAGGTGAGTTCACTTAATTTTGAATAATTTTCTAACTCATTGTGTAATTGTTTAATTCTATAAATGATATATCATTACAAAATGTCAATACGATAATAAAGAATTTGACCAAAATGTTGATTATAAACAAAATTACTTTGTCGTTGAAGAATAATTACTCTCCATGTGGGTTTTATAAGATGGTTTTAATAAATTTTGTTTTGATATCGATATATTGAGTTATTAAAATAAGTATACTTTTATTATGTTTTTCTGATACTTACCACATTGTATGAAATTATGGTAATATTAGTACTAGCCAAATTAAAACAAGAGTCCTTAACCGTACAAGAAAAGTTTAGAGTTGCATTTTTCTGGCCTATAACATGCGGAAGCGGCTTTTTAACATGAACACTTCCTGCAATGTAAAGAAAAAACATGAGATACTTTTCGTTTTAAAGTTCAAATTTTAATCATGATATAAAGTATTTTTGAAAGTCATTTCCAACAGATCACATAAAGCACATATGTTTTGTATTTTAAAGAATCGTCTTACAACCCGAATGAATGTCAGAATTGATTATTTTGTCAAACCAAAGTATTACTAGCTGCTAATTCGTCCATATGTCATGTATATCACGCGTTAAAAGGTAAAATCATTTTACATGTTTTTCCGTTTTTAAATTTGTTGACGCTAATATTCTGTTCGCATATACTCTGATTCATATACAGGTACGGTGCTTAACAATCAACACACTTTTAATCAAGAAAGCAAAATCAAAAGATGGTTTGGATGTCAAGTTATTCATGCTTTTACATTGGCTTTAGTAGAGACAGAAAATAAAAGAGTAAATATAGTTATGTTATTTATGTGCAGTGCGTAAAAAAACAACAACTTAAAGATATGTTTTCAAGACACTTGAGAAGCCACTTTTTAGAAAACTAAAAAAAAAGTGATTATATACAAAAAAATGTTACCAATCTGAATTTCTATCAAATGATTAACCTCACAACAAATTTCAATTGAAATTTTACCTACCCTTTATCCTGCGATAAGATAACTCTATAGGTTAATTGTCATATACTGATAAAATATACTTTTTTTCGAAATTTATACCTTGTAAAGAATAGCAGCTTAACTTAGCCAAACTTTATCTGGTTTTTTTTCGATTTATTAATTTGACTTTCCCTCTGGTATCTTTCGTCCCTTTTTTATAGGAGACGACGACTTTAGTAAAATGTTGTGTTACAGGAAAAACATATGATGAAATTGTGAAGTTGCAAACATCTACCAACTATATGACAGCTGCCTTTATCAAAATTAATGCATAACAGTTTATATATACTAACTGAGTTTCGTATCAAGGTAGAAATAATCATTGTTGTAATCGAGTTTGAAATCTTGTATAAAGTCACCATAGTCTGGATCAGATATAGGTATTGTCATCACAAATGCATCCACCATTAAATGATCCGGGATCGTCACAGGTTCAGATGAAATGGCAATAGTAACCGGTCTGTCTGAATTAGAGAGTATGTAACTAAGAAAATATCTGCGATAATTTACATTTAGAACATCTTCAAATGTTTAGAGAATATAGAACCATAATGTAGGAAACAATAACTTTGCCATTAAAGTGCGAGGTTTGGCATGCCATAAAACCAGGTTTAACCCACCACTTTTATTCCCCTTTAAAAGTGTCCTCTACCAAGTCAGGAAGATGGCCATTGTTATATTATTGTTCGTTTCTGTGTGTGTTGCATTTTAACGTTGAGTCGTTTGTGTTTTCTCTTATTTTTGAGATATTGAGATAAGACGTGGCACGGTACTTGTCTATCCCAAATTCATGTATTTGGTTTTCATGTTATATTTGTTATTCTCGTGGTGTTTTGTCTGATGCTTGGTCCGTTTCTGTGTGTGTTGCGTTTCGGTGTTGTGTCGTTGTTCTCCTCTTATATTTAATGCGTTTCCTTCGGTTTTGGTTTGTTACCCCGATTTTGTTTTTTGTCCATGGATTTATGAGTTTTGAACAGCGGTATACTACTGTTGCCTTCATTTACCCAATTTCTTCTCCGCTAACTAAATTCATGTAATAAGAAGAAAAAAATCGTATTTTGTGTCGGAAATGATATAGAAGTTCTTTAATTATCTGTCCTTATGTTTTTAGCTTATAGTTTCTGAATGTATTCTTGCAAGCTTCCAAAACATTTGATATTGAAGCTTGAATTATATAATTTTTTTTGAAACACGTGATTTTGCTCGGTTTTCGTTATCAAGTATCTATATCTTTTTAAACACAAATTTATGTATATATTTGAACATACTTGCAGTTGTTGAATAATTAAGAGCGTATATGCTGCTGGTTGAATTGCTAAGAGTATCAAGATCAATAGTATCTCCATCACTGACAGAATAATTTAGCTTTAATGACACAGGACATGGTTTTGATGACGGAATACACTCATAATACCCAATGATGTGACCACTACCAAACCTAGAGGAAAAGAAATAAAACCAATTCAATATTACCGAATCTGAAAACTGTTTTAAAATCAAAATTGCTATAAAGTTAGAGGTGACTTGTATGGAGCAGAATTTGCTTACCATTCCAGATTATCCAAGGTAATTACAGTACTTACAACCTTAGGCGTTACTGTTTGACGTGAACTTGACTGATCGGTGAATGATCGGTGACGGATGTTTGACTGATTGATGACTGATCGGTGATCGGTGACCCATAGAATCCGTCAGATAAGTCAAATAACCTATGTGAGAGTTACCGTGACAACGGTCATCTATCAATCAGGAAATCAAATTTATGCACGGATCGGACAGATACGTATATATTTCAAATTCTTATGTAAACCGAACTCAACAGCGCGTTTACAATCCATGAACTTCTTCTTTTTCTTCCAAATCTTCACATCCTTTGTAGGACAACCACACCGTTAAGGCATGCAGAACAAAACCCACCACCATACAAGTAGGAATATATTTACACTATAATTTGAATAATTCCATCCTCCACCGCTATATACAGGATCACTTTTGTAGTTTCACATATATCTTGATTCTTGTTGTATGTATTCTTAGTTGCGTTTAAAATTGTTAGGCTAGTTACCGGACATATATACAATGGAATTATATATGTTTACGTAGTAAAATAGTTCATTCTTAAAAGACAATGTAGTAAAATAGTTCATTCTTAAAAGACAATGTTGTAAAATAAGTTGCTACACTCAAGTTCGCACTGATAAAAAGAATAATAGATTTGCAGCAGTAAAATGTAAAATAGTTCGCCTTTCGTGATATGATAAAAAGATCTAAAAGCTAAAAGAAATTCACTTTCTTTACTTTTCATATACTTAAAATTGATTAAAATGTTCATATTGCCTAAAAACTTAATCCACGCATAGAAATAGACAATTTCACATCATAAAATATAAAACAAGATTTTTAAGATTTCGTTGCATCTATATATTAGCACTTTGTGCGACGTTTAAGAAATTATTAACCTTCATATGATTTCAGTGAAAATCAGGATTGACAGTTCTTCATAAAATATGCTTACTGTAAGGAAAAAGATATTAAATTTTTGTACGCATTGCCTTAATTGCAAATTTTCTTCATTTTACTGAAATTTATTGACCGTGATTGAATTATTGTACTTTTTATAGTTTAGAATAGTTTTTTTTTAATGAAATTCAAAGAATGTCAGAGGAATCATACTAAAATTTTATTAGTGTTGTTTAAAATAACCCAAATTACTCTTCCTTTTATTAAAAATGATACTATTTTATTTGAAATCATTTAATATTACCATCTTGAGACAAGTATTCTTATCAGAATTGAGATATAATGAGAATTAATATACTTCAACTTTTATTTTTGTGGAATAAGAATGCAGCTATTGATTTATTTTGATACAAATTATTAACTGTCATATTATTTCAGTACTTTTTGTACATCACTATTGACTTTTCTTCATAAAATATGCTTACTGTAAGGAAAAAAATATTAAATTTTTGTACACGTTGCCTTAAATGCAAATATTTCTTGATTTTACTGAAATTTATTGACCGCCATTGAATTATTGTACTTTTTATAGTTTAGAATAGTTTTTTTTAATGAAATTCAAAGGATGTCAGAGGAATCATTCTAAAATTTTATTAGCGTTGTTTAAAATAACCCAAATTACTCTTTCTTTTAAAAAAAAAAAACTATTTTATTTGAAATCAGTTATACATTAAATTTTTGTACACGTTGCCTTAAATGCAAATATTTCTTGATTTTACTGAAATTTATTGACCGCCATTGAATTATTGTACTTTTTATAGTTTAGAATAGTTTTTTTTAATGAAATTCAAAGAATGTCAGAGGAATCATACTAAAATTTTATTAGCGTTGTTTAAAATAACCCAAATTACTCTTTCTTTTATAAAAAATGATACTATTTTATTTGAAATCAGTTATATTTACCATCTTGCATTCTTGAGACAAGCCTTCTCATTAGAATTGAGACATAATGAGAATTAAAATACTTGAAGTTTTATGTTTGTGGAATAAGCATGCGGTTATTGATTTATTTTGATACAAATTATTAACCATCATATGATTTCAGTGAAAATCAGGATTGGCTGTTCTTCATAAAATATGCTTACTGTAAGGAAAAAAGATATTAAATTTTTGTACGCGTTACCTAAATGCAAATATTTCTTGATTTCACTGAAATTTACTGACCGCTATTGAATTTTTGTACTTTTTAGAGTTCAGAATATTTTTCTTCATAAAATAAACAGAATGTCAGAAAAATCATACTAAAATTTTGTTCGCATTTTGGAAAATAACCAAAATTATTCTTTTTTTTTATCAACAATGATTCTATTTAATTTGAAATCAGTTATTTTTACCATCTTGGGACAAGTCTTCTAATTAGAATTGAGATATAATGAGACTTGAAATACTTAAACTTTAATTTTGAGGAATAAGAATGCAGTTATTGAGTTATTGCTTTATTATGATACAAATTATTAACCACCATATGATTTCAGTACTTTTTGTTTATAAGGATTGGTTGTTTTTCATAGATTATGCTTACTTTAAGGAAAAAGACATTATTTTTTTTGTACGCGTTACCTAAAATGCAAATATTTCTTTTCGTATTGGAAAATATTGTAATTTCAATCGCAATCAGTTGTTATAAATGATTTTCATATGTTTTTTTGTAGAAAATAGGAATTATTCAAGAAAAAAACTGCTTAAAATTATTTCTTTCTTTTTAAGGAATATATTTATGTTTACCACCATTGGATTTTTGTACTTTTTGTTGTTTAGGAGTAGTTGTTTTTTTATTAAGGTAAAAAAAAGACTATCAGAAAAATATAATGTAATGTTGTTTGCATTGTTTGAAATTGTACATATTTTTTGTTAAAAAACAACATTTATTTTTGTAATTTGTTATTCTAACGTCTTCGATTGTGACAGGAATATAGAAAGTCCTTGATTATGATAAGTTTTTTTAAAAGAAAATGATGATAAGGATCCAAAAATTAAAAATATTGAAAAAAATAGACTACATTTTTCACTAACCGATTCTTTCATTTTTTTCCCCCGAGTATGTTTGGAAATTAATAAAATCAAAATCGCAATGTAGGACTGTTTTTGGACTCGCCGGGTTTGAAAATATATTACCGATATAAAACTAAAAAGACTATTCTTAAATGAAGAAATTTTAATTCAGGTTGTTATCTGTACATTTTTTTTTCATTTCAATTCATAAAACTTTGCTAAATAATTAATAAACAAAACGTATCATTGACCGTTCGATTTTCACGAGTCGCTATATATAAATTCTAACTAAGATTCCGTACTTTGTATTAGTTTATCATGTGACGTATTCAAGTTCAATCCGTCATCAAGGTCGATCGGTACTATCCGTCAGATCAGTCCGATCAGTCAATTACTTTTCCTATAAGTCTGACGGATTACTGACGTGAGTTTGACGCGAACTTGACTGATCGGTGACTGATCGATGACCGCTGACTGATCGCTGAAATAGTAACGCCTAAGGTTGCAAGTACTGTAGTGTGATTCGTATATCTCAATATTTACAAAATGTGCAATATTCAGGGTACTTTGATATAGGTAAACATAAAGATCGTATTAAGAAGGGAACGAATAAATCGTTAAGAGAGGAGTTGTAATGATGAGTGTGTTTCTTTGATCCTTGAATTCAAAAATCAAAATATACTAATAAATGCCAACCTTCAGATTTGTTAAGTATTCGTCTGTCGAACATCAAAATACATATTTTTTAATGTGGTCTTACATACTGATATTAACGCTTCATTTTGTTCATGTTGGGCAAAAAGTAATTGCCAAAATAGTCTCTTTTGAGATCTTGTCATTAATATTTACTTATGAGTAGTAACTTCAACCAAACTAGGTTAGCGACAAATGTCTGTAAAGAAAATATCATCATGAATCGGTAAGAAAAAGACATAAAAATTACTTGCCATCCAATAATGTCCCCTTGCATAACAGCAATACGTTCTTCGTCAGATACTCGGATCTGTGCTGTTTTGTGAAGGTCGGACTCTATAAAAAAAAAAAAAAAATACGAAATAGTGCTATAATTATTTTATTCAGACAAGCGAGTAAAACGATATTGATAATTAATAACATGTGCGAGTATTTTTTATTGATACCAAACATACAAATTTGCATTAAACAAATTTGGCAATTCTTTATTTGTAACAGCTTAAAATGATTTGTCGTGCTCGTTATGAATTAAACTAGTCTTTTTATGTGCACTGAGGTTTTCAGTACGGCAATTGAGATACATACCTGAAATATCAATAACGTTAGATCCTACACATCTATATTCGCCACCCTCCGTTTTTCTTACGATAATGAATTTAAGACTTCCAGTCTTTACAGGAATAAACTCCCACATTTTTATTCTACCGCAACAGTTCACAGTAAATATTCCATCTATTATCAAATAACCGGATCCTAGAATATATTAATGCAAAATGTGTATAGAGTTTAAAAGTAACACGGAGCAAGTTCAAAATTATTGATCATCATCTACAAACCGGACTCTAACTTATTATTGTCACGAAATGTATCCAATTTTTTAATTTGTAATTCTTAGTACAAAAATGCACAATTATATAAAAAAAGTGATACATCTTTTAGTTTGAAATAAATAAAAACTCCATTTAACCATGATTCGGACTTTTTAAAATCAAATGAAATATTGTAATGTCTGAATTAAGTTAAATGGTAATACCAGGACCGGTATCATCCTTTAGATCTGATAGTGGTTTTTGTAATCGGTACTGAAATTTGGTGTCTTCACAGTCTAAAAAAAGAATACATATAACAATTACAATTCTTACAGAAATGTAAAGTTTATAATTAATGCATTATTTCCCCTTTGGTATCTTTCGTCCCTTTTTGATAACAGTTATCGTCTTATAAGAGGGAAAAAATGATTCCTTTTGAACTACAATGTCATTGTGGTTAGTTTCATTCAAGTAAAAATCCGGCAAATACTTACATTAGAGATGTCATAAGAAGGAGTTTTGTAGCTTTATTATGTGTTCATCATTCAAATATATGCATTGCATGAATTGTCAATCATGCACAGACAATCATATGTGTAAAACACGAGCGTAACGTTTAACAAACATATTGTCAAAGAATAGAACAAATCATTGAGGATATCTTATTAGAGCAGTTTTTGTTTAAATCAAAATTGATTTTACACAAAAAAATGAATCCCTGTCTAAGAGATTTTATTTGAATCTTATTCGGCCATCTTTTTTCGTAAACAATTTAAAACAAATAAAAGCGTATGCATCCACTTTGTCTTAAATTTCAGAATAAAAAATGCTGTATAAAAGATAGAGAAGTAGAATTAGTTTTATTGTTGCTATTTTAAATGGATTGTCCGTACATACATTGACAGATATTTTGGTATACTCGACTATTCAGACCATCCAGTGAATAGGTCGTTTCCCAATGAATAATGAGCCATTCCTCTATAGCTGATTTAGCATATGTCATTAATATTACATTACACTGTGCAATAAAGTTGCCAACTGTTCTTGGATTGCATAAGTTTTGAAATTGTCAATAATATTTATTATCGCTATTTTGTGCATTTTTCCTTTGATCTTTTTTTGTAATAATTTTTATATCATACTTCTCGCTTGAGAGGAAAAAATTATCACTAGAAACTAAGGAGGCACGTGGTGTTACTAAGGAAATTGACATGAAATTGACAACGTCGTCGTAGGTAAAATAGCGATAAATAGATTATCATTGGTCATCTCAACTCGGTTGCTTTTCTCACTTTCGCTGTACCAGCTCAAGCGAGAAAACCAATCTCGTTGAGATGACCAACGATAATCTATAATTATACAATATTGGAAAGGCAATAGCGCTATAGACATTTAATGCAAGTGTAATTTACTTCTTATTTTTTTTTAACTTTTTTACGATTTTCGGAATTGAATACGTGAAAGACATAAACGAGGAGTCTTTAACTTGTTTTGCAGTCGATTGAAACAAATGCAACACAAAAGAGTGGAATGCTGATTTTGTCATAACATATTATATGTTGCAATATCCCGTGTCATTATGTGTACAAACTCAACTGACATGGACAAGGTTCAGCATTACAGGATCTAGAATTAGTTCCACCACCTAGACAATCGGAAATATATCCATCCGTGGTGTTCATTTGGTTTAAACATTGTCTTTGCCTTGTTTGGATACCACTGCCACATGTTTTAGTACATTCTGACCATGAAGACCAGTCATCCCAGGTGGCTCCTGTAATATTTGAAAAACTGACCAACGCATCATTAGGTTTATATTTATTGACGCTTTTTCATCTTTATGTCATTTTCGAGCAGCTCCTTACTGTATAGAGCTCTTTCGTGTTTATGCCAATCAACATATACCTTACCTTATAATTTGAAATAGCAACATGTAAAATGATATTAACCAACTATTTGTTTCTTCGATTTATCAATATAAAGTGTATTCGTTTTACAAAAAAAAACATATCCTTGCAAAAAAACTCGCACATTACGCTTTATATAAAGTTTCCAAATCTAGTTATTAGTTGATGTGGTGCATATGAACAGTGCGACCTAAATGGGATACCTGGCCATAATGTGTAGGAATACGACCGCGACCATACTTAACATGCTTATCTCCCAGTAACCTTTCCTAGTCATGTAAATCTATGACTTTCAAATTTCTATTAAAAAAGTCTTATTTATATTTCTTCGTAATGTCTTCGTTTATCAAACACATGCAATATATAAAATGGTTACATCAGGGTAACACCCTAATTTTAACCGTTTGTAGTTAGAATAGCATCTATAAACGATGAAATACTTACGAACACATGTGAAAATATAGTTGAAAATGGAACATCTTGATTGCGAAACAGAACACGATTCTCCAAACGTATGATCATTTGCAATAAATGTACAATTGGTTCTGTTTTCACAAGAAGTTTGCATGCGATTTGCCACGTTAAAGACTTGAAGCTAGTGTATCCAACGCCACATACGGTGCTCGTTTCCCATACAGCTTTGTTGACTATTATACGTCCGTCCCGGCAGTTCCAGTTGACAGTTGTTTTCCAACAGGCAGTATTTTGATCTTCAAAATTGTTAAAAGCTGTAACTACTTGAAAAATGTATAAACTTAAGTGTGTGTGGTACACATTGCTTTTCAGGTGAGTTCATACAAAGTGATACAAAATTTGAAAACATATATATCCTTAGGGTGCTCTTTAGTAGGATGGAACATGAAGGAGGAGCCATCTATTTTCTGAACAGTTTCTTCTTGTATACTAAATTGTAATTGTAATTTAAATTTATAGATTAAAGTAATTGAAAAAATGTGCTAAAATTGTTTTATGATCATGATTTGTATATGATGTAAAAAAATAATAAAGGAAACTATCTATCATATCCGACAAGGAATGTGTTACTCACGACAAACACAAGTATCAAATATGAAATTGAGAATTGAAAGAAGTAATATGTCAAAGGCGCACAGCCCGACTAAAGAGGAGACATCAGCCAAAACCCACCAATGGTCTTCAATACAGCGAGAAACTCCCGCTCCTGGAGGCGTGCTTCAGTTTGCCTCTTAACAAATTGGTATACTAGTTCAGTGATAATGGACGTCATACTCCAGTCCGAATATACACACGACACTAGAATTAAAAATCATACAAGACTAACAACGCCAGATGCTCCTGACTTGGGTTAGGCGCCAAAATACGATGGGTTAAACATGGTTTGAGGATATCAACCCTCTCCTATACCAAATGTAGAAACGAACACACAACAATTCGCACAGTAAAACTCAGTTCAAAAGAAGTCTGAGTCCGATAATACATTTGTTTTTTTTAAAGAAGTGAAGAAGATAACTTAACATTTGCCATCTTGTTTGTTGACAAAAGAGTTCTTAACATCAAGTCAACATAAGAAAAACGTATCCCATTAGTACATTTAGGTCACCAAAATGTCATCATACATAAAGGACGTGGATTTAATGCACCATTCCAATAATTTCAATTGTGCTTTGTGGAAGTGGAAGTTATTCTGGGGATTTCTAAGGGTCCAACATAGATAGAAAACAGCACATCTCTTAATGAACGATAGCTGTTGATTGCTGGAGTTTAAGGTCGAATGATTTTAAACAGTGTTCACTTACAAATACATATGTGTTTGTTACATGGTTGTTGATCAGTGTCTTCACCTTTACAGGAGCTTCCAATTTCATTAGAGTAAGGATAACTACACGTTCTTGTGACGTTCTGAAATGCACCACCACAGGTTACTGGACAGGAGGATGACGTATTCCAATCAGACCAACCACCATTGCCTTAAAAATGATGAGTTTATATTAACAATACACAGATAAGATAATCAATACTATTGAATACAAATTATTATTGTCAAGATACGTCAAGGTCTTTACTGAAACTTGCTCACCTATAGTAGATAGTGAAAACGGTCTTGTCCATTTTATTGTGTTTGAATGAGCTGTGTCTCAATATATAAGTTTTCGTGTGATCAGTATCTACAAATGATAAATATGTACTATCTAACAAATTGTGAGATAGTTTGTAGATGTTCGGACAGTTTATGTGTAGTACCATCGTTGATTTTTCCCATATGTTAAGTGATCAATTTGTAAAAACATGTGCAGAATTTACTTTGGTTTAAAATTAAAAAAACAAAAATACTTGGCCTGATTAACGTTTCATCATGTACAGTACCATAGACAAAGTCACATACAACATTTCACTTCAAATCAGAAAATCACCTTCACTGGAATTTAACCAATCAAATGTTCTGTTCTTTTTATCCTGTGTACAAGCGTAAATAACGATGTGACCTCAAGTTTCCAAAATATTCTATAGAAACACCAAATGTAAAAATGAATGGTGATTTGAACCACCCAAGAATGCAAGATATATGTTAACTACCAACACATGTTTTACTGCATTCTTCCCTCAACCCCTTTTCGTATGCATCCGGATGTGACTTACTATTATTCGGTGAAATTACACCTTTACGACTTACATTCGACCAATGTGTTATATGATACATATTGACTAACATATAATTGAAATAACTTAGATTCTCAAAACTAAATTTCAGCATCAAATATTTCAAATTTAACAATTCAAAATACCTGTAGAAATAATTGTTAAAACTATATAGTTTTACATACGTATGCAGTTATATTTAACTTCTAATGTTGCTGTTCCATTTGCTCCACAAGAACTTCCAATATTGCTGTTACTGACATCAAAGCTACAATTTGTCTTTCCGTTGCATAAATTTCCAATACCATATGTTTCACTATGACTACAGGTTCCATGTGTATAATTGATTGATGTGATGTCAATTATTTCTTTATATTCTACCGAACATGTTAAATGCGTACGGTCTCCCTCTATGTACATCTTTATAATCGGATCTGAAATAGTGCAAATGTTGGACATAAAAAGGAAAAACAAATTTAAAGAAATATTGACATTAATTTTCAGAAAACCAGGACATTTCTGATGGTAGAAAAAAACCGTATTGACTACTAGTATATTTTTTTTTTGGCGTTAAACTGATGTTTTTGGCGTAAACTCAATGTTTTTTTTTCTCAAATGACGGATAACCATAGAGAGCAAATTCATAAAATCTTCACATTAGATTTGTGTGCAGTAGGTCACGTTTAAAGGGGCACTAGCTACGAGATATATGAAAAATCTTAAGTTTGATTTGTTTTGTTCAATCAATAATGAAAGTGAAATAGTGAAATAACAATTCGTATTCATGTCAACTTCAATATAACCCATTGCTAAATATTGACAACGCATGCATTATACGTGTACTGGTTATTTAAAGAAAAAGAATGTCAACAATAAAAGTGAAACTACAGTAAATCGTTTGATTAATAATTCGATGCACATAAAATCATTCTTATACGGTTAAAAGCAGTGAGAACCATCTATTTTAATCTATAAAATATAACCAAACAGACCTTTAAAGATCTAATTGCACGTGTTGGTTTAATCTATTCATATTTTATTTAGGTTTACATCGCTTAAATGGTCATGTGAGGTCAAATCGATAGTTAATTAGATGGCGTCTGGACTAAAATACACACGAAACAAATCTATATGTTATTCATGTGTTATTTACCCCATGCTCTGTAAAATGTTTATTTCGACTTTTGAAAGTTTGGATACATGTTTTACATTGTTATAAATCAAATCTGAGAATTTGAGCCAAATCGATGACCACGAAATTGTCAGCTAGTGCCCCTTTAAAAAGAAATTTTCGGGCTAAGTTGATGATTAAATGCAATTTGGATTTACGAACAAAAATTGATATGTAGACGGATAATAATAGTAATTATGCGTAACATGCGTAATTTCGGGGCCTTTCATAGATGACTATGTTGGATCTGTTTTTTAATAATTGTTGAAGGCATTTGGTAACAAAGTGTTGTTCATTTTTTGTTCTTTTATTTCTCGTAGATACTTATTTCATTGGTAATAAAACCCCATCTTCTTATCTTTATCTTTATATTGTACAAGTCGTCTGACCAAATCTCTCATATCATGTCAACCTTCAAAATGCATTGGTCGTATCAAAATATTGAAACCTATGTTTAAGTACTTCTAGTTGTTTTTGTTTACAGTACACCATGCTTTATTTAAAATCACCTTGTCTGAATCACATGTGAAACAAGAGGTAAATGCATACAGAATACAATTATAGAAAAGAAACAAAACAACTTATAGACGGTAAAATATTTAGTAACAAGAAGAAATTTAACCATGATTCATCTTAACTTTCGAATATGGATTAATGTATGTAATAATACGTCAGAAATCCATATTAAGTCATTGCAGATCTTGTTTCGCGATAATTAAACTTCTTTAATAGATTAAACAATGAATCGTATTATTCACACGTCCATTATTTATATAAATGAACTTTTCAGAAACAATCTCTTGCTTAGTGTACCTAAGTTGATTAATAAATGATTAAATAAAAATAAAATGTAAACGGTATTACAGATGAGGATACTTAAAAGATTTATTCATCATTGATATATTTCACCTTTTTTTAATTTTTCGAATATTTGTCAATCAACCCATATGATCCATTACATATACATGATATATACCAAGTTGACTATCACATGATTTTTTTATATTACGATATTATATACATTTTTGATATTTGTTGTAACTAGATTACATTTATATCAGTATTGGCCGGCAATATAGTAGAATTAAAAAGGATTGCTTGATAATGTACAACAGACAATGTGTAATAATACTAAGGACACACTTGTGTTTTATGATTATATAAATACTTTCTGCTTCTGTTATCTATGTAGGAATATATTACTGTAAAAATCAATGTTCAGACAATGTATAACGCGTTATCTTTGTTAAAATAAGATTAAAATAAAAAACACACACACTATTTTTTGCCATATTTTAAATATTTAAGGTCTTTAGACATTAGAAAAACAATAAGGTCTTTCCTCACGGAGAGGAAAGACCTTATTGTTTTTCTAATTAAGGTCTTTCCCCTACGTGAGGAAAGACCTTATTGTTTTTCTAATGTTTTTAAGGTCTTTCCTCTCCGCGAGGAAAGACCTTATTGTTTTTCTCCTGTTTTTTTTTTTTTTTTTTTTTTTTTTTTTTTTTTTTCATCCAGCATTTCTTTGACATGGCCTCCCCTCGTTTCTATTGGAGTTATCAAGACCAAATATGGACCATCGGTAGAACTCATCATGATGTATTACCAGATGAGGCTGTGTAGGATTTCATCATCCCCTTTAGAAGTTATCTCCCTTTTATTGGGTTTTTTCGACATGGCCCCCCCTCGTTGTTTTTAAAGATATCATGACCTTATTTGGACAACAGTTAGATCTCATCATGATGTGTTACCATATGAGGCTGCTAAGGATTTCATCATTCCCTATGAGAGTTATGTCCCCTTGAAGCAATTTCTTTCTTTTACATTTTTCTCAAAAAGTATTCAACATAGAATCGATTTGAAAACGGCAACATGTACAAGACCAGATGGCAATGTTAATTAACATATACAATCATTTTGTTGTTAACCCTTATAAGGAGTTATTCCCTTGAAAAAATATAATCAATTTTTGAAAAATTGTATCTCGAGAACCGGAAGTCGTAAAGACTTGGGACCTACACCAATAATCTTAAGTTCATGTGACCTTTAATTTGCACCCAAGGTCAAAGGTCACAGAGTGCAAAAAAAAATTACGCTGCAATTTCAAGCTTTCATATTAAGAAAACGATAAGAGTTTGCTGCATACTTACAGCGTATAAAATGTTCCTCTCGACGAGCTCTACATTTTATACTCTGACCTCAAAAGAGTCCGACTGTCTGTTCAAAAGTTACGACGGGATGATTCTTAAAAGTATAGTATTGTGTGTATATCTTTTTAAAGGTAACAGATATTAACCTACTATAAATTGCAAAGATGATCAGTAGTTCAAGACTTTCAATTTGAGGTCAATGTCAGGTCATGATGAAATTTCACCTTGACCTTCATATTTTACTATGACCTTGACCTTGTAATATTTGAAAGGTCAAGTGGTCCTAAGTTGAATGGTGATAGTCCCATGTCTCTACGACTTCCGGTTGTCAAGTTTTGTATTGCATCATATATTTGATGATTAATTGTGACCTTGGTGAACTTTGAAATTGTCCCAATTCTTTTTTTATAATGTTGTCCTTCAACTCTAGATCATTTATCATTTAACAGATTTGAGATATCTATTGTCGTTTTAGAGATAATGCAGTTTGAAGTTTTTCGAGCGGAGGCATGTATTTCTGAATCATCAAGAGCTTACCACTGAAAATGTTTTAGAAATTGAAGAGGTTGACATAGTTATATGTTTGACCAAATACCAAAAACATTCCATTGAAAAAAACACCAAAAAATCAATTTGAAATTTTCAAGTTTTGCATTGACTTTGTAAGTTTCATAACTTCTATTTATATAATTGATATTGCATCATTATTTGCACTTTGTCAAATGGGGTCATTTGATATATCAAATTGAAGGTCTAAATGTACTCTACTTAAAAATGAAAATTTTAAACCCCCTTTTCATCCCAGGGGGACGGGTGGGGTCATTTAGTGCAAACATTCAAATTTCTCAGATGGTAAGGTTGTCGCATATCAAATGAAAGAACATAAAGCGTACATTTCAAATTTCAAATTGACGTCTCCCAAAAATGGGTTGGATGGGGTCATTGAGTGCAAAAAATAAATGTTCTTTTAAGGTAGGGTTGTTGTATATCAAATGAAAGGTCATCATGTGTACATTTGAAATATCAAATTCCCGACCTCCAAAAATTTGTTGGATAGGGTTATTAAGTGCAAAAATCAAACTTTCAAGAACATGGTGTTGTCGCATATCAAACGAAAGCTCATCTACTCTGTTCCATATATCATAATTCCGATCTCAAAAATGTAGACGGATGAGGTCATTAAGTGTAAAAAGCGAAAAGTTTCAGAAGGTGTGCTTGTCGTATATCAAACGAAAGGTCGTACAAAGTACAATACGAAAACATCACTTTTACAGGAAAGACCTTTCAATTGTTTTACAAACAATTGAGATACTAGTTTTTTCTTTTTCTTTTTCTTTTTTTTCTTTTTTTTCTTCCAACATTTTTTTGACATGCCCGCCTCTTGTTTCTGTTGAAGTTATTAAGACCAAATATGGACCATCGCTAGACCTCACCAAGATGTATTACCAAATGACCTTGTTAAGGATTTCATCATCCCCTTTAAGAGTTATCTCCCTTTTATTGATTTTTTTCAACATGGCCCTCCCTCGTTGGTTTTAAAGATATTGTGACCTTTATTGGACATAATGTAGATCTCATCATGATGTATTACCATGCGAGCCTGAATAGGATTTCATTGTCCCCTATGAGAGTTATATCCCCTTGAAACAATTTCTTTCCTTTGCATTTTTCTCAAAAAGTACTAGAGATAGAATCGATTTGAAAACGGCAACATGTACAGGAACAGATGGTAATGTTAATGAACATATACAATCATTTTGTTATTAACCCTTATAAGGAGTTATTCCCATTGAAAAATTGTAAACAATTTTAGAAATTTTTTATTTCCAGAACCGGAAGTCGTAGAGACTTTGGACCTTCACCAATAATCTTTAATTCATGTGACCTTTAATATGAACCCAAGGTCAAATGTCACCGAGTGCAAAAAAAAATTAAGCTGAAATTTCAAGCTTACATATTAGGAAAACAATAAGACTTTGCTGCATACATACAGCGTATAAAATGGTCCTCTCGACGAGCTCTACATTTTATATGATAAGTCCAAAAATGTCCGACTGTCTGTTCAAAAGTTACGACGGGATGATTCTTAAAAGTATAGTATTGTGTGTATATCTTTTTAATGGTAACAGATATCAACCTACTATAAAATGCAAAGATGATCAGTAGTTCAAGACCTTCAATTTGAGGTCAATGTCAGGTCATGATGAAATTTCACCTTGACCTTCATATTATACTATGACCTTGACCTTGTGACATTTGAAAGGTCAAGTGGTCCTGAGTTGAATGGTGATAGTCCCATGTCTCTACGACTTCCGGTTCTCAAGTTTTGTATTGCATCATATATTTGATGACTAATTGTGACCTTGGTGAACTTTGAAATTGTCCACATTTTTTTTCTATAATGTTGTCCTTCAACTGTAGATCATTTATCATTTAACAGATTTGAAATATCTATTGTCGTTTTAGAGATAATGCAGTTTCAAGTTTTGCGAGCGGAGGCATGTATTTCTGAATCATCAAGAACTTACCACTTAAAATGTTTTAGAAATTGAAGAGGTTAACATAGTTATATGTTTGACCAAATACCAAAAACATTCCATGGAAAAAAAACACCAAAAAATCAATTTGAAATTTTCATGTTTTGCATTGACTTTGTATGTTTCATAACTTCTATTTATATAGTTGATATTGCATCATTATTTGCACTTTGTCAAATGGGGGCCTCATATATATCAAATTGAAGGTCTTAATAAACTCTACTTAAAAAATGAAAATTTTAAACCCCCTTTTCATCCAAGGGGGGAGGGTGGGGTCATTTAGTGCAAACATTCAAATTTCTCAGATGGTAAGGTTGTCGCATATCAAATGAAAGAACATAAAGCGTACATTTCAAATTTCAAATTGACGTCCCCCAAAAATTGGTTGGATGGGGTCATTGAGTGCAAAAAACAAATTTCTTTTACGATAGGGTTGTTGTATATCAAATGAAAGGTCATGATGTATACATTTGAAATATCAAATTCCCAACCTTCAAAAATTGGTTGGATGGGGTTATTAAGTGCAAAAATCAAACTTTTTAGAACATGGCGCTGTCGCATATCAAATGAAAGCTCATCTACCCTGTGTTACATATATCATACTTCCGATCTCAAAAATGTAGGCGGATGAGGTCATTAAGTGTAAAAAGCGAAAAGGTTCAGAAGGTATGCTTGTCGTATATCAAACGAAGGGTCGTACAAAGAACATTACGAAAACATCACTTTTACAGGAAAGACCTTTCAATTGTTTTACAAACAATTGAGATACTAGTTTTTTTTTCTTTTTCTTTTTTTTCTTCCAACATGGTGGCCCCCCTCGTTGGTTTTAAAGATATCATGACTTTAATTGGACATAATGTAGATCTCATCATGATGTATTACCATGTGAGGCTGAATAGGATTTTATCGTCCCCTATGAGAGTTATATCCCGTTGAAACAATTTCTTTCCTTTGCATTTTTCTCAAAAAGTATAAGAGATAGATTCGATTTGAAAACGGCAACATGTACAGGAACAGATGGCAATGTTAATGAACAAGTATAATCATTTGTTATTAACCCTTATAAGGAGTTATTCCACTTGCAAAATTAAATATAATTTTAGAAAAATTGTCTTTCGAGAACCAGAAGTCGTAGAGACTTTGGACCTTCACCAATAATCTTAAATTCATGTGACCTTTAATATGCAGTCAAGGTCAAAGGTCACTGAATGCAAAATAAATTACGCTGCAATTTCAAGCTTAGATATTAGGAAAACGATAAGACTTTGCTGCATACATACAGCGTATAAAATGTTCCTCTCGACGAGCTTTACATTTTATATTATAAGCCCAAAAATGGCCGACCGTTTGTTCAAAAGTTACAACGGGATGATTTTTAAAAGTATTGTATTGTGTGTATATCTTTTTTAAAATTACAGATATCAACCTACTATAAACTGCAAAGATGATCAGTAATTCAAGACCTTCAATTTGAGGTCAATGTCAGGTCATGATGAAATTTCACCTTGACCTTCACAGTATACTATGACCTTGACCTTGTGATATTTGAAAGGTCAAGTGTTCCTGAGTTGAATGGCGCTAGTCCCATGTCTCTACAACTTCCGGTTCTTAAGTTTGGTATTGCATCATATATTTGATGATTAATTGTGACCTTGGTGAACTTTGAAATTGTCCCAATTCTTTTTCTATAATGATGTCCTTCAACTGTAGATCATTTAACATTTAACAGATTTGAGATATCTATTGTCGTTTTGGAGATAATGAAGTTTGAAATTTTGCGAGCGGAGGCATGTATTTCTGAATCAACAACAGCTTACCACTTAAAATGTTTAAGAAATTGAACAGGTTAATATAGTTATATGTTTGACCAAATACCAAAAACTTTCCATGTAAAAAAACACCAAAAATTCAATTTGAAATTTTCACGTTTTGCATTGATTTTGTAAGTTTCATAAGTTCTATTTATATAGTTGATATTGCATCATTATTTGCACTTTGACAAATGGGGTCTTCTGATATATCAAATTGAAGGTCTTAATAAACTCTACTTAAAAATGAAAATTTTAAACCCCATTTTCATCCCAGGGGGATGGGTGGTGTCATTTAGTGCAAAAATTCAAATATCTCAAATGGTAAGGTTGTCGCATATCAAATGAAAGAACATGAAGCGTACATTTCAAATTTCAAATTGACGTCTCCCAAAAATGGGTTGGATGGGGTTATTGAGTGCAAAAAATAAATTTTCTTTTAAGATAGGGTTGTTGTATATCAAATGAAAGGTCATGATGTGCACATTTGAAAAAGCAAATTCCCGACCTCCAAAAATTAGTTGAATAGGGTTATTAAGTGCAAAAATCAAACTTTCTAGAACATGGCGTTGTCGCATATCAAATGAAAGCTCATATTCTCTATGTTACATATATCATACTTCCGATCTTAAAAATGTAGGTATATGAGGTCATTAAGTGTTAAAAGCGAAAAGTTTGAGAAGGTATGCTTGTCGTATATCAAACGAAAGGTCGTACAAAGTACATTACGAAAACATCACTTTTGCAGGAAAGACCTTTCAATTGTTTTACAAACAATTGAGATACTAGTTTTTAATTATTTCTGTCATAGCGACTGAACGGTTTTCGTGTTATCTTTAACGCTTTAAATTATATGTGTTTGGTGATATATCGATTATTCTTATGACTTGTGACATGACCTTGTAAAAACACACGTTAAAAAACGTGTCTGTTAAGGACAAAGCACCGATAAATCATGTCCTAATGTGCTTGTAAAATTTATCACTGGATGTTGAACACCAATATTTTGTAGTTTTACTCATATATATTACCTATTTATTTTATCTTCTTGGCCATCAAAAGAAAGGCCTTACGATGACCTAATGTTAATGTCTGTGTCATTTTGGTCCTTTGTGGATAGTTGTCTCATTGGCAATAATACCACATCTTCTTTTTTATATAAAGTCAATAATTTCGTAAAAACATAGTTGAGATGTAGTTATTTGATTTTGATGCCATAAGTATCTTATGTAAAATGATAAGAGCAATGCATAATAATAATAGTAACTATTATTAAGTCAATATTATAAATTATCAGTACTTGTATTTAAGGGTTCAATACTTCCTTATTTGAAGGATAATTAATATCGTGAAACGATAAAATCATTAAAAAAATATATTTGTAAATAACTAACCTGCAATTGTCGTTTTCATTATACAATTATATATCTTAAAGATGACAGCGAAAAGCTTTATCATTCTCATTGTTATCGTCAGAAACAAGCAAAAGATCAAAATACAGGAAGAAAAGGGATTAAACAACAACGTCGTTTAAAAGCACAATGGGAAAAATAGTATCTAATTCTAACGTGTAAATGTAAAAATGTACATAATAGAATTATACGCGTAAAGAAACAGAAATAATACAGTTAACAATTTAATACAAATACAACAACAATAGACGTATTGTCCTTTAAAGTTCCCATCACCGCAAACAGTATGCGTCTGACATATACTAAATGTTATCACACATGAAAATCCACCACTTTGAAGCAGCTTAATACTGTGAACTAGTGCTCAATGTTGAAGGCCTTACGGTGACCTATAATTGTTAATGTTTGTGTCATTTTCGTCTTTTGTGGATAGTTGTCTCATCGGCAATCATACCACATCTTCTTTTTTATGGTACTAATTAATGACTAATGATCAATTTAATTTCAATGTCCAAAAATTGAAAATATCAAAGTAAAGGCAAACATACAGTTGGTGTCTTACAGATCTAAAATTTTCATTATTGTTTAGGATATATTACCAAAAGGAACCTAGAAAAAAATAGCCTTAAGACATCTATGGTAAACTATGTCTGAGTAAGCTGAAACCTAAAGTGTCTTACAATTTAAAGATCTATTAAAGGACAATTAAAAAGAAAAATAAACAAATTGTTATCTTCTGACCCTCAAACGGAAGTGAAATAGTACAAGTTTGAAGAAAGGGACAATTGTTGAAACATTGGTTAAAACACTTTTAAAGGAGTCTTATATTCCCGTAACAGTTAGTTTAATTTCTTCTATGACTAACATTTACTAAAGATAAATGGTACTCACAAGTTGATTTTTTTTTCTGTTTTAAAAAAGACCTCTTTAAAAACAATAAAAACCCTTATTCTTAGAAGAATGCAGTACTGTGAAAGTACTTTAATTCGTGGGTATCAATTTTCTTGGATTGAGCAATATCGACATGTTCGTGGGTTTTCAATTCGTGGATATTAGTTTTCTAGAAAGAAAACAAAAGAAAAATTAAAGCCTTTAGAAACGAAGGTTACAAATAGTCTTGGATTGAAGGAAATTGCAAAGTAAACACTGACCCGTGTAACACTAAATTACCCATGATAAAGTGATCAACAGATAAAAGACCATCAGAGGTGTTGATTATGCCATAAACATGTCACCTAAAGAAAATAGTAACATAAACAAATGCTATAAACGTATCTTGAATTGTCAAGTTATTTTTATCAAAATCAAGAACACTTTAATACTAGCATATCAATACCGGAAATCAGACTTTCATCGATCAAACATATTTTTATGAGAATTCAAATATCAAAAGTTGTACAATTTAGGTGATTAAAGATTAAATGGGTATAATCCTGCATGCGGTTGTAGTTCTGGGACTGCTACATTTGTGTATTAAAGTATTCTCAGATTTGGCGGTATTAGATATATTCTATAGATCATAATTATCAGTAACAGATCTTTCCATGTCTTGATTAAGACAATGGTAGTTGTATTACGTTGGACACTCAAATGCGTGGATAAAGTCATCCACGAAAACCACGAAAATTGGTACCCCACGAATAAAAGTACTTTCACAGTAATAACTTTTCTTGGTAAATTTTACGTAGATAGTTCATCAAAGGGGCATACCTATGACAACATGGACAACTCAGATATTAGTTTTTTTTTGTAAGGATACACTGATGTTAATAAACAAACTTCAGTCATTCATATTCTTTACAAATAATGTTGTTTTAGGGGGTTTATCTCCCAATTCTCCGAACCCTGACTACTGGTTTGTGTAAATGCAATGCAGTATGTTCATATTGATTAAAAGAACTTTTCAACTGCGAATAAAGTACAGATGGATGCAGTCCTAACCTGTACAGCAAGTTAACTCGATAACCAGTCATTTGGACTGGTCAAAGTTAACCTGTGACCAGATTTAGGACTGCTCTGACCAGTCCTAGGACCAAAATCTAGTTAATTTGAAAAGCGGACTTTGTCTTAGGACTGTTTTATGTCTGGCAAACAGTTAACTTGGAAACAGGTCTGCTATTTATATGAGTTAACTTCGAACCACTCCTATTAATCGGTTAACATAAGTTAACTTCGGAACCAGTCCTGACGTAAAGTTAACAAAAGTTAACTTCGAAACCAGTCCTGCCACAAAGTTAACATAAGTTAACTTTAGCTTTGACAAATCCGATCAAAACCAGACCTGTTCCCAAGTTATCTTTTGCCTGGTCTGCTCAACACTAAGTTAACTTGTAACCAGGACCGCTCTACATCGATTTAAAAAAAATATTTTTTAATAACTTTGTAGTATAAACATCGAAAATAAAATTAAATTAATACTTCCGTTAAATAAACAGGATTAAATACAAATATTTGAAAATAAAGTATGCATAAAACGTTGCTTGTAACACAAATTTATCTGTGATCTGACAATCTATCCATTATAAAAACGATCTTGGTTACAATGATAAGGGGTACTGAATATATATTCCGATACCTATCAAATTCAACCATATTTGCACTTTATTATGTGTATCTTTGAAAAGACGTATATTTGATGTTAGTTGTATACGTTCTTGTTAGTTATACATCTTTGAACTATGCAGCCACAATCAGCAATAATTTCATTCATTTAAACACATGACTACAAATATTTTTTCGCATAAATTAAGCATGCCAGTATGTCCTCCTTTAATTCAAAATATTGATACCTAACAAAATGTGAGTAGTTTTGATACCTAATGCTGACTTGTACAACAAAATTATTTGACTGCATCAACCAAAACTGACCGTATGTGAACTTTAATTTGTAAATCTATATACCCGCAGAGTAAATCAGCAATATTTTTAATGTCAGGATTCAATGTATAATACACAATAGACAGAAATTTTGTAATACAATAACAAATTTTTGTTCGCATCTATTTAGGATGCTAGCATGTACTCCTTTTATTTAAAATATTGATACGTTATAAAATTTGAGTAGTTTTGATACCTCATGCTTACTTGTACAACAAAATTATTTGACCGCATCAACCGAAACTGACCATATGTGCACTTTAATTGGAAAATCTATATACCTACAGAGTAAATCAGCAATATTCTTAATGTCAGGATTCAATGTATAATACAATGGACAAAAATATTGCAATACAATAACAAATTTTTGTTCGCTTCAATTTAGGATGCCATCATTTCCTCCTTTTATTCAAAATATTGATACGTAACAAAATGTCAATAGTTTTGATACCTCAAGGTGACTTGTACAACAAAGTTATTTAACCGCATTGACCAAAACTGACCATATGTGCACTTCAATTTGTAATTCTATATACCATGTATACCCACATTGTAAATCAGCTATATCTTTAATGTCAGGATTTAATGTATAATACAATGGACAGAAATATTGCAATACAATTTCAAATTTTTGTTCGCATCAAGTTTAACATGTTTAATAAGAATGACAGTATGTCCTTCTTTTATTCAAATTATTGATACGTAACAAAATTCCAATAGTTTCGATACCTCATGCTGAATTGTACAACAAAATTATTTGACCGCATTGACCAAAACCTACCATAATTGCACTTTAATTTGTAAATCTATATACCCGCATAGTAAATCAGCCATATTTTTAATGTCAAGATTCAATGTATAATACAATCGACAGCAATATTGCGATACAATAACAAACAATTTCTATTCACAGAATTTTAGGGTGCCAGCATGTCCTCCGTTTATTCATAATATTGATACGTAACAAAATTTCAGTAGTTTTGATACCTCATGCTAGCTTGAACAACAGAAATATTTGACGGCATCGACCAAAACTAACCATATTTGCACTTTAATTTGTAAATCAATATACCCGCATAGTAAATCAGCCATATTTTTTATGTCAGGATTCAATGTATAATACAATGGACAGCACTATTGCAATACAATAAGAACAAATTATTGTTCGCATAAATTTATGATGCCAGCATGTCTTCCTTTTATTCAAGATATTAATACGTAACAAAATTTAAGTAGTTTTGTTACCTCATGCTGACTTGTACAACAAAATAATTTGACCGCATTGACCAAAAACTGACCATATGTGCACTTTAATTTGTAAATCTATATACCCGCATAGTAAATTAGCCATATTTGTTTTGTCAGGATTCAATGTATAACATGTATAATACAATGGACAGCAATATTGCAATAAAATAACAAACAATTTTTGTTTGCATAAATTTAGGGTGCCAGCATGTCCTCCTTTTATTCAAAATATTGATACGTAACAAAATTTCAGTAGTTTTGATACCTCATACTGACTTGCATAACAAAATCTTTTGACTGTGTTAACCACAACTGACCATACATGTATGCGCACTTTAATTTGTAAATCTTTATACTTGCACAGTAAATCAGCCAAATTTTTCATGTCAGGATTCAATGCATAATACAATGGACAGAAATATTGCAATTCAATAACAAATTTTTGTTCGCTTCAATTTAGGATGCCATCATTTCCTCCTTTTATTCAAAATATTGATACGTAAAAAAATTTCAATAGTTTTGATACCTCAAGTTGACTTGTACAACAAAGTTATTTAACCGCATTGACCAAAACTGACCATATGTGCACTTTAATTTGTAAATCTATATACCATGTATACCCACATAGTAAATCAGCCATATCTTTAATGTCAGGATTTAATGTATAATACAATGGACAGAAATATTACAATATAATTTCAAATTTTTGTTCGCATCAAGTTTAACATGTTTAGTAAGGATGCCAGTATGTCCTTCTTTTATTCAAAATATTGATACGTAACAAAATTCCAATAGTTTTGATACCTCATGCTGACTTGTACAACAAAATTATTTGACTGCATTGACCAAAACCTACCACATGTGCACTTTAATTTGTAAATCTATATACCCGCATAGTAAATCAGCCATATTTTTAATGTCAAGATTCAATGTATAATACAATCGACAGCAATATTGCAATACAATAACAAACAATTTCTGTTCACAGAATTTTAGGGTGCCAGCAGGTCCTCCTTTTATTCAAAATATTGATACGTAACAAAATTTCAATAGTTTTGATACCTCAAGTTGACTTGTACAACAAAGTTATTTGAACACATTGACCAAAACTGACCATATGTGCACTTTAATATGTAAATCTATATACAATGTTTACCCACATAGTAAATCAGCTATATCTTTAATGTCAGGATTTAATGTATAATACAATGGACAGAAATATTGCAATACAATTTGAAATTTTTGTTCGCATCAAGTTTAACATGTTTAATAAGGATGCCAGTATGTTCTTCTTTTATTCAAAATATTGATACGTAACAAAATTTCAATAGTTTTGATACCTCATGCTGACTTGTACAACAAAATTATTTGACCGCATTGACCAACACCTACCATATGTGCACTTTAATTTGTAAATCTATATACCCGCATAGTAAATCAGCCATATTTTTTATGTCAAGATTCAATGTATAATACAATCGACAGTAATATTGCAATACAATAACAAACAATTTCTGTTCACAGAATTTTAGGGTGCCAGCATGTCCTCCTTTTATTCAAAATATTGATACGTAACAAAATTTCAGTAGTTTTGATACCTCATGCTGACTTGAACAACAGAAATATTTGACTGCATCGACCAAAACTGACCATATTTGCACTTTAATTTGTAAATCTATATACCCGCATAGTAAATCAGCCATATTTTTTTATGTCAAGATTCAATGTATAATACAATGGACAGCAATATTGCAATACAATAAGAACAAATTATTGTTCGCATAAATTTAGGGTGCGAGCATGTCTTCCTTTTATTCAAGATATTGATACGTAACAAAATTTGGGTAGTTTTGTTACCTCATGCCGACTTGTACAACAAACTTATTTGACCGCATTGACCAAAACTGACCATATATGCACTTTAATTTGTAAATCTATATACACGCATAGTAAATCCGCCATATTTTTTTTGTCAGGATTCAATGTATAACATGTATAATACAATGGACAGCAATATTGCAATATAATAAGAGACAATTTTTGTTTGCATAAATTTAGAGTGCCAGCATGTCCTCCTTTTATTCAAAATATTGATACGTTACAAAATTTCAGTAGTTTTGATACCTCATACAGACTTGCATAACAAATTGTTTGACTGTGTTGACCACAACTGACCATGCATGTATGTGCACTTTAATTTGAAAATCTTTCTACCTGCATAATAAATCAGCCAATTTTTTCATGTCAGGATTCAATGTATAATACAATGGACAGCAATATTGCAATACAATAAAAACAAATTGTTGTTCGCATAAACTTAGGGTGCCAGCATGTTCTCCTTTTTTTCAAGATATTGATACGTAACAAAATTTGAGTAGTTTTGATACCTCATGCTGACCTGAACAACAAAATTATTTATCCACATTGACCAAAATGGACCATATTTGCACTTTAATTTATAAATCTATATACCCGCATAGACTCAGCCATATCTTTTATGTCAGGATTCAATGTATAATACAATGGACAGCAATATTGCAATACAAAAAAAACAAATTATTGTTCGCGTAAATTTAGGGTGCCCGCATGTACTTTTTGTATTCAAGATATTGATACGTAACAAAATTTCAGTAGTTTTGATACCTAATGCTGACTTATACAACAAAATGATTTGACCGCATTGACCAAAACTGACCATATGTGCACTTTAATTTGTAAATTCATATACCTGAATAGTAAATCAGCAATATCTTTTATGTCAGGATTCAATGTATAATACAATGGACAGCATTTTTGCAGTACAATAACAAACACATTTTGTTTGCAGAATTTTAGGTTGCCAGTATGTCCTCCTTTTATTCAAAATATTGATACGTTACAAAATTTCAGTAGTTTTGATACCTTATGATGACTTGGACAACAAAATTATTTGACTGCGTTGACCAAAACTGACCATATGTGCACTTTAATTTGTAAATCTATTACCTCTATAGTAAATCAGCCATATCTTTTATGTCAAGTTAGTGAACACAATTATAGCAAATCTATTTAATTAAAATAACAGCAACAAAAAGATAACAAGTATTTGCAATTGGATATAAAATACGAACAATGACAAAAATACTGAAAGAAGTTACAATATCAATAAATATTGAGATAAAACAATGCTTAAAAAACAATAGCACGTGCATTTTCTCGTGAAGTTATGTCAGGTGACCATGTATAAAGTGAATCACAAGTAATAAATAAACAAAAAATATGAGTGTGTGTCTTACCTGAGTTAAGCATGTTATAACCAACAAAAGTATTAAAAGTCTTAAAACATTTTTAAATATTATAATAATATGCCCTAGCAAGATACATAAAAATCAACCTTAAGAATAACAATAATAAAAGTAAACATAACTTAGGTAAACAGGATAACAAGGTACATGCTCAGTGATGTACGCATTCAACAACAAAAATTCTAAAAAATTAAAACAAAACTTCTGAAAGACTTGGATCACTTTTAGAACAAAAAATATTAACATTGATAAAAATAGTGTCATAGCCTATGAGGAAATAGTTTCATCATGAATCGTTTTAAAACCAAGTTACTTCCTGAATGACTGAAATTTATTTTACATGTGTGTATCTCGTCCTCATTTTGAAGATGTAAATTTGTTATATACGTATGACTACTTTTGCAGTGTATATGCGTCATTAATAAAAAATCTATATCTAGAACATTCGAAATTAATGAAATGTTATCGTTAACAAAAGCTATCCTCTAAACTTGACTTATACCACGATAAATACACTGATATTTCTGTTAGGTTATTTTTTTATGTTTAAGTGCATTTTTCCTATCACATTCTTAAAAGCTTTTGAAAAATATGTATAATTAAATATGAAGGAAATCGAGAGGAAATGAGTTGGCGTATAGACAAGTGGCTAAAAAATATACAAAGCTCTTTATTACCATGGTCAATATATGAAGGGTATGAAGTAATTAAACAGAAGCTATCAGACTCCAATTAACAATCAAACAATTTACACTATTTAAGATCTGCATCATTAAAATTAATTATATTTAATTTAGTATTTGAAACATAATACAATTCTTAATATATTATATTGTATTAATAAAAATTGTAAATCATCCCATTTTTCATCAAACCATCAAAACTTTAAACACAGAAGTACAACATTATAATAAATACATAATATGTACAATAAAAAGAACAATACAAAATATAAATTTCAATAATAGTAACTTAATTTTACTTTTGAGATTGATTTTGGCACATGATGTTAGGGTCATATGAATCATTTACGGATCCACAAAATTAGAACTAATGCGAGGAAAGTTTTTACAGTTCCTTTAACGTAAGTCCTGCATATGGTACATTTTCTCGTTGCAGGTTGATTTGGTAGTCATCGTTATCATTTGATTGGTTGATCAACTGAAATATAACTTATGCTAGATAAGTTTTTACAGTTCCTTTGACATACGTTCTACATACGGGACATTTTCTCATGGCAGGAGCGCAGTCAATACAACACACAATATGTCCGCATGGCAGAAAGGCAATGGATGCCTCTAGATCTAAACACACTTTACAGAGTCGCTGGTCCTTCAATTGTCTGTTTTCCTCTATCAGATTTTCTGTATCTGTAAAAAGAAAAAACAGAGTTTCTTTATTTATGTAAAATGATCTCTTGCTCTTGTTTAATGGCTAGTTCATACTATTTCAGCCAAGAAAAAAAGAAGAAAGTCAGTACTAATGTCAAATTGCAAATTCTTAATATTTTTTAGCTTATTTAACTATATCAATGAACAGCTGCGACATGAGACCATGATACGCCCGTCGCTATTTGAAAGAATAAAGTTCAATAACTTCTCAATGTCATATCAGAAATTCATCATTTTATTGTTTTAAGCTTACTTGCTGAAAGGTATTTCCTAAAATTCTGAAATATCTGTTATAGTTTAATTTTGTATATATCCTTGCTTTTGCCAATTTAATTGTTTACAAAATTAAGTAAATAAATAGAAAGCATACCATCAAAGAGTAAATTCTGTTCAATTACTGTGTTGTCTAAGCCATTGCACTGAGTACTGGTACTATCTGATTTGTGGTAATCTGACGTGTTCGTGTTATTACCATGTTGTGTCACGTCTGATGTTGCTCCTTGTTGTTGATGATGAGCTTCATCATCTAGTAAAATGTGCATAACGTCTGTTGCTGATATGCTGTTCATATCTGAAAAGATTATGAATAATTATATGATATTGCATATTTCATGCAAGCGATCAAAACAAGAAGTATTGCGCATCAGCTGTGAATTTCACCAACTCTATTAACATCTGTTTTTTATTTATAAAGGTAAAATATAAACTTGTTGTTTTTTTCATTTCTTTTAACTACTATTGATTTCATTTTAGTAATTGTGTAGTTTTGTGATAATGCTTAAGGCTACAAATCTAACTGCCTTTATCTTCTTACATATCGTTCGTATCATGTCGTTTTAAACATCTAATAAAATTGCAAGAGTTCATACCTTTTCCGGAAGTCGTTAGATGCTGAAAAGCATGTATAACCTGTTGATCTGTATATCCCATTTCAATTACACTTCTAGCTGCAACTGTTTGTAATATGTCATTGTGTGTTGTTCTAGTAGTACTAGCATTAACAGCAGGGGAAGAAGTTTGAGCTCTTGATGTTGTCTCTTGTGTATTTTCATTTGTTGCATTGGTTTCTCGGTCCTGAAACAGGTAAAAAGTCCATTTTAAAAATGTCAATGATTACAATTTAGGAACTCATGAATTAAAATAAATCATGTAGCAAACTGGTATAATTATATTTTGTGTTCATTGGAAAACAATCTCACGGCATGTTGCATATTGTTACTCAGAAGAACCATGTAATTGATCCAAAAACAGAACACCATCGGAATATACAATTTATCTACCACACATCAAATCGCATTGCACTCCATAAGAAGTCCCTGATTACTAAAAATAATTCCGATTTGGGTTGTTTGTTTTTGTTTCAGGGGAGATGGGTTCATGTTTTGCATGTTAACGGATAAGAACGTTCGTTTTTTCATTGAAATCCTCTTTATGTTTGTCAAGTTGTAGTATCATTGATATCATTATAATCAGGATTTTTTTCCATAATTTTGCTTTTATGATTTGCTTAGCAATGTACATTTTTTTTTAACATTTTTACTTACTATTTCAGCTTGTCTTTTCTGAACGGCGTTAATGAACTTTTCACCCTTGTTTTGTTTCAAAAAAGTACATTTCGGAAACCATCTGGCATGTTCAACCCATGGATCGTCACCTGCTTCCCAGTTTCGCAGTCCTCCACCACAGAAAAAACATCTGGTATAGTCATGGTAACCAGCAAACAAAAAACCAGCTAGAGCCATTTGTCGTGGTGATTGGTCTAAATATGATGGCCAACCTTCATAGGAACTGATCCGAACAGTCAAGCATGCATAGTTAGGATACTTAGGTTTTTCCAGGTGTATTCCAAGTGATTCGAATTCGGTGTTATGTTGGCATGAACTGGTACCAGTAGCATTATGCTTTTCATTGGATGTCTGTGTTTCTTGACTTCTCTCGTTCCCTGTTGCACAGCTGGTTTTGTCTCTATTAGTTGATGAGTATAGCTGATTTTCCTGTCGTTCCTGTAAATTGTTGCTGGCACCATTTGGATTTAATTCTAGACTAGGTTCAGATGTGGATGCATTTTCTGACTGATTCAAACCTTGAATTGTAACAGTTCTTGTATCAACAGTAGAATCAGTATTATTCGAAACAACTGTTGTCTGTTCTTCTTGATTTGCAGACGATGAGAGTGTTGTTTCGGCTAAGAGTACACATGATGGTGACAGCATTTTATGTATAACAACAGGATCGTCACCTGATTTCCATCTGTCATATATTATTCCACAGGAAAAGCACTTTGTTTTTCTTCCGTCAATGTAGTAAAAACCAGTCTTAGCCATTTTAAGTAGATTTATATTAATGTCTCCTGGGAAACTGCTATACGATGACACTCTCAGAAGTTCATTTGACATTGACTCCCCGTGAGATACTGGCGTGTCACTTGAAAAGCTCTCAAAATAAGTTCTTAAGCTGAGTGGACAAAATTGTGATTTAGACTGTGGGAAAATGCGTACTCGCAATAAATCGCCAAGTACATTGTAGCTTTTTTTATTCTTTTCTAAGCTTGATTCATTTTTAACTTTACTGACGGTATCGATATTCTTTAAATCATTACCATAGCGTATTGACGTAAACTCCTGGTGGTTTATAATGTGTTCGACATCCAAAGACATTGTTTTGTCAGCCATTGTTTCTAGTCTTTCTATGGTCAGTCTTAAATTCGTTGAGTGTTCTTTAATGTTGGCAAATGTTTTCAGTCTATTAATTATTTCTGGCATTTGCGCTGGACCCGAAAGGTTTAGTGCTAAAGTCAGTTGTTGAACTTTTTCTACAAGTTCTTTTAGGTCATAGCAAACTTGTTCATATCCTTTCTCATCCTCTGTGTCCCGTGTCGAATCACTTTTATGCGTGTCGTCTGTATCTTGTAAACACGTGCTTTCTGGTGTAAGGTCAGTTTGTACAGAACGGGAAAGCATGAGAGGCCCTTGTCCAGTATCACTAAATGCTCTTTGGAGTAATCTTGGTTGGCACATTGCAAAATCAATGCGTCTGTGTTGGAATTGTATAAGTGGAACAATATCTGACGTATCTGAACAACACATAATCTAGAAAAGAAAAACATAAAAATTTAAGTAGCAAAATACATCATTATGTCAATAAAAGTGAGCTAAATATAATGCCTGTCTGTAACCAATATGAAAGACAAAATAACCCAAACTAGCTTATCAATCCATCTTTCTCTGTTATTTATGGGTTGTTTTTTTATGTTGTTTTTTTTACAAAGATGTATACCCACATTTCATATTTTTTTAATGTCACAACTTCTGCTTCGTTAATTAATGATCGTAAGTTTAATATAAAGATATAATATAAAGTATAAAAAAGAAGATGTGGTATGATTGCCAATGAGACAACTATCCACAAAAGACCAAAATGACACAAACATTAACAACTATAGGTCACCGTACGGCCTTCAATAATGAGCAGAGCCCATACCGCACAGTCAGCTATAAAAGGCCCCGATAAGAAAGTGTATGTTTAACATTAGGCTGTCAGAGTGACAGCAAATATGATTTCTGCAGCGAACCCTGGACAGTTGAGTAAGTATGGACACTACATTTTAGCTGGGAAATCCTCTCTGAATTTGGATTGTGATTGAATATTTATCACAGCAGAGATGTGTGTTACAAAATAAGGGGGTCAAAGAACTGAAATTGAACAGTTACCTACTAGTATTTTTGTCCAATATCCAAAATCTAAGTACATTGTTAGAATTACCCAAAAATGAAATCAACCAATAGTTTAATTTAGGACTCTTTGAACCTTAATGTGGACCAATTTGATAAGGGAGCGTATTATCCAATCTGGTTAGATTCAGCACTTCAAAGAACCCCATTAATTAAATTTTTGTTGAAATCAAACAAAATTTTATTTTGGACCCTGATTTGCACCAACTTGAAAACTGGGGCCAAACATCCAATATTTAAATACAGGTTTAGATTCCACATTTGAAATGTCCCTATATATACTGAATTCATTTTGAAATGAACACAGTTTCATTGTATCCAGATACTAATTAATTTTCTGTTCAAAGGGAAATAACTCAAACAAAATGAATAATATACAATTAGTTCTCTAAAATTAGATATGATTCAACAACAAAAAAGTAGTGCTTTAAAATTAGATATGAAGGTATATCTATTTTTGAATTATAATCAATAAAATTATATATAATTTAACCACTAAAACATTGTTAGAACAGCATATCGGAAAAAAATCCCGAAAAAAATCATTTTTTGATGAAATTTAACAAAATTTTGATTAAAGACCCTTTGGACCTTAATGAAAGAATGAAAAAAAGTTCAGAAACTAAAGAATATTGCTGACAACAAGTAATATCCCCCTCCCCCTCCCCAAAAAAAAGGGAAAAGAAAATTTGGTCCATCAACCGAGCGCTTGTATTTAAATATACTTCGATGCTGATGATGGTTAACTATAAAAATCGCTTCGTATGCACATATTCATTTCTTAAAAACCGCAATTGATTTTCGATTTAAAATTTCGTTTAAAATGTGTTTTTTGAGTGAAAGAAACACAGAGTATTTGGTAACAGACTTACATTATCGATGTGGTCCAGTGGAATAAATCCATAACCTTTGCACTAAAAGTTACTTATCTCTAATGATGAAAATGTTACACTACGTCATATCATAAATTAAATTTGTAATCGAAAAGTTGCACAACGTTCTTAAAAGAAAGTTACAAGAATTAAAGCTTATGTTCAATTATCAAACACGAACAATATAATACTTGGAATTCTTCCAAGCTTCTGTAATTAAATATACTCGAGAAAAGAAATACACTCGCCAACGTATTTAGATTCCACAAAAAAACACAATTAAATCTTGTATCAATTAGCCCTGATCAATAATTTGATTTATATTGAATGGGGTTTTATTTTTTGTGTTACATATTTGGTTTCACCAACCAAAGGTACTTGAGGACAGGACTTTTTTCCTCCCCATTTTTTTTCAAAATCCGTTTTTTTTTTCTCGTTTTCTATTGATTCCAATTATTTTCGCGTTTTTCGGTATCATTAGATCATAATTATAGTTACTACAAATTACTTGTATTTGCTATTTACTATCAATTCCAGTTTACTATCCACAGCGGCCACTGATATATCAAATAGTGAGTCTCTAATAAATTCTAATTATACAGAAACACTATAAAATAATTGAAATTAATAGAAAAAAAGACGGATTTTGAGAAGAAAAAAAAGGGGAGGGCAAAAAATATTCCACCTTGGAGAAGTACCTATGATCCCAACTTATTTTAGACCTTAATATATTCCAATCAAGTTGTTTTAAATCGTTTCCCACAGTACATTATACGCAGTTCTGATCTAATTGTTACAGTCAATCGTCCAAACAAAACAATGTATATTATTTGTACATATATGTTATATAACATGTACAAAACCGCAACTTGTACACGGCATATATATTTGATAAAAAATAATTTAAAAAAATGATATAATATAGAGAAGCTGTTGTTATCAGAATTTATGAATTTATTGTAAAATATTAATACTTATATAATTAAAGTTAAGAAAAAAGTGTATCGCGTGCTTACCTTACCGTGTGCCTTTAACATTTAGTTGAGTCATACGATGTTTAAATATATATACCACTAAATATCTATTTTTAGAAAACAAATAGTTTTAGAATGACTCATCATAATCACATGACATATGTTCGTCGGATTTATGTTTGTATATTTAAAAGATTCCAACTGTTATCATGGTTATTTAAACTGAATGTCTTGTGTTTTGTACACAACATCAATTTACGATGGTCTTATACACAATCTCTACCTGAGATTGCCTTAATCACAATATCAAAATTAGATGAACAAGTAGTCATATTATTGTTTACAGAATACGCTTATTTGTTTACAAACAACAACGCACATGGATGTGTGTCATACATACGTTATCTGATTGGTTATTTCTAGAATAGATTAGAATATAATATAATGGAAAAGAACAGGATAGAAAATGATAGGATATAAAAGAAAACGATAAGAATAGATGATAGGATATAAAAGAACAGATTTGAATAGAATAGGATAGAATATATAAGGAGTTATATTATATAATTTAAACTTTTTTTTCAAATCAATGGACACACAAGGGGCAATATGGAAAAATAACAATAACATGCACAAACATAGAAAAACAATTATTACTCTTGATTGAAAGATTATTTTATAAATGAAACGAATAGAAAAATATAACTTCATGTAGATTAGTAATTATGAATACTTTGTCTTGTATATTTTAGTTTGTGCGTACAAATAATTGAATACACGTGTTTAAAGTGACGGCTTCATTCCAAACCCAACATCTCCGTCCCTTGATTGAAAAAAACAGGGTTTTTGGTATAAAATCATCTAATAAATTTTTCTGCTCTTACAAGTCTCCCTACTTTAAAAAAAAAAATCCATATCCACCCCTGCTTTATTTGACATATTTCAATTTCTACAGCATTCAATGTACATTTTGAGGAACATTTATTGTTGTTTTTATATCATTATTATTATTATTATCAACAACACTTGCTGGCCAACTGATTCTCCAAACATTTTTTCCCTAAATATTGTATGGTAGGCAGGGAAAAATACCACTAAAAAAACGATAAACAGTTAATCGGGTTTATTTGTAAAGATATCGTAATCGCTCAGTCCCCCACCCCCACCCCGGCCCATCCTTTTTGAAAATAATGGGTCCGTTTTAGAAATCTATATAGACCATGATTGTTTAAAAATAACATTGGACTAGAAATATAAATTAATTTAACACTATACAAGGTATGGGGGAAATTTGGATTCAGACTTTTTCTCTTTTTTTGTCATCTGTTTGACCACAATATATTTTTCTTCAAATTGGGGGTCACAAAATGTTTTTGCTAAAGAAAAAAAACAATAAACCCCTCGATAACCCCACTTTAATTTTGAAGTTAAATGGTCGTTCCATAACAGTCGGAGATTGTCTTTTTATTTTTTCCTGGAATTTTCTTTCTCGAAACATTTTTGTTTAGAGATTTGTATCCTCGCCAAGCATTATTAAAATAACTATTATAAAATAGAATTTGGTAATGAATGATTGAGAACAAAATAAATACAACTTATTGATATTGAATGGAATAGCGGAAACGCGCTTTTTATACATGTTATACACGTTTTAATCGAAACTATTTATGTTATAACTCATTACCATATATTGCATCAGTTTTCATTTAATTTTAACTTACCTTTTACACACTAAATATGTATATCGATATATGTCGATAAAATACTCTACATTTATAATTGCTAACGTAGAATTTCTTTTTTCCATGTTATAAATAGATCGGGAATTTCTTGATATAATTTAGGATATACCTTGTAGATTGTGTAAACTAGTTTATATATATATACATTATAAAGATGTGCATATATAAATGCTGAACAACTAAAACGTGTTATGAAATCAAAAATCTAAGATCAAAGTTCAATTATTAAAATGTATTCAATCGTACCCGACAATTAATTTTTAATTATCGGAAAATATATAAATTTTGTTGAGGCAAAGTAATATAGATAGTTATATTCCTGTTTGGAATAATAAGTATTATCGCTATTATGTGGATTTTTCCTTTGATCTTTTTTTGTAATAATTTTTCATATCATGCTACTCGCTTGAGATGGAAAATTATCGCTAGAAACAAAGGAGCTACGTGACCGTTGCTAATGAAATTGACATGAAATTGACAACGTCGTCATAGGTAAAATAGCGATAAACAGATTATCATTGGTCATCTCAACTCGATTGCATTTCTCGCTTTCGCCGTGACCGGCTCAAGCGAGAAAATCAATCTCGTTGAGATAACCAACGATAATCTATAATTACGGAAACGTCTCATTTAAAATTATAATTAATTACTTTTGTATTGAAAAGCACTTACTTTGTTATAAAGAAACAGTCGCCCACTGTCGCCCACCGACTTAGTCTAACCTTGAATTTCAATCTGTATATAAAATTACATTCATTTTTTATGCTGATTTTTGGAATCTTAAATTTACTTAATTAGGAAGGAGCTGGTTAGTTTTATTTCTGTTTAATGCACTTAGTAAACTCCATTATAAATTGTCACACATGTATCAGGGAAATATATTTAGAGAGTTAGGGCTCTGAAATTTATTTCACAACGAACATTGTTTAAGACGCTTTCCATTTTTATTCGTTGTTATACTTTATGTATATTATTGAGATCTATTAGTTTTATTTGCCAATTTTAACATATGAACATTTTGATAGTTTAAATAAATACAATCTTTTGCCTTGTAAATGATAAGAATTACTTCCGTTCATTTTAGCTGTCACTTTATTCTAATTTATTCGCTCTAAAAAAAAAAATAAGGAGACTTTGATTTCTCACTTTATCCAAGCGTGGTGTCTCTTGATATCACCGTCAGATTTTTAAAGCAAGTTTAGTCACTTTCTTAGACACATCAATTATAGTGGGAGATATTATGGACATAATCTTGCAAATCGTGATACAAGCATAAAATTTGGTATAAAAGTTGACTAAATGATAATAAAAAAAAAAATCAGCTGCTGGCCATCAAAATTTTTTTTTTTTTTCAAAATGGCCACCGATAATTTTGCAAATGGCGTCATATCCAATTGGATACATTTCGTAAATCCTTGGCAGCTGTGTTATATTTATAATCCAATGTAAGTTTTGATAAAAAGTATATTACAGTTCCTACAGTACGACTAAACAATACATAAATGACAAAAAAAATGACTTCCGGTTCCAAAATTGCGGCCAAAATTTTGAAAATGTATTTTATTTTATAATTTTTATAATCACATTCTTTTTTAAGTGTAAATAGTTTGTTTTTGTTTGAAAGACGGGTTGCTTATCTTATGATTATCTGACAGTTGCCAATACAAAACCCGTACAAGGTAGTATTTACATTTACCAACACAGATGGATTTTTTGTTTCCACATTTCAAAAGTTCCTGTGGATGCAACAACAACCGAAGAAGTCCATTTAAGTTTCCAACTGTCATCGATTTTTCTTCTTTCATTCAACCCCAGTGTCCATGACTTGGTACATGTACCTGTCGAATACACAAATCAGACTGAGCCCAAATTTGTCCTCCTTGATATGCTTCTCTTTTGATGTACTCCGGAAAAAACTCTTGTAGGCGGAACTGCATCACAATGCCGCTCCTTCCTGGCTAACAATTTGTATCGTGCCTCGTTAACAGCAAATGTTGTTCTGTCATACATGATTCAAACAGATAATTCGATACTGTCTATGTATGTGATTTATACGTCAACGAAGAAATAAACCTCCCTTATATCTTGAAATACTTCCCATGCCATCCAAACTGACCTATTCTACGAACTTCAATTTTTGAAATTGAAATGTTGCCTATAACTGCATGTATTGCCTAATAACCACATAGAGATACCTTAATTTTCAGTTAATAAAACAACTGTAAAAATTTAATGTTTGATTGCAAAAAAAAAAATATTTGTGGACCTCTTGATTTGACCAAATCTAGGTTGACCAAATTAAGTACGGGACCCTAAGTCCAACATGTAAGTAAATGATTTTTAAAGGCAACGGTAGTATACCAGTGTTCAAAAGTCAAAATCGATTTAGAGAAATTTCCAGGCCCCAAACCAAAAACCGAGAGACACACATCACCTATAAGAGGACAACAAAAGATCAACAGGAACACTTTATTGCAACTAAAACAAACCCCAATAGTCCTGAATCGGTACAGGCAATGTTAAATAGTATATCGCTAAGATGACAACACTACATGACAGAAACACAGAACAAACATAATTAAGAACAGAGAAACACACACACAAAATTTATAATAGTCAACACAACATGCAAACTGCAGAACAACAGCAAGCATATTCCATCAATGACACATACCTATTAAGGTCCAACCCCCTTATATTCTTATATTTAACTGTCTATGATTATATGATGTAATGCTTTTGATATTAGTTATTGTTCGTGCGTATCAAAATTTTCGAAGAAATCGAAAAAGAAGATTTTATTTGGAGCAAGTCAGACATTGTGAAGCAAGCTGTTGAGAAGCTATCTTATTTTTTGCAGTGAGACACAATGTAAACCAGAGAGACATTTGTTGTAAAAGGAAAGCATTACACGTTGTATTCTATAAAATCTAATATATATGTAACACTTGTAAATCATGATGAGGGACTGTGCAATAAGCTCATTTATGCACAATACTACTTTGTTTACTAGCTTTGAAAACAATTGTTTAACTGGAGTGATGTATTGTAATTCCATGAATCACTCTTTGAATGGTTATGAAATTTAATGATGCCATAAAAACATGTACATTCATACATTATTGCGAAGTTATTAATAACGCGAATGCAAATGGTAAATATCGCTATAAACTGATACAGTTAAAAATTGCAATGACACATTTTTGTTATTATTTTGACCAAAATAACTTACCGTCTAGTATTTTATTCTTCAGTACTAGTGTTACCAGTTCTTTTATTTGTTCATCTTGAATTTGTTTTGCAACAGAAGTGTCCAGAATGCCATGGGTAATCAAATTACATGTGACATCCTCTATTTCCATCCATATGTCAATGAACTCTGCATCAACCATATACGTCATCTCGCGTGCTGCCCGATGTCCCTGAATGTTATTTCGAAGTTTAATAAGTTTTTCCAGATCTTTTTTCAATTCACAAAAATCTAGCAAAGTGATTCGTAATGTTCTGTCCAGTTGTATCCACTTGATACCACTAAAAGCTGACCAAGAGCAGCATGCAGATGGGAGGGGAAACTGTGTATGGAAGTTGCACGGAGTAATTGAATTGTTAAACAATAGTTTCCATTCATGTTCTGACAGCTTTCTTTTGCAACACGGATAACTATAGCCTGCAGGGCATTGACAACAGTTTTTGTTTACCTGCCACATGTGAAATATGTCATGTTTTCTTTTGTTTAAAAAGTCCTCAAAAGAACCTCCTTTTAAACAATCGATCCAAAATAAATCCTGACAGAAATTAACAAGCAGACAGCGTATTAACGTCAAATCTAAATCTTGTATTTGGACCCCAATTCGACTTTTACAACAGTAGAATTTTGGAAGATTTCCAAATGCATGACATGGTAATTTTAAGCCAGAATCAAACAAATTCTCCAGTTGATCTGAACAGAGCACCTTTTCATAGGGGAGCTGGTAGCCTGTAGTACAATGCGGACATTTAACTTTGTTGTAACATAAATGGCATAAATCATGCCTATGCAGATTAATGAAATCTTCTAGTGATTGTCCGTTTGATGTCAAATACTGTTCAAACACTTGGCATGCTGACTGAGTTGCTATGCCAATTCCTGTGATTGATTTGTAAAAATTGTTACGTTGTCTTTGATCCATTGCTAACACTGTTGTTTCGTTTGCGGACTTCAAAAAAGACTTGTCTGTAAACGTTTACAATTTGATAATTGTATATGTTATTTTTGTGTACACTTTTTCTTTTCTTTTTCGCAGTGATTATCTATTGATTTGGTATAAGTTTTGTTTTGCTGTTTATTTTGATAGAAATTAAACAGTCCAGTTCGAAAATATCTATGATGATTTGTCCAAAACTGTGCGGTATTAACTGAAAGTAAAAGAAAAACAACATCTATTCATTACTAGTATTCAAAATTTCTACATAATCTATAAGGTAAAATTTTGTTGTCAACTTTGTATATAATTTCAGTTTATAAACAAAGACGCATATATATTGCAACTTGTATCAACGCTTAAGTAGCGCTTGGTCAAAAAGTTGGAGGACAAACAAAAAAAAGAAAAAAAAAAGACAGCTGCAGTTTTGAATTTGGATTGCAATTAAATATTTGACACATAATAGGTTTCTGATAACGACTAACTTCAGTAAAAGAATGATTTAAATGTATGTTTCTCTTTTTACTTTTGTGCAATTCACTATGCTGTTGCGAATCCCCCCCCCCCCCAAAAAAACGGGTTGTTTTCCTTTTGTGCAATGCATAATGTTGTTGCAGATTGAACCCCCCTAAGAAAATAAGAGATATCCCGTTATATTTTGCACTTTTCTGTTGCGAATTTAGGCTTTCATCCAACCCCTGAAATCTGAAAGGAAAAAAAATTGCCCCTCCTCTACATTTTCTGTTAACCCACATTTTTTGGTTCTCACCTCCCCCATTTCCCCCAAAAAATTCTTTCTATCAAAATATGGTCATATTCTCAATTTAAATTTCCAATGAAGTTTGCTTCAATAATTATCTAGTTTAACACATCATAAAAGTTTTAAAATAGAAAGTGACATACATAAATATGGCCCTGTTTTTCCTACACTGTTAAGACCATCACCCACAAAATCAATCTTAAATTTCCTTTTGTGGTTATAAACCTTGTGTTTAACTTTCATAGATTGATATTTACTTACACTAAAGTTATTGTCCGGAAACAAATTGTCTTCGGCCGACGTTGACGACGAAGACCACAACGTGATACCAATATACCATACGGTCATACAGAAAACGATGAGAGTGTAAAGTAGGTTATTTTAGTATTTTGTATAAAATATATATCGAAAATAGAGCTCGAGATCTTCGATTAAAAAAAATAATTACTGCTTTTTCAACATTTCATTTACTTATAATCTTTTATGTACGCTTATATAACATATATAGTCAAAAACGAGGAGAAACATAGTTTTACAATCATTTATACGTGGTATATAATTGACATCTTTTAAAGTGGGACGAAAGATTCCAGAGGGACAGTCAAACTCATAAATCAAAAAAAAAATGACAATGCCATGGCTAAAAATTTAAAAGACAAACAGACAAACAATAGTTCACATGACACAACATATACATCTAGATCTGTTTTGCGCCCAGGGAGGATTAAATGGTGCTGGTGGTTGGGAATTAAAAGGTGGTGGTAGTTTTATGTCCATTTCGTCAAATTGTTTTTTTTTTGGGGGGGGGGGGTGAAATAACTTAGGCATTTACAAGACAACAAATATAACATGTGGAAAGTGTATTAAAATCTATACAAGAACACATACCAAAGTTACTAAGGATGTGCCGTTACATATGGAACACCAAAGTATAATTTTACGTTACGTGTGGTTAAAGTCATTACATTTCTCCATTTCTTCAAAAGTTCTGATCTTCATTTCAAATAAAGTGGTATTAAATAAATTAATGTTCAAAAATAAAAGTTTAGATTTAACAGTCCATATTTCACTTATGATATCTATTTTTGATAATTACAGTCCATATTTCACTTATGATATCATATTCGATAATTACAGTCCATATTTAAAAATCGGACCACAAAGTCACTAAATCTAGCAGGTTCGGCATCTCTCTTCTTCCTATAGCAACCCTGTGTTTGTCTCCATTCGGTTTAGATGCTAAATGCTATCTCGCCACTTACCATTTGAGTTCGGAGTGTCAATGTTATTTCCAGGAAGAATAGTTTTAAAGGAATGATGACAAGTTATAGAAATTAAGGTTGAGATAGAACAACACATGACTATTATATCTATATATATGTATAAAAGAAATAGTCAGTGTTGAAATTTTAGTGAGGCAATTGCCTCACTTGCCTCTAGGGTAGTTACGGCCTTGTAAACAATGGATTTTAGAATAACAACAAAACCTATTTGATCAATGCCCAGTGCAAATGTTTCAGGAATATTATTTCTAATAATAAATATCAATTTAATACGTCGGTTCAGCAAAAATAGCCCACATGAAAAAGAAACTAAGTTTGATAGAGGTAGCAATCCACTTGCTTCGTGTTATGCATATCTAAGACGATTATCAATTAACTCAATAAGAACAATGTAATATTTGTTAGGTACGTAGGTCGGTAAAATGGAGCGCTAAACATTTTGACTTAACCGAAAAAGAGGTATTAAAAAAGAGAACGAAATACAAATATAAAGCAACCTACGGAACCCTTATGAGTTATTCCAAGGTTCCTTTAAAATACAGAGTATATGGCATTCTACCTTCATGAAGTATCGAATTCAACGTACCAATTACGACCGGTCGTGCTTGCGAAGTTAAAAAATCTGCACAACTATTAAGACACTCCACTTTAGCAAACGTTAAACATGTTCTACCGGATGGCAGAAATACAGGGATGTTTATAATTATCTTAGTCAAGCCTTATGATTAAAATAATCGAAAATTTAGTCTTTTGAATAATATTTCATTAACAAAGGAGTAATATAAGTTGGTAATTACAGTCGCAAATCTATTTATTTAAAATAACAGCAATTAAAAAAAAAACAATAGCATTAACAAATATTTGCAATTAAATATTTAAGTATGAACAATGACAAAAACACTAATAGAAGTTATAATATTAACAAATATTGATTTAAAAACATGGTGAAAACATTGCCTTCAGAAACAATAGCACGTGCATTTTTCACGTGCAGTTATGTCAGGTGACCATGTATAAAGTGAATCACAAGTAATAAATAAACAAAAAATATGAGTGTGTTTCTTACCTGAGTTATACATGTTATAACCAACAAAAGTATTTAAAGTCTTATAATAATATGCCCATGCAAGATATATAAAAATCAACCTTAAGAAAAACAATAACAAAAGTAAATCTAATTTAGATAAACAGGATAACAAGGTATTAGGTATGCATTCAACAACAAAAATGAAAAAAATAAAACAAAACTTTTTAAAGACTTGGATCACTTTTAGAACACAAAATATTAACATTGATAAAATAGTGTCATAACATGTGAGGAAACAGTTTTATTACTAACCATTTTAAAATCAAGTTAATTCCCAAATGAATGAAATCTATTTTAGATGTGATGAAGATGTAAATTTGATACATGTATCATAAACGTCTGTCTGCTTTTGTAGTGTGAATGCATCAGTCATGTACATCTATATCTCGAACATTCGAAATTGATGAAATGTAATCGTTAACAATTAAAAGCTATCCTCTAAATTGACTTATATCACGATAGATATACACTGATATTTTTTTTAGGTTATTTTTTTTTATGTTTAACCTCGTAAGTGCTTTTTTCCTATTACATTCTTATAAGCTTTAGAAAACAAATATCATTAAATATGAAGGAAATCGAGAGGAAATGAGTTGGCGAATAAACAAGTGACTAAAGAATATACAAAGCTTTTTATTACCATGATCAATCTAAGAAAAGTATGAAGTATTTAAACAGAGGCTATAAAAAAATTAACACTATTTAAGATCTGCATTATCAAAAATAATTATATTAGTATTTGAAACATATTACAATACTAATACATTATATTGTATTAATAAAAATTGTAAATCATCCCACTTTTTGATAGAACCATCAAAACTTTAAACATAGAGTTACAATAAATATATACAACATTTTTGTAAAATTAAAACAACAATAAAATAGACTTTTACAAAATATAACTTTCAATAATAGTAAATTAATTTCACTTTGATTTTGACACATGATTTGGGGTAAGATGGATAATTTTACATATGGATCAACAAAATTATAACTATATGCGAGGTAAGTATTTGGATTTCCTTTGATTTATCTCCTGCATATGACACATTTTCTCGTTGCAGGTAGATTTAGTTGTCATCGTTATCGTTGGATCCACTGAAAATAACTTATGCAAGGTAAGTTTTTACAGTTCCTTTGACATACGTCCTACATACGGGACATTTTCTCATGGCAGGAGCGCAGTCAATACAACACACAATATGTCCGCATGGCAGAAAGGCAATGGATGCCTCTAGATCTAAACACTCTTTACAGAGTCGCTGGTCCCTCAATTGTCTGTTTTCCTCTATTAGATTTTCTGTATCTGAAATATAAATAAAAATAGAGTTTCTGTATATATGTAAAATGCTCTCTTGTTCTTGTTTGATTGCTAGTTCATACTATTTTAGCCAACAAAAAAGAAGAAAGTCAGTACTAATGTCAAATTGTAAATTCTTAATAATTTTTTTTAGCTTATTGAACTATATCTATAAACAGCTGCGCCATGAGCCCATGATACGCCCGTTGCTATTTCAAAGTTCAATAATTTCTCAATGTCATATCAGAAATTTTTCATTTTATAGTTTTGAGCTTACTTGCTGAAAGGTATTACTTAAAAATCTGAAATATCTGTTATACATGTAGTTTAATTTAGTATATATCCTTGCTTTGGCAATTTAATTGTTTACAAAATGTAAGAAAATAAATAGAAAGCATACCATCAAACAGTAAATTTTGCTCATTTACTGTGTTGTCTAAGCCATTGCACTGCGTACTGGTACTATCTGATTGCTGGTCACCTGCTGTGTTCGTGTTATTACCATGTTGAGTCACGTCTGCTGTTGTTCCTTGTTGTTGATGATGAGCTTCATCATCTAGTAAAATGTGCATAACGTCTGTTGCTGATATGCTGTGTAAATCTAAAATTATTATGAATAATAATATGATATTCATACTTGCATACTTGATGCGTGTAATCTAGGGAAAAAATAATGCGCGGCAGCCATTAATTTGCAACAATTCTATAGACATTTTTTTATGAATTGTATTATAATGCTTAAGTTAAGGCTACAAATTTAATTGAATGGTCTTCCATTCATTGGTTTTGTTTATTCTTTTGGCTTAATACCCACAATTGATTTATATAACCGCAGGGCAAAAATGTTTGTCTTTTGCATATCGGAATATGCATTTTCTAAAAAGGCGTTTTCATGTCATTTGTTAATACATTTGAGTTTGAAAAAACCTAATATAGTTGAACAGAAAGCATTAATTTTCTTAAATGATTCTTTTTGTTTTCAAAAATATAATTTGTATAAATATGTGTACACCTGTAATAGAATGACTTCATACCTTTTCCTGAAGTCGTTAGATGCTGAAAAGCATTTATAACCTGTAGATCTGTATATCCCATTTCAATGACACTTCTAGCAGCAACCGTGTGTAATATGTCATTATGTGTTGGATTAGTAGTACTGGTATTAACAGCAGAGTAGGAAGTGTGTGCTCTTGGTGCTGTCTTCTTGGTATTTTCAGTTGTTGCATTGGTTTCTCGGTCCTGAAATAGAAAAGATCAATCATGCTTAAAATTGCAATGCATGTTATGGAAAATTTAAAAATTAAGATAAACCATGTATGAAAAACTGGTAAAAGGATAGTTTGTTTTATATGCAAATCAATGTAACTGCATGTTGCATCGTGTTACTCAGAAGAACAGCAATCAACCTTGTAATGGAACCAAAAAGGACACCATCGGTACATCTATCTACCACATATCGTTTACTCCTATGAATTCACTAATTTAGATATTGTTTGTTGTTAAGGAGGGGCTTGGGTGTTGTTTAAAAGGTTGGGTTTGTTGAAGTGATGTTATGATCAAAATCAAATATTTTCTGTAAAACACAATATTATTGGTTTCGCATGTAAACGGATAAGAAAGTTCGTTATTCATTGAAATCGTCTTTATGTTTGTCAAGCTTTTATCATATTTATCATTGGTATCACCATTTTCGTTTTTTCACATAAGTTTGCTTCAATAGGACATGGAGTGAATATAACATGTATTAGACAATAAGAAGCATTTTTTCGGCTTTGCAATGTACATGCGTGTCAATTGAATTTTGTTAACCTTGTACTTACTATTTCTTCTTGTCTTTTCTGAACGGCGTTGATGAACTTTTTTCCTTTGTTTTGTTTCAGAAAAGAACATTTTGGAAACCATCGTGCATGTTCAACCCAGGGATCGTCATCTGCCTCCCAGTTTCGCAGTCCTCCACAGACAAAGCATCTTGTATAGTCATGGTACCCAGCAAACAGAAAACCAGCCAGAGCCATCTGACGTGGTGATTGGTCTAAATATGATGGCCAACCTTCATAGGAACTGATCCGAACAGTCAAGCAGGCATAGTTAGGATACTTAGGTTTTTCCAGGTGTATTCCAAGTGATTCGATGATGTTGATAATGCATTTTCTGACTGATTCAAACCTTGATTTGTACCAGGTTTGTACCAACAGTAGAATCAGTATTATTCAAAACAACAGTTGTCCGTTCTTCATGATTTGCAGACGATGAGAATCTTGGTTCGGCTAGAAGTGAGCATGATGGTGACAGCAAGCGATGTATGTCATATATAACTCCACAAGAAAAGCACTTCGTTTTTCTTCCGTCAATGTAGTAAAAACCAGTTTTAACCATTTTGATTAAATCTATATTAATTTCTTGTGGGAAATTGCTATACGATGACACTCTAAGAAGTTCATTTGACATTGACTCGCCGTGAGATACTGGCGTGTCACTTGAAATACTCTCAAAATAATTTGTTAAACTGAATGGACATAATTGAGGTTTAGACTGTGGAAAAATGCGTACATATATATATAGATATATTTTTTAATATAGATCACAATAATATGCTAAAACATTGATAACCTATATTATAACTATAATTTTTGAATAAGCATACATTTATATTTTGAAACGTTTACCTTAGCTTGTTAAAGGGTATCTCTAATAATGAGTTATACTGTTTACATGTGTATACATATATATTTATTTTTAGAAATATCTAGAATTGTAATGATTCGATCATCCAAAACGCCTCGTGATCAATTGATTATTTTTAAACGTCTAACGTATGATGTAAAACAGGCTGAATAGGTGGGAGAACGGGGATAAGACCCCTTTTTGACTCCATTTATTAATAATTGTATTCAGACTTTTTTAATGTTCCCCTCCAAACGTTGCTACGTTTGGGGTCCGCCCTACACCCCCTTTTTTATTTTTTTTAAATCTCGGACAAGCAAATGATCAATCTTATGTTATATTTATCCAATCACTTCCTTATTTGTTAATTTTTGTTAATTTTCTGTTTAATTGTTACATATATATTTGAAGATTTACTTATTATACATTGTTCATTTGTGTCATTGAAATTATATTTAACTATTACCAAATTGAATATACTTAAAAAAAGGTATGAGTTTTTGTTAACGTTTTGTTTAATGCTGATATGTGTAGTTTTTTTAAACGCTGAAGTAACAAAAAAAATGAAACTAAAAATATATGAACCAACAGTCAAATTTCGCACATTAGCAATTATAGTACCCCATATTTTGCCATATGCGATAAATGTCACCAAATCATAATTCTAACTTTAAGACAAACACATATTCTTTGAAATAAACATAGTTGCACAAACGCATACATTTCTTTTGTTATTTTTATTTTATTCATGCAGTTTATATGTCAAACAGAGCCCCCCCCCCCCCCCCCCCCCCCAAAAAAAAGCTAACAAACAAGCAAACCAAAAAACAACAACATCATTTATCTTTCCGTTTACACATAGTTCGGAATCATGATTAAAATTTCTTTTTAGGAAGTTTGCATTCACGCAGCCATTTAACTTTAGCCAATTAAAGAAATAAGATATCAAATATTGAAAGTTGCAAGTGAGAGCCCTCTGATCAAGAAAATATGTAGCACGTTCGCCCCTCCAGTTTATAGTAATAAATACTCAAATACAGAAAAAATAATGTAGCTTTCAATACACCTTATATCATTAGATATTTGCTTAACACACAGTAAGAAATATTCCAAAATGTCGTTTATGACTTTTTCCCTTAATTTTTTTTCAAACACAAACCGCCTTAAGTGGCGGAAGAAAATGTTTGATTTATAAACTAAAATATCGTTAATTTAGACCAATAAACAGTGGTCATTTGACATAATACATGTGACAAAATTGCCGATCTAAATTGTTTGTAAAGTTTGCTTCCTTAATGTCGTATTATTTTAAACTTTTAAAAAATATTGTAAAATGGCTTTGAAAATCAGAACTTTTAATAGTACCGAAAATTGAACATTTCTTTTATTTCTGTTAAATTAAAGGTTAGTTTTTGTGTTATACAAATTGCAAAGATTGAATTTCACAGCCATTTCACATACCTGAACAGCAATTTTTCAAACCTGTTTGTGAGATATATCTGTTGAAAATTGAGTAATTTACTACATTTTCGAAGCACAGAGACAATAAATAGTTCATTGCTTATAGTTATAAGCGTTGAAATGTTGTCAGTGGAATATCTAGAAGGAATCGGAAAAGGCAAATTGCAACTTTTGTGTATATTACTGCTTGCATATGACAGCAGGGAAAGACCTTTAAACATACGTGTAGCTACATTTGAAGAGTCAACATATATATAATATATTATGGCTGGTTCAAAATGCTAAGTTTCTATCCACAGGCACTTGACATAAGTTCGGGATAACTATTTTGAGCAATTTTACAGTTTTTTATAACTTATTTCCATAATGGGCATTAGTTTATATTAATTATTAACATACCTATGACACTAAGTAACTGTCAATTGATATTATACAAATATAGCCTTTGCATGGGGTCGATACAAGGATATATTGACCTGAAAGAAGTACATTGACGGAGGACGAAGTCCGAGGTCGATATACTTCTTTGGGTCGATATATCCTGTATTGACCTCATACAAAGGCTATATTTGTTATATTATTAATTTTCGACCATATTTGTATCAAAATCGTCATTTAGGTTTGTTGGAATTTTATAGATATTACATTGTCTCCTTGACAAGAACAACATATCAGTTGTTATTTCATTTTTTTTGGACATCCTTATGTACAATACTAATACATTATATTGTATTAATAAAAATTGTAAATCATCCCACTTTTTGATAGAACCATCAAAACTTTAAACATAGAGTTACAATAAATATATACAACATTTTTGTAAAATTAAAACAACAATAAAATAGACTTTTACAAAATATAACTTTCAATAATAGTAAATTAATTTCACTTTGATTTTGACACATGATTTGGGGTAAGATGGATAATTTTACATATGGATCAACAAAATTATAACTATATGCGAGGTAAGTATTTGGATTTCCTTTGATTTATCTCCTGCATATGACACATTTTCTCGTTGCAGGTAGATTTAGTTGTCATCGTTATCGTTGGATCCACTGAAAATAACTTATGCAAGGTAAGTTTTTACAGTTCCTTTGACATACGTCCTACATACGGGACATTTTCTCATGGCAGGAGCGCAGTCAATACAACACACAATATGTCCGCATGGCAGAAAGGCAATGGATGCCTCTAGATCTAAACACTCTTTACAGAGTCGCTGGTCCATCAATTGTCTGTTTTCCTCTATTAGATTTTCTGTATCTGAAATATAAATAAAAATAGAGTTTCTGTATATATGTAAAATGCTCTCTTGTTCTTGTTTGATTGCTAGTTCATACTATTTTAGCCAACAAAAAAGAAGAAAGTCAGTACTAATGTCAAATTGTAAATTCTTAATAATTTTTTTTTAGCTTATTGAACTATATCTATAAACAGCTGCGCCATGAGCCCATGATACGCCCGTTGCTATTTCAAAGTTCAATAATTTCTCAATGTCATATCAGAAATTCTTCATTTTATAGTTTTGAGCTTACTTGCTGAAAGGTATTACTTAAAAATCTGAAATATCTGTTATACATGTAGTTTAATTTAGTATATATCCTTGCTTTGGCAATTTAATTGTTTACAAAATGTAAGAAAATAAATAGAAAGCATACCATCAAACAGTAAATTTTGCTCATTTACTGTGTTGTCTAAGCCATTGCACTGCGTACTGGTACTATCTGATTGCTGGTCACCTGCTGTGTTCGTGTTATTACCATGTTGAGTCACGTCTGCTGTTGTTCCTTGTTGTTGATGATGAGCTTCATCATCTAGTAAAATGTGCATAACGTCTGTTGCTGATATGCTGTGTAAATCTAAAATTATTATGAATAATAATATGATATTCATACTTGCATACTTGATGCGTGTAATCTAGGGAAAAAATAATGCGCGGCAGCCATTAATTTGCAACAATTCTATAGACATTTTTTTATGAATTGTATTATAATGCTTAAGTTAAGGCTACAAATTTAATTGAATGGTCTTCCATTCATTGGTTTTGTTTATTCTTTTGGCTTAATACCCACAATTGATTTATATAACCGCAGGGCAAAAATGTTTGTCTTTTGCATATCGGAATATGCATTTTCTAAAAAGGCGTTTTCATGTCATTTGTTTATACATTTGAGTTTGAAAAAACCTAATATAGTTGAACAGAAAGCATTAATTTTCTTAAATGATTCTTTTTGTTTTCAAAAATATAATTTGTATAAATATGTGTACACCTGTAATAGAATGACTTCATACCTTTGCCTGAAGTCGTTAGATGCTGAAAAGCATTTATAACCTGTAGATCTGTATATCCCATTTCAATGACACTTCTAGCAGCAACCGTGTGTAATATGTCATTATGTGTTGGATTAGTAGTACTGGTATTAACAGCAGAGTAGGAAGTGTGTGCTCTTGGTGCTGTCTTCTTGGTATTTTCAGTTGTTGCATTGGTTTCTCGGTCCTGAAATAGAAAAGATCAATCATGCTTAAAATTGCAATGCATGTTATGGAAAATTTAAAAATTAAGATAAACCATGTATGAAAAACTGGTAAAAGGATAGTTTGTTTTATATGCAAATCAATGTAACTGCATGTTGCATCGTGTTACTCAGAAGAACAGCAATCAACCTTGTAATGGAACCAAAAAGGACACCATCGGTACATCTATCTACCACATATCGTTTACTCCTATGAATTCACTAATTTAGATATTGTTTGTTGTTAAGGAGGGGCTTGGGTGTTGTTTAAAAGGTTGGGTTTGTTGAAGTGATGTTATGATCAAAATCAAATATTTTCTGTAAAACACAATATTATTGGTTTCGCATGTAAACGGATAAGAAAGTTCGTTATTCATTGAAATCGTCTTTATGTTTGTCAAGCTTTTATCATATTTATCATTGGTATCACCATTTTCGTTTTTTCACATAAGTTTGCTTCAATAGGACATGGAGTGAATATAACATGTATTAGACAATAAGAAGCATTTTTTCGGCTTTGCAATGTACATGCGTGTCAATTGAATTTTGTTAACCTTGTACTTACTATTTCTTCTTGTCTTTTCTGAACGGCGTTGATGAACTTTTTTCCTTTGTTTTGTTTCAGAAAAGAACATTTTGGAAACCATCGTGCATGTTCAACCCAGGGATCGTCATCTGCCTCCCAGTTTCGCAGTCCTCCACAGACAAAGCATCTTGTATAGTCATGGTACCCAGCAAACAGAAAACCAGCCAGAGCCATCTGACGTGGTGATTGGTCTAAATATGATGGCCAACCTTCATAGGAACTGATCCGAACAGTCAAGCAGGCATAGTTAGGATACTTAGGTTTTTCCAGGTGTATTCCAAGTGATTCGATGATGTTGATAATGCATTTTCTGACTGATTCAAACCTTGATTTGTACCAGGTTTGTATCAACAGTAGAATCAGTATTATTCAAAACAACAGTTGTCCGTTCTTCATGATTTGCAGACGATGAGAATCGTGGTTCGGCTAGAAGTGAGCATGATGGTGACAGCAAGCGATGTATGTCATATATAACTCCACAAGAAAAGCACTTCGTTTTTCTTCCGTCAATGTAGTAAAAACCAGTTTTAACCATTTTGATTAAATCTATATTAATTTCTTGTGGGAAATTGCTATACGATGACACTCTAAGAAGTTCATTTGACATTGACTCGCCGTGAGATACTGGCGTGTCACTTGAAATACTCTCAAAATAATTTGTTAAACTGAATGGACATAATTGAGGTTTAGACTGTGGAAAAATGCGTACATATATATAAGATATATTTTTTAATATAGATCACAATAATATGCTAAAACATTGATAACCTATATTATAACTATAATTTTTGAATAAGCATACATTTATATTTTGAAACGTTTACCTTAGCTTGTTAAAGGGTATCTCTAATAATGAGTTATACTGTTTACATGTGTATACATATATATTTATTTTTAGAAATATCTAGAATTGTAATGATTCGATCATCCAAAACGCCTCGTGATCAATTGATTATTTTTAAACGTCTAACGTATGATGTAAAACAGGCTGAATAGGTGGGAGAACGGGGATAAGACCCCTTTTTGACTCCATTTATTAATAATTGTATTCAGACTTTTTTAATGTTCCCCTCCAAACGTTGCTACGTTTGGGGTCCGCCCTACACCCCCTTTTTTATTTTTTTTAAATCTCGGACAAGCAAATGATCAATCTTATGTTATATTTATCCAATCACTTCCTTATTTGTTAATTTTTGGGAATTTTCTGTTTAATTGTTACATATATATTTGAAGATTTACTTATTATACATTGTTCATTTGTGTCATTGAAATTATATTTAACTATTACCAAATTGAATATACTTAAAAAAAGATATGAGTTTTTGTTAACGTTTTGTTTAATGCTGATATGTGTAGTTTTTTTAAACGCTGAAGTAACAAAAAAAATGAAACTAAAAATATATGAACCAACAGTCAAATTTCGCACATTAGCAATTATAGTACCCCATATTTTGCCATATGCGATAAATGTCACCAAATCATAATTCTAACTTTAAGACAAACACATATTCTTTGAAATAAACATAGTTGCACAAACGCATACATTTCTTTTGTTATTTTTATTTTATTCATGCAGTTTATATGTCAAACAGAGCCCCCCCCCCCAAAAAAAAAGCAAACAAACAAGCAAACCAAAAAACAACAACATCATTTATCTTTCCGTTTACACATAGTTCGGAATCATGATTAAAATTTCTTTTTAGGAAGTTTGCATTCACGCAGCCATTTAACTTTAGCCAATTAAAGAAATAAGATATCAAATATTGAAAGTTGCAAGTGAGAGCCCTCTGATCAAGAAAATATGTAGCACGTTCGCCCCTCCAGTTTATAATAATAAATACTCAAATACAGAAAAAATAATGTAGCTTTCAATACACCTTATATCATTAGATATTTGCTTAACACACAGTAAGAAATATTCCAAAATGTCGTTTATGACTTTTTCCCTTAATTTTTTTTCAAACACAAACCGCCTTAAGTGGCGGAAGAAAATGTTTGATTTATAAACTAAAATATCGTAAATTTAGACCAATAAACAGTGGTCATTTGACATAATACATGTGACAAAATTGCCGATCTAAATTGTTTGTAAAGTTTGCTTCCTTAATGTCGTATTATTTTAAACTTTTAAAAAATATTGTAAAATGGCTTTGAAAATCAGAACTTTTAATAGTACCGAAAATTGAACATTTCTTTTATTTCTGTTAAATTAAAGGTTAGTTTTTGTGTTATACAAATTGCAAAGATTGAATTTCACAGCCATTTCACATACCTGAACAGCAATTTTTCAAACCTGTTTGTGAGATATATCTGTTGAAAATTGAGTAATTTACTACATTTTCGAAGCACAGAGACAATAAATAGTTCATTGCTTATAGTTATAAGCGTTGAAATGTTGTCAGTGGAATATCTAGAAGGAATCGGAAAAGGCAAATTGCAACTTTTGTGTATATTACTGCTTGCATATGACAGCAGGGAAAGACCTTTAAACATACGTGTAGCTACATTTGAAGAGTCAACATATATATAATATATTATGGCTGGTTCAAAATGCTAAGTTTCTATCCACAGGCACTTGACATAAGTTCGGGATAACTATTTTGAGCAATTTTACAGTTTTTTATAACTTATTTCCATAATGGGCATTAGTTTATATTAATTATTAACATACCTATGACACTAAGTAACTGTCAATTGATATTATACAAATATAGCCTTTGCATGGGGTCGATACAAGGATATATTGACCTGAAAGAAGTACATTGACGGAGGACGAAGTCCGAGGTCGATATACTTCTTTGGGTCGATATATCCTGTATTGACCTCATACAAAGGCTATATTTGTTATATTATTAATTTTCGACCATATTTGTATCAAAATCGTCATTTAGGTTTGTTGGAATTTTATAGATATTACATTGTCTCCTTGACAAGAACAACATATCAGTTGTTATTTCATTTTTTTTGGACATCCTTATGTATTTGAAGATTTTTTTCGTCAAATAATCGATCACAGATATCATGTGTTTCAAAACGTTAAACAATATCCTGAAATTAATTACCTGACGTCACAAAGTATATTGGGTTTTTAGATATTCTAAAAATAACCGTGCGATATGCTTTTTGCCGGTTAATATGCTTTTTGCTATCCGCCGTTTTCTCTCTACCTTCGAAAATATAGATTTACATGTGACTATCCCTAAACAAATCAAATTTGTTAAAATATACGAATTAATAATATATGTCGATATAACCATTCAAGTATTTTGATCTCGATATTTATAGATAATACATTAATCTTTTTCTAAATTTCCTATCATAGGAATTATATTTATAAATAGGTTTACATGCTCCTACATGTATATTTGTGTATTTACGATTAAAGGTGTTCGTTAAATGCTGACCTAATCAAATATGATCTGAAACCAAATCGGAGAAGTCCAAATGTTAATTACTTATAAAAGTTAAATTATATTATGAGTGTTGTAATAATTATAAATTTTCAGGAAATATATATTAATTCTATCATGTCTATGAACAATTAATTAATCAAACGTTTTTATTTTCATTAATTTACAAGACTTTTAGTACTTTTCTATAAAAATATATTGCCTTTTCCGTTGTAGTTCACAACCACAAACCGCGTCCGGTGCCCACTGCCCTCTCCAAACCTACCTTTTTTTGGTATAAAAATTATCAATAAGAATTTTCACTTTTGTTTGTAATTAATATGTGAGAATTCACATCCACGCAGTTCCAGCAATTAAAAGCCTACTTCTATAATACTAAATATTTGAAATTTACAGATCCGGGGGAGGCTGCGGATGTACTCAGAAACCCCTAACTCAGGGGTAAATGTGCACAAATACATGTATGTAGTAGGAAAAACATGTTGGAAGAGGTAAGGCCGACGATTTCCACGCAGAAATTCATTTTCGTAGATAATAGATTAGAGACATTTCTCTTAATTTACAACTACTAAAGCTTCATAAGTTTCTTAGCAATTTTGGTAATGTTCTATAGATTTGCCGCGATATAGTCTTTTTGTGCTAATGCGGCGTAAAACAACCAACAATCATAGATTGGCAGTAATTAAAAGCATACCACAAAGACGCGTGTTCATATAAGATCAAGATTGGGTTTATATATTAGAGTATCTATTTCTATATAGATTAGACCGTATGTTTTCCCGTTTGAATGGTTTTACATTACTAATTTTTGGGAACCTTTATAGCTTGCTGTTTGGTGTAAGCCAAGGCTCCGTGTTGAAGGCTGTACCTTGACCTGTAATGGTTTACTTTTATAAATTGTTATTTGGATGGAGAGTTGTCTCATTGGCACTCATACCATATCTTCCTATATCAATATCATGAGCCAAAAGGTGAAAAATACAGGGTAAGACAATTAAGAATAGGGAAAATGGATTTCGAAAAAAAAAGATAGAGAATATTAATGGGGTACGAAAATAATAAAATGACAGAATAATGGGTTTCAGAAATAAAAAAAATAGAGAACAATGGTCAAACTAAATATAGAATAGAGAAAACTGTTCTATAAAATTATGGAATAAAGAAACGAATCACAAGCCAAGAAAGACTTTATATATTGTTGCAAGACTGTTCGCCTCTTGGTGTCTTTTTGTATTGTCAGATTTCTGTCTCGTTTCTACTTTTGAACGTCATCAAGCACTGGACCAGCTTATTTTAAATAAAAAAATGTAATTGACAAAAGCTTTCTAGGAAAATTACTGACAAATGCTTGATACCACTGATACCAATTCAATTAGTTGGCATTTGCTATAAAACACACAGTGACAATATTTAAGGTGTAATTATTAAAAGAAGAGAATTAAGTACAAGAGGCGGATTTAGAGGTTTTTTTTAGGCCCTCCCCCCTTTTCTTTGAAAAGTTTGGTTAATTATATAGATAATCACTGAAGCTTGACTGGAGTGGGTCCCCTCTTAGGCAGTCAATTGGTCCCCACTTATGAAAATTTCTAGATCCGCCACTGAGTACTTAGTGACTGTGAAGTGTTTTTTTCGGGAAATCAGAACTGAAATAGTTCGCTCGGAGACAAAAAACAAAACTTGCAGCAATGTTGAACCCCCACCCTCAAACTATTTAATTTAAGTTTTTTATCCTACATCGATCTTTTGATGTCGTACCTAACTTGTTTTCAGACCCATACCCTCATATATTGTTTTGTCCGAAGAACATAACAACATAAAAAAATATCAGTATCAAACTTTTCCTCTATTACTTGAATATTGCCTAGTTTCCTTAATTATTTTATGATTGTTTGAGGCCTGTCATAGTTGTAAATAGTTATCAAAGGTACCAGGATTATAATTTAATACGCCAGACGCGCGTTTCGTCTACATAAGACTCATCAGTGACGCTCAGATCAAAACAGTTAAAATGCCAAACAAATACAAAGTTGAAGAGCAATGAGGACCCAAAAATTCCTAAAAATTGTGCCAAATACGGCTAAGGTAATCTACTCCTGGGCGTAAGAAAATCCTTAGTTTTTCGAAAAATTAAAAGTTTTGTAAACAGAAAATTTATAGAAATGACCATAAAATTGATATTCATGTCAACACCGAAGTGCTGTCATAGTTGTAAGATACATTTTCGAAAGTGTCCCAAGTTACTTTATGTCATAACTTTTATCGTATTTTACTGAATTGTTTACTAACGTATGATGCAAATTTCAAATTATCATTTCATTTCCTGATAAATAGGCAATATTCGATCATGACTTTACGACTTTTCCTATGGTAGCGTTAACACAATAAATTTTAAGAGGAGCAAAAAGAAAAAGCTTATATATATATGTTCGTTATATCAAAAATATGATTATGATAATGGAGTGCTTCTTTTCTTTGGAATTTTTTGAAGGTGTAAGCGTTCATTGTGTGTACATTTTAAGAACTATACGCGAAATGCGCTTCAGACACGTTGTGGTTCTCACACGCGTCTAGAAATACAAAAGTATTTGTTTCTTAATTAAATAAATAGCATAATCAATTAAAAAATCATGTCTTATATACTTTTCTTTTATATGAGTTTTGTTTTTCTCTATCATGGTTGTTGAAAATCTTAATCACTTGATTATTACAAGTGAAGATGTCTGAATTGTCGGCATAACTCAACATTACTTAGGTATCAAATACATGTATACATGAAAAATAGATAAGGTTTTGACTCGTTTGACGGTTGAGATTTACCTGATTAATGGGAGATAATACACTGTCAATCTTTACACTTGCATAACACGTACGTAAGAAAAGTATGACTGATGTTAAACAATTAAACATCTCTATTTATAAGCATGAGGAAATGTTCAGATGTATGACAATACATGTATCTTTAGTTGTAAACCATGGGGCCTGGTTTTCGAAAGTATCATAAGATACATGTATACATGTCATGCTCTTATTGTCATAAGTGAACATTATTTTCTATTATTTTAAATAATGATTAAAAATTGATAAACATAAAAATGAAAATAAAAGTATGAGCTTATAAATTATTACCATTCTTAATATCACGAATATTTTTTTTCTTCATAATAATAATGAACATGAAATTTTATTCAAAAAGGATTTGAAATATGAGTTGATAATTTGTTTGTAATATATAATGATAATCAATCTTGAACTTCGCTTTCATAAGACATGTCTTAGTCATAAGATACTTTCGAAAACCAGGCCCCAGCGTGTCGATTCGTGAAAAATTGTATAACTCTCAAGATTATTATTTCAGTTTGACTACGACATGTCAATTTAAGATAAGAATCATAAGATCTTACCAAAAGGTATCAGAAAAAATAATATTTGATAATGATTTTACTTATTTTTTTTTCGTTTTTCGTCTGTAAATTGCAAATGATATTTGTTTGTCAAGCCTACTCTTAGCAGAAAAATTAAAAATTCTACATGGTTGAGATATAAAGGTATTGGTTGAGTCTTTCTGACTCACAATGTTGTATTCTGTGATTTCAATCGGTAGGAATAAAGGAGGACAGAATTGCTGATTCTACATGTCAAATTCAGACACAGATGTCAAATAGGTGATCAATTATATGAAGGAGTCTGTAACACTTCCGATAAGTTGATTCCAACTTTACCCTGGGACACTTTGAGTGAAAAGTTTTTTTCGTTTAACATTTTAAACAACAACTCTTTGTCAATCTAAGATGAACCATGAAGCGCATATTCTTGGAAGATAGAATGAAGTTACATGTCAACAAAAAACTTCATCATGAGAAAAAACCTATATCGTACAACCGAAATGCACACTAACACTTGCCATGCTTGCTTTGGGGAAATTGCGCATCTTCACCATGTTTACGTAATGACAAATACGTAGCCTCTTTACTACAACCTCTTTGTTCAAAAAGAAGATTATCTCGATTCGTTAAAAACACATTGGTGAAATTCGGTAGTTATCTAGCTGCACTCTGGACGGGCTGTGTCCAACATTTCAGTTTTTTTTCTTCTATTTTATACAAGTATATGTAAATATATATGTGCATACATGTTACACAGGTGAATGACATAGTTTGTAATGCAGTTTGTTTACAAAACTTGAACTTGGGTAAGAGATTGTCGTATCATTTACATTTATTTGCATGTTTTATTTTCTTAACACAAAGTAAATCAGGTATATTAAAGGCAATAGACAAATTGATTATTTATACGTCAAATTAAAGCGTTCAAAAAAGTCATCATTTTATTTTTATTATTTCGTGAGATGATGCATCAATTATAAAACGAAATGTTAAATTAAAGAATAATACTAGCTTCTTAATATTCTTCATGAAAACCTCAATAGGTTTGAAGCCTGTATCATAAGAATAAGTTGACAAAAAAAAGGATCACGAGGTATTAATTAAATATGAGACAAAGAAAAACGAAAATAATGATATAAGGCAATAAAATTATTTATTTCTTATGCAGCAACAAATACTGTAATCTGATTGGTTGACTACCCCGGTGTAAGTAACATCCCACCCTGTGCCCCCGGGGATAAATAAAATTTTGCCAAATTTGAAAATAAAATGAAATTTTGCCAAAAAAAATCCAAAATAAAGAAAAAAAAATAAAATTAAGAAATTAAACATGTAAAATAATAAGAAGATATTTTTTTTTTTTTGTAAACTGAAAAGAACACAAAAATTTTCTGAATTTTTCCAAAAGTAACGTTAAAAAGTATTTGACAATGTGCAACAGCATGGACATTGAAAAAATATTACTCTTGAATTTTTTCATTGCCATTTATACAATTTTACATCCTGGTTTCAAAATGAGTAAAGAAATTGTTCATAAGAAATAAATTCGAATTGTTATCCTTGTATAATCAGGGGTGTACGGAATTTTACACCGTTGTTGAAAATTCATTCACCGATTCGGCTGCGCTTCAGGGTGTATGAATTTTCAACAACGGTGTAAAATTCTGTACACCCCTGATAACACCAAGATAACTAATAATATGTATTTAAATGCAAAGTCAAGAACTGTTCAAATTTTTGCTTGTAAAATATCTATATGCTAGTATATATAAGTATGAAACATGTGAATGCCTTACCCTAGCTTTGTCGACATATATCTTTGTTTCCTAATAGATTTCTAATAGAAATTTGTATATATATAAAACATGTCAGTATATATCTGTTCCTGTTGAAACAAATATTCAATGCCATTTATTCCGTGAGGAAAACATACTGTTATATTCATTTCAGTGTGAATATTTCGTTTTCCCATTTAGTACTTATATGGACTTCTATTTCGTGATACACATAGTAGCTTCGGTTAAATTAGCTTTGCCGACAATATTATAATGTTAAATCATGTTAAATCAGATAATATATACATAAAGGCTCGAATACACATTAACTTCTAAATAATTTTTAAACAATCTCGAAGTATGCTGAAATACCATATTATTCATAAACACGTGTTAAAGTCATAAGAAACCTCAAATTAAAAAAAAATATGCATATGTTATTTATAACTTAAGTTATAGTTATCCGGAGCACCTGAGATCACCCCTAGTTTTTGGTGGGGTTCGTGTTGTTTATTCTTTAGTTTTCTATGTTGTGTCATGTGTACTATTGTTTTTCTGTTTGTCTTTTTCATTTTTTGCCATGGCGTTGTCAGTTTGTTTTAGATTTATGAGTTTGACTGTCCCTTTGGTATCTTTCGTCCCTCTTTTTTCATTATACAACTTATGTACATATACATTTTTCTGAGGAAAATTCTTTTATTTGTCCACATTTAAAAGAAGTTTACCTATTTTTAATTGCTTGCTTCCAGCAAGCCATTCGCCGACCTATTTTCCGTATGCATAATGAGTGTAACCCTTCTCGTAAAAATCCGGTGACCGCGATACGCATGGATCTGTCATTGAAATAAACAAATATCTGATTATACATGTTAAACACGTGCTCAATACCCATGCTTTTTGTGATTTGTTTACTATAAGGTGACAATCGGAAAAACTCGGCTTCAAAACACGGCATTTAATGAGCAGCCATATTTGTTAAATCATAACAAACAGAGAGAAAAAAATTGACGATTATATGATATGTTTGCGAAAATAATGTTAAAATCGTGCACAGAAGACTAAGTTTATGATGTATACATGCATTGGTTCAAGAATTGGACAAACATTATTTTTCACCACTCACTCGTTTCATATGACTTTAATGTGTTTGTAAATAGTATTATTTCCTTGTTTACAAAAATGTGTGGGAGTAATATTATAGATGTATTTTTAAACCGTAAATATCATGATGCAATATAATTTATATAAACTATTCATTAAATGATGACGATTATGTTGAATGAATTAATGCGAAACTTAAACATGATTATAAATAAGAACATTATTAATTTAATTCGAACCTGTACCAGATGCGTATTTAAGGGGGGCAAGGGGCCTGGGCCCCCTTTTGGGGAAAACATTTGGTTGCTTATATAAGGAAGCACTGAAGCGTGACTGGAGCGGGCCCCCTCTTAGGTCAGTCAATGGGCCCCCACTTATGAAAATTTCTGGATCCGCCACTGTGTACAATGTGATATTGAAATATAAAGTAACGTTGTTTTCATCATACCGTTTGATAAAAATTATCGCAATTAAAAGTATTTTCAGTTTTTACGCACAACTTTTCCAGTTAACAATATGATTTGCCACTGCTTATTTTGTATCTTTTATTATATAGGGTTTTCCGCAGTCTAGTCCTAAGTGTCTCATCCTGCCTTTTTTATTTGTCCAAAACTCCTGTCTTTTTATTAAATGTCATCCTACCCATGTCCCTCCCTAAAATCAAATGGTTACTCCCTTATTTTCGTTTCTTTTACAGTACCAGTATAAGAACGGTGACTTCGAGATCGATAATCCATGTGTGCACAAAATAGCACTACACCCCTTTATGACATTCTGGGGAGACAATTCACAAATTGCCGAAAGATTACAAGCGATTCAGAACATGGCATTAAAAGAAGATAACATTTTAATAGCCGCGTATCCTAAATGTGGTGAGGTTTCTAATTTTAACCCCTATAAAATTTTAATCTTAAACAAGATCGTCCTGATCATGCATGAAATATTTGCCACTGGTTATTAAGCAACCAACAATAAATCGATCTTATATGGCGAACTATATAATTGGAGGATGTATATACAGAAGATTACGTATATTTATGTTTGCTGATAGATATAATACTCAAAAACTTAAACTTATGATTCGATAATTGGAAAGTGAGGGACTCCAACAAATCATTATTCCACATTTATGATCAATACTTGTATACACAAATTATCGTGCATACTAATTAACAAAATCGAGCATAAAAACAAATAGAAAATATTCGATTTCCTAACTATACAGCATTCAATTTGGAATCCAGTTTTGCCAAAAAATGTTAAGATCCTATATTTTTGAATGGAATAAAAAATAATCAACAAAACAACCCTATCTAGTACTGTCAATTCATAAAAATTTAAAGTGAAGACTGTGTGTGCTTAAAGTGTTTTAAATTGGTTTCAAAATTTCAGTTCCCGAAATACTAAGTACTTGGTGTATATATATATAAATGCAGTGACACCGAAACGTGTAAATTATGTTATAACAATTTATATCATGGAAATCAGAGTAGAATTATTTAAAGCAATTATTTCCATTATTATACAGGCACTCACTGGGTTTTGGAGATTGTGAGCATGCTAATGAAAGTAAAAGCCGACTACCAAAGAGATATTAAAGAAGAATTAATGATTGAAGGGAAAATTGACCTGAGTTCAGTTGGCAGCAGTGAATCTTCGCAGATACTGAACACTCATTTTCCATACAGATTTTTACCACGAAAGCTGATTGAAAATGGCGGGAAAATTATCCACGTTACTCGGAATCCTAAAGACATGTACGTTTCACTGTACCACCATGCTGTCAATTCGGGACTTTTCGGACCAAAATGTGAAAATGTAACATGGAATCAATACTTTAAAGATTACGTTTTCGGAGAAGGTATGATTTTATTATCATGATAATTATTCCGATCACGCATCTTTTAAAATAGTCCGTATAATGTGAACATACACGATATGGAAATAGACATGTAACTCCTAAGAAAGGAAAGTGGATGCGCTTTTTGTTATGTGTTAGCTTTATTTTTCAACTATAAAGACAGGTTACTTTCTTTGAATCTAAAAAGAGTTTTAAAGATTTTTCTGTAGGTGAATTTTGAAATTTATATGTAGTCGTGTTTCATAAATTGTTTGACTCGATATTTTTCTTTTTTAATTAAATTAATATGTTGCTAAATAGTTGTGAACTTGACAAGGCCGTAGCGCCTGCCTATTTAAAGTGAGGCGAACAATTTTTGAGCCTTTTTTTAGGGGGGTTCGGGTGCCTGAAACGGGAGAAGCTTATTTCAGCATTACTATTTATAATAAAAAACAAAAAAATATAACAGAAATGCGGGGTTTTCATATTAGCTAGCATGGTAAGTAACAAAACAAGTTTCAATATCAAAGTTAATCTCTGTGGTCAACCAAAACTTTCCGATTCTCCTGTGACCTGTACTATCGAAACGCTTCAACACACGTTTTTATGTAAATATATTTATTTATGTCCAACAGCAAGTTATAAGCTTCTAAAAGACGAGAACATGTTATAAGCATCAATTAGGATATATTTATTATACATAATCATTAACCATAAGAATAAGTAGAGAAGACTAGACCAACATAGTTACTTAACCGGATTTTTGACGTTCTAATGTCACAAGTGATCACAAGTTGTCTGTAAACATTCCACTGGAAGACATATCAACTATGGCGTGGTATTGGTTGCAAAAATTCGATATTTTTCATTTAAATGCAATATTTTATATTTAATTGGTATATTTCTTCTTTCAAATGCAATATTTTTTCATTTGAATGGTATATTTTTTCATTTAGATGCAATATTTTTTATTCAAATGGTATAATTTTTCAATACACTTTTGATAAAAAGGTGAAATGTATTCACTATGTGGTATATTTAAAGACCTGAATTCATCACTATAAAATCGTAATGTGAATCCAACCCAATACATAGAAAATTTTACAAACTTTACCTGTCGACTATTTATAATATCACCTTAATGCTTCAAGCGTAACGTTTTCAGCTTACAATTGATATTAATAACATTTAAACCACCACGTGGTTTATCTAAGTACATATTATTTCTACTCAACAGTTCTACTTTACTTTTCCATATAAATTTTAAAATACATCTTTGAAACTTTTGAATATAATACTTTGACATAAATAAAACACTTCCTACATACCATATTTTAGAACATGCTAATACATTAATAATCAATGATTTTTCTAATAAAGACACACTTCTAAATCTCCACATATTCAACATGTTTTCAAATTTAATAAAAATAGGATGCCAAATATCATTTTGGGTAATGTTATTACCAGTTTTTATACCAATAATTTTCATACTATCGACAATTCGATTCCAAATCTATAATTGTCTTTTCTATCCTTCCAAGCACCCAACCAAATACCTTTGGTTTTAGTTTTGTTCAACTTGGAACCAGTACCTTTACCATATAAATCTATCAAATACATAATTTAGTTATACTTTTGTCAGTGGTTAAAATACCAGTGCTATCATCAGCAAAAACAGAAATTTTACAATTATCACAAGTACCAGGTAAATTAATACCTACAATATCTTTATCTCTAATAACTTTTCTAATAAATGGTTCTAAACATGATATATATAATAAAGGAGATAAACTGCACCCTTGTTTTACAGAGCGAGTTATCTTTACAGGATTAGAAATAAAAAATATTAACAAGAATACAAGATGACAAATCATTATACAATGTTTTAACCCATTTTATCAAATTGGGTCCAAAATTAAATTTTTCCAAAATTTTAAACATAAATTCATGTACAATTTTATCAAAAGCTTTCTCTTGATCTAAAGAAACAAAAGCACATTTGAAATGTTTCTGGTTTATATAATCAACAATATTATGATGCAAGTGAGCATTATCTAATATAGAGCGACCTCTTAATGCACAAGTTTGGTCTATACCTATAATCTTATCAGACACTAGGCCCATTCTAGTACATATAATTATACTTAAAATTTTAACATCAATATTCAACAAGCTAATAGAACGGTAAAATTTAACATCATATTGCTTAGCACTATCTTTACATATTAAAGTAATATAACTTAGTTTCTGAGAATCAGACAAAGTATTCTCAGAAAAAATATTTTCATATAATGACAATAACATAGGACCAAAAATATCTATAAATGTAAGATAAAATTCTTTTGATAAGCCATCCGGACCGGGTGACTTATTGTTTTCCATACCTTTTAAAGAAGTTACAATTTCATCAATAATAATCGGAGTCTCACATAAATTCATATCAAAATCGTCTAAAATAGGTAAATCTTCTAAGAAAAATTCCATTACATCTGTATCAATAGGTTCATTTGTAAGTAAATACCCCTGTATAAAATCTTCAAATTGTTTCATTATATCACTCTGTTTATCAAAAATGACACCATCTTTTCTAATTTCAGAAATCTTTTTCTTTTTACCTTTCTTAACTTCTCTTTGAAAAAAATATTTCGTAACACGTTCACTAATGTCTAAAAGTTTCACTTTACCTCTAATTTGTGAACCTCTAAAGTCATTCAAATAATATTGTTTAATCTCATCTTTAAAAACACAAATTTGTTCAAAATAATTACCTGGATACCAGCTCTCCAATTTACACAATCTAAAATATCTCTTCTCTAAATCTTTAATAACAGCATGTTTAATTCTATTTTTCTTTTTACAATAATCAATACAAAAATTTTTAATATTTTCTTTAAAATAATCCCATACATCAATATATATCTAAACCATCACTAAAACCAATAAACCATTCTCTAAACTTAATACAAAAAAGTTTATCTGACAATATAGAATTGTTCAGTTTCCAATAACCGTTCCCATTCTTGACCTCAGTCACGATGTTTATAGACATAAAAACGCAATCATGGTCATAAAAAGAAAAAGGTAAATTAATACAACGATTTACATTAGGTTTTAAATCTGTCGATAGATACATTCTGTCTAAGCGACAAGAAACATTTGGACTCCGCCAGGTAACATTTACCTGGTTAGGATATAACGTTCTATAAATATCAAAAAGTTCAAAATCTAGTACAATAGATTTTAGTTTATCTGCACCATCTAAACCTCTATTGACATTACCACCAATCTTATCTAATTTAGTATTTACAATACAATTAAAATCACCGCCAAATAATTGATAACTCTGTGTCATTACAAAAGGATAAATCTCATCAAAAAATTGTTTTCTATCATTTCTCTCATTTGGTGCGTAAACATTAAATAAACGATATAAAACATTGCCAATTTTTACATCTATATATTGAAATCTTCCATCTAAATCTCGATGTTATTTAACAATTACAAAATCAATAGAATGTGAAATAAAAATAGCAGTTCCACGGCTAAAATTTGAGCCGAAGTTCCAAAAACATCTATACATATCAAAATAGGTATTTAATTCATTACTTATAGTTGAATTTGAAACATGTGTTTCTTGCAAAAATAAAATGTAAAAATTAATTCTCAAAAAAAAATCTTTTAAAGCATATTGACATTTAACATTAAGTAGACCATTAACATTTAATGATGCTACGTTAATTTTATTCTCTTTTTCAGATATGGTCATTTAAAGGTAAGTATAAAAATAAATCATACAGATAGGTAAATAAATAGTTAAAGGTAATATATTAATTACGGGTAAATTATAAAATGAAAAATATAGATTTGTACTATTAGCATGAGTAGTATTTAAATGTCTTGACAGTGAAAATATAAAGTGGACAAACAGGTACGTGCACTTTATCAAAATATAACAATAGAAATAAAAATAACCAGGTGAGTAGTATTTTAAACACATGTGTTAAGTAAAATAAACAATAGAATACAATTTTATAAGAGCCAAAATGGGGCTCTATACCGTTGTATAAGGTAGACCTAAAAAGATAAATGTAATATATAAATATATATATAATACAGTGAACAAAAATAAAGTTACAAATACAATAAAGAATACACCTATAAAAGGCTGAAAAGGGATAAATATTCTCATAGTCCAAGGGTAAAGGCAGTCATTTCAGGGGGGGTTCAAATTTTCCGTTAAACAAATACAATACAATACTAACTCACATCTACTTGATTATTCTGACTGTTCTGTTCTTAAATAAATTCATCACATCGTCCTTATCTCTTGATCCGTCTTCATTCCACTTTCCTTCTTCTTTAACTAGTTGTTTCTTTCAGCTTTCGTCTTCTTCTTCACCATCATCCTCATCTCTTCCTCGTTTCCTCGTCTCCGAAGAGTCCATTTCCCCTAGCTCAGACACAGCCCCCACCCGCACTTGCGGGGGGCCCATTTACCTTCTCCGCCCCAACCCACGCTTGTCTTGCGGGGGGCCCATTTTCCTTCTCCGCCTCCTCCCATTCTCAGGCACTGTAGGCACAGGGGTCGTACTCTTCGTCTCGCTGGGTTTCATCCTCGCCATCTGTGCATAAGTTCTTCTTTTCTTTTGGACGACCTATAGTAGTATGACAAGTTTCCTTTAACTTTAAAAAAAGTTCAACTTAGTATAGACTTATAAACAAAAGGTCACCACACATTAATTGTGATGGACACAAAGACCTTAAATAACAGGTCCTACCTATATTGTTTTATTCTTCCAACCCTTTTATACTTCTTTTTCATGTACCGTTTTTTTTTCTTTCCATAAAGTTGATTGACGTTTTCATCATACTCCGGGTTTAATAGTATCTTTTGTTAGAGGTATACAAGAAATCATTAATTTCCATGAAACTGCTTCATGACCAGCGGCAAATATTACAGTCATAATGCAAAAGATATAGGAACACGTATGTGATGCAAAACATTGCTCTAGTGAAATAACAATTCCAGTTAATAGATTCTTGTTTACCAAACCAATTATTGGTGTAGAACACGTCTGAAATAACAATGATGGATTTATCGATTTGAAGTGTTTAATGCCACTTTTCATCAGTATTAACTATTGCATGCGAACAGTAATTTTTTTTATTTGAAAAAAAACGAAAAAAATGAAAAAAAAAAACAATTATCTGTAGCATGAGCCAAGTGAATAGTTCATTCATACATATATTTTGTCGCTGGGATGCTGTCTCATTGAGGGAAACTCACATCTCTTTTTAACGTCAAACTTGCACATGTCTTTTGGTTATTTTTGTCGCTAGGTTGCTGCTCATTGACGTTTATACCACACTTGTTTTTGATGGACATTGTCAATTTTCGAACATGCAGTTCAAGGTGTTATTTCATATCTGATAAAAGATGAAGAGAAGATAAAAGGACCTAATACAAAAAACAAGAAGTGATCTTATTTAAAAAAAAAAATGACCTGTTTTGTCGCTCGTATTTCGGTTGTCTATAAATATAGTTCCTGTCATTTTTATGAATGTAAACTATAAGTACTGTGTCTTTTAGTGGGACATCAATGGCTTAAAATGACTAGATATACTATTTCTTTTATAGGGAAGATTATCATCATTTTTAAACATTGGTTTTTTTTCAGATGGCATTGTGGATTTAAGTGTCAGATTTGTATGGATGGCAAATCTGTCTATTTAACAAATGAAATAGAAAATCGTAGGTTAAAAATTTGCGACTTTTCCAATGTGTCTATTGACTCCATTTAAATATTTAAGCAGTTCAAATATGTTAACAGTCGAGTATATATCAATATGCTCCAGAGATTTTCAACTTTTTCTTCATTTAGTAACTGTATACCTCAGATGTATGAAGCCAAAAAAATGTCTTCACTGGGGACTCCAGAGCTGAAACATGAAGACTTCAGTTTAGCAGGGACCTAACTCTAATGCTAGTGTTTGGTCATTTTTGCCCATAGGAACTTTACAGAAACAGTTAGTGTGAAACAGTTGTGCTACACGACGACATGGTTTCTTCCCTACACAATGATGCATTGAAATAGAGACTGCGCGATACATTCACAGAAGTTTAGAAATTTTTCGACATATAAAACACCCTTTCAATTTGAAAATAAAAATTCTATATATAATGGTGTCGACCTATAGTTGTTTCACAAGTTTACTTAACTTTAAAAAAAAGTTTAACTAAGTATAGACTTATAAACAAAGGGTCACCACACATGAATTGTGATGGACACAAAGACCTTAAATAACAGGTCCTACCTATATTGTTTTATTCTTCCAACCTTTTATACTTCTTGTTCATGTACTGTTTTTTTTTTCTTTCCATAAAGTTGATTGGCGTTTTCATCATATTCCGGGTTTAAAAGTATCTTTTGTTAGAGGTATACAAGAAATCATTAATTTCCATGAAACTGCTTCATGACCAGCGGCAAACATTACAGTCAGAATGCAAAAGATATAGGAACACGTATGTGATGCAAAACATTGCTCGAGTGAAATAACAATTCCAGTTAATTGATTCTTGTTAACCAAACCAATGATTGGTGTAGAACACGTCTGAAATAACAATGATGGATTTATCGATTTGAAGAGTTAAATGCCACTTTTCATCAGTATTAACTATTGCATGCGAACAGTATTTTTTATTATTGGAAAAAACCAAACAATTTGAGAAAAAAAACAATTATCTGTAGCATGAGCCAAGTGAATAGTTCAATCATACATATATTTTGTCGCTGGGATGCTGTCTCATTGAGGGAAACTCACATCTCTTTTTAACGTCAAACTTGCACATGTCTTTTGGTCATTTTTGTCGCTAGGTTGCTGCTCATTGACGTTTACACCACACTTGTTTTTGATGGACATTGTCAATTTTCAAACATGCAGTTCAAGGTGTTATTTCATTTCTGATAAAAGATGAAGAGAAGATAAAAGGACCTAATACAAAAAACAAGAAATGATCATTTTAAAAAAATAAAATAAAAATGACCTGTTTTGTCGCTAGTATTTCGGTTGTCTATAAATATAGTTCCTGTCATTTTTATGAATGTAAACTATTAGTACTGTGTCTTTTAGGGGACATCAATGGATTATGATTAGTTATACTATTTCTTTTATAGGGAAGATTATAATCATTTTTAAACATTGATTTTTTTTTTCAGATAACATTGTGGATTTAAGTGTCAGATTTGTATGGATGGCAAATCTGTCTAATTAAAAAATGAAATAGAAAATCGTAGGTTAAAAATTTGCGACTTGATCCAATGTGTCTATTGACTCCATATAAATATTTAAGCAGTTCAAATATATTAACAGTCGAGTATATGTCAATATGCTTCAGAGATTTTCAACTTTTTCTTCATTTAGTAACTGTATACCTCAGATGTATGAAGCCAAACAAATTTCTTTACTGGAGACTCCAGAGCTGAAACATGAAGACTTCAGTTTAGCAGGGACTAAACTCTAATGCTAGTGTTTGGTCATTTTTGCCCATAGGAACTTTACAGAAACAGTTAGTGTGAAACAGTTGTGTTACGCGACGACATGTCTTCTTCACTACACAATGGTGCATTGAAATAGAGACTGCTAGATACATTCACAGAATTTTAGAAATTTTTCGACATATAAAACACCCTTTCAATTTGAAAATAAAAATTCTATATATAATGGTGTCGACCTATAGTTGTTTGACAAGTTTACTTTAACTTTAAAAAAGTTTAACTTAGTATAGACTTATAAACAAAGGGTCACCACACATTAATTGTGATGGACACAAAGACCTTAAATAACAGGTCCTACCTATATTGTTTTATTCTTCCAACCCTTCATACTTCTTGTTCATGTACTGTTTTTTTTTCTTCCCATAAAGTTGATTGGCGTTTTCATCAAACCCGGGTTTAAAAGTATCTTTTGTTAGAGGTATACAAGAAATCATTAATTTCCATGAAACTGCTTCATGACCAGCGGCAAATATAACAGTCATAATGCAAAAGATATAGTAACACGAATGTGATGCAAAAATTTGCTCTAGTGAAATAACAATTACAGTTAATAGATTCTTGTTTACCAAACCAATGACTGGTGTAGAACACGTCTGAAATAACAATGATGAATTTATCGATTTGAAGTGTTTAATGCCACTTTTCATCAGTATTAACTACTGCATGCGAACAGTAATTTTTATTATTTGAAAAAAAAAAATGAGAAAAAAACAATTATCTGTAGCATGAGCCAAGTGAATAGTTCATTCATACATATATTTTGTCGCTGGGATGCTGTCTCATTGAGGAAACTCACATCTCTTTTTGACGTCAAACTTGCACATGTCTTTTGTTTTTTTTTTGTCGCTAGGTTGCTGCTCATTGACGTTTACACCACACTTGTTTTTGATGGACATTGTCAATTTTCAAACATGCAGTTCAAGGTGTTATTTCATATCTGATAAAAGATGAAGAGAACATAAAAGGACCTAATACAAAAAAACAAGAAATGCTCTTATTTAAAAAAAAAAAAAATTTTTAAATGACCTGTTTTGTCGCTCGTATTTCGGTTATCTATAAATATAGTTCCTGTCATTTTTATGAATGTAAACTATAAGTACTGCTCCAGATATTTTCAACTATTTCTTCATTTAGAAACTGTATAAATCAAATGTATGAAGCCAAAATAAAAATGTCTTCACTGGGAACTTCAGAGCTGAAACATGAAGCCTTCAGTTTAACAGGGACTTAAATCTAATGCTAGTTTTGAGTCTTTTTTGCCCATATGAACTTTACAGACACAGTTAGTGTGAAACAGTTGTTTTTTACGACGACATGTCTTCTTAACTTCATAATGATGCATTGAAATAGAGACTGCGCGATTCATTCACAGAATTTTAGAAATCCTTCGACATATAAAACACCCTTTCATTTTGAAATAAAAATTCTATATACAATGGTGTCGACCTCAACTTGTTTTCCGAGTTTAGTTTCTTTTTAAAAAGTTTAATTTAGTATAGACTTATATTTAAAAGGTTACCACACATAAATTGCAATGGATACGCAGACCTGAAATAAATAGCAGGTGCTACCTACATTATTCTGTCTTCCAACTCCATATACTTCTTTTTCATGTAATGTTTGTTTATCTTTACATAAAGTTGATTGACGTTTTCTTCATACTTCGGGTTTTATAAGTATCGTTTGTTAGAGGTAAATAAGAAATCATTGTAACCTGGATTTATTTTCTCTCAATCGAATTATGACCATAAGTAGGTTTCCTTTTGTTTTATTCTGTTATGCTATACCATAAGTAGCTTTACTTTTGTTTTATCTTATAATGTTATACCATCATTAGGTATTTTGTTATTGTTTTTATATAAATTGCCCGGGCATATTGTTATATTATTTGAAAATTTTATTATTTAAAACTTTTGCTGGTTATAATTCAAGTAAGATACACAATACTATTTTTGTATTATAAATTACTTGTGATTCGCTTTATATATTTAACACAAAATAGTTCCTACGCATGAGTGTAACTTTTGAAATATGTAGAATATTTAGGTATTTTTGGTAGCAAGTGAAAGCTGAAGGACTGATGATCATTGTAGAACACTTTTGGACTTTTAATTTTGAATATTAAAAAAACTGCACCAAATTTCAAAAAAAGGGTACATTTTGTCTGTTTGTCAGATCTGAAGTACCTGTTTAGGTACATCCAAAGTTCCGGGATCCAGTTCTTTTTTATATGCCATTAAAGGTATGTTGATTTTTTCAGTACAAAACACCATAAGGTGTTGCTTTGAAATGCAATGATTGCCACTTTATTTGAACTTAAAACAAAAGAGGTGTGCCTGCTTAAAACGGAGGAATTTAACATAGAAAGCAATGGGACCACGAATTAGTGGTGTACTTCCAATATAAAACGTTTCTGAGTTTGGTCAATTTGTTGATTTTTCCCCCGAAAATTACTTCGCCAAAAACTTCAACCTAAACGGACGGACGAACGAAAGAACGAATGCACAAACCGAAAACATAATGTTCATCTAACTTTGTAGGTGGGTCATTAAAATAATCTCAATGACTCTTTTTTATAAGGAACCTTGTGTTGCTATTTAATAAAAATCCGTACGCTTATACTGAAGATATTGTCTGGAAAAAATGTATTCGGACAACGATAACGGCAATTTCATACCCCTTTGCAGTCCTGTAATAATAAATTTGATACATGATTTATTTAACAAATACGGGATTCATGTGACACACAAACGTCTGAAAACGTTAGACAAATATCGGACGGCCACAATGACTCCAGATAGAAGGATAAATTGACCGTTTTATGGATAAAAGAAGAACAGGTGTATACAATAACCCTCTTTTGAGAAAGGACGTAATTATTCTGTTTAAGCGAGGGATGCCAGCACATGACTCTAGCTTGATAAATTTGGGTTATACAATTTACATTCGGAAAAAATAATAAAACACATACATATACATGTATATGTATATGAAAAAATGAAAAGAAAGTTAAACATGTTAAATGTGAACAGATATCACAAATAGTTCCATAGCACAAATACATGGTTTATTTAAGGTAATATGTTGTATTAGATAAAGGGAAAATAATAAACAACCGTATGAAATATGGACTAACGATAATTTCAAAATATTTATCAACTGTATACTAACGATAATATAAAAAATATTTATCAACTGTATACTAACGATAATATAAAAAATATTTATCAACTGTATACTAACGATAATATAAAAATATTTATACTGCAATCAGCTAGTTTACTGTACAGATAAAGCTATACGTATAAACGTTAGCTTTATACGTCAATGACCCCAACTGACCTATAAGCCCCGCCTCCGTATTGTATTTATCAACAACATCACGTCACGACCATGACAACGTAAAGTAACAATGGTCAAACTTTTTTCAATTTAAACTTTTATGTCTTCAAATTGGTTATTTATATATCATGTTTATCAAATGTTATTAATTAAGTTCATTTCCCTTTCTAATTCCTTAATACGCCAATGTCTTACCACCTGGCTTACGCTCATAGGGAAATACCCCAAAATGGTACCTCAAGAGGGAAATTCCAAACACTTTTTTTAACAATTTTTGTTACATGTTTTTTTCAATTTTCATTTTTTTTTTCGATTTCAGTATAAAACAATATACATATAGTGTCTTGAAATATGAAATTTATTTGTATTTGGCACGAAATGGGACAATGCTCGGTAGAACCTCGCATTTTCCCGTTTCTAAGCCTCATACAAATAAATTTCATATTTCAAGACACTATACGTATATTGTCTAATTATCAACTGTATACTAACGATAGTACAATAGTTATCAAAGTTACCAGGGTTATAGTTTCACATGTTTAATACGCCAGACGCGCGTTTTGTCTACAGAAGACTCATCGGTGACGCTCAGATCAAAACCAAACAAGTACAAAGTTGAAGAAAAGCATTGAGGACCCAAACTTCCCAAAAAGGTTGTGCCAAAATCGATGACCTACATCCACGAATAATAGTGATCATAACAAATAAACTATCTACATGTATTCATTATAATAGCAAACATGGGATAATAAAATTCAGTTCAGTAAAAGAACTTTAATTTTTTTTTAAATCCGATCGGAACATATGTTGTTTATTTTTTTTAAATCTTAAAAGTCGACATGTGACATATACAACGATATTTCTGAGTAATCACACTTATTCATAAACATTCTACACTTATATCAAGTTAAAAGTTCGGTAGTGCAAATGAGCAATGGATTTAAGTTCAACAACGAAACATAATTTAAAACTACCCAGTGCAATCTTTTATAAATAAATCAACCTTTATGGTTAAAACAATCGAAAATTGAGTTGTTAAATATTTCTTTTTAATGTTTCACTAACAAAAAGTAAAATCACAAAAATACTGAACTCCGAGGAAAATTCAAAACGGAAAGCCCCTAATCATGCTTATCAAATGGCAATTTCAAAAGAAGAACAACATCAAACGAAATAAAGGAGTAAATTGATTGTGTAAACACAGTTGCAAAGCTATGTAACAGCAATAAAAACAATAACACTAAAATGTTTGCAATTGGATAATTAGAATATGATCAACAAAACAAAAAAATGAAAGAAATTATAGTATTAACAGATATGAATAAAAAACAATGGTTAAAAACCAGCACGTACATTTTCCTCGTGCAGTTATGTCAAATGACCATGTATAACATATATAAAGTGAATCACAAGTCATTAATATACAAACAATAGTATTGTGTTTCTTACCTGAGTTATAATGAAATAAAGTCTTAAACAATTACATCTTCAAATAAAACAATAGTATGCCCTGGCAAAATATATGCAGGACTCAAATCTATGGTGAGTGCCAAATCTATGGCAGATTCCTAATCTATGGCAAATGTGACGTCATGCCATCCCAAATCTATGGCAGATGTTTTTACAATCCTATTCTATGGCAAGTTTTGTAATTTCCTGATCTATGGAAGTTTTTTGTTGTTTCCAAATCTATGGCAAATATTGTGCAAATGGAATACAGTGCAGTACATATACGATCAATGACTTGTCGTAAACAATTGGACTTCTCATTTTTCGTTTTGATATAGGTTCAACAGTTTGTTTTCCTGTTTGAATGGTTTTACACTGGTAATTTTTGAAGCCCTTTATAGCTTGATGTTCGCTGTGAGCCAAGGCTCAGTGTTAAAGGCTGTACCTTGATCTATACTGGTTTACCTTTATAAATTTTGACTTAAATGGAGAGTCGTCTCATTGGCACTCATACCACATCTTCCTATATCTATGTACGATAAAGGGATCATGTCTATGAACATTTGTTAAATAAACATTTCATAATGTTCAACCAAAACATACTGAAAATGATGTATTCATAGAACATAATTAGACTTAAAAATTTGAATGACACGCCAATAATTTTTTGTATCCGTGCATATCAAACAAGATGGCAGGTTTTTATATAAAAAAACGACCCCAAAAAATGAACAGTATGAATTTTCACATAATGTTATTTCATTGTTTATACTTTTTTTTTCTTGATGACAATTAAAATCAAATTAGTATCTGGTAATGTGATCTGTCACTTTATAAACTTTGCCAGCCGTAAAATATTTATTATAAATTCTTTTCTATAATGTCTGGTACTGAAAACAGCGGTGTCCTTATTCAGCACAGTTTGTCCCTCTTTCGGATAACAGGTCACATCTTCCTTTAAACCATCCGCAAATTGTTTTCTAGTGAAATACATTCATTGGAAGAAGTCTATGGGTTCCGCCATTGTAATCGGCTGTGACGATGTACTCTGGCGTAATCAATTGTGAAGTTATGAAAAAGATCTGCCATAGATTTGGAGAAAACAAAACTCTGCCATATATTTGTTTTGTTTGACGTTTGAAACATCGATCACATTTACCATAGATTAGGAATCTGCAATAGATTTTGAACCCGCCATTGAAATGAGCCCTACATATATATTACTAGTAAACCGTAATATTAACAATAACAAACGTAAACCTTCTCATGATAAATAGGATAACAAGGTACACATTTAACAAAAAAGAAACAAATTAAATTAATGTTCGGAAATATTTTGAACATAAAAGCGTCAAGGTCTTTAGGAAATAAAGGCAACAGTAGTATACCGCTGATCAAAAGTCTTCATTCGATTGAGAGAAAACAAATTCAGGTTACAAATTAAAAATGAGGGAAACGCATCGATATAAGAGTAAATCAAAGAAACAACAGAAACACTGAAGGGCAACAAAAATAATCGACAATGCAACGCATCGAAACGAACTCTAATATATTTTCCTGACTTGGTACAGTAAGTTTAACTAATTAGTTTGAAATCATCAAACTTGATATTTATCACAGAAATAGTACCATCCAAAGTTTTAATTTATAATAAAACACTTGCCCAATAAATTTGGTTGTTAACTCATTCATCATTTCAATTGAGTACACTTATAGTCCATCAGCTGGTAGGGCAAAATTTCAATTATGTGTTACACCCCAGGGTACCGTATAAATTTAAAGAGTAATATATGAAGAATATTTAAAGAGGTGTTAGACTTTTGAAAAAGTGTCCAAAAGGGGTTAAAAGGGGACTTATTTAAGAGTATATCAAAAATTTTGTTTTGCACATATTTACAGAAAAATGTAAAAATAACCAATAAATCAGTACTATTCTTTTTATTAAATGGAACAAATCATATCTTATTAAAACGCAGGCTAATTTTCAATTAATTTTTTAAATCGTAGAGGACCAAGAAAAAAGGGGGAGGGTAATTTCCAAAATTCCTGATTTTGAATGAAGCTAAAAAACTAATTTTCTTGATAAAATGGTATATTTTTTATATTGAAACATAGAGCATAATGTAACTACAATGTAAAGGCTGTTGAAAAACATTTAAAGGGTAAGAAACAAAAACATAGAATCAACGACAGGCACAAACATAGGCAACTAGAAAAGCACGATTCTGTCACAAATTTATACATCATCTTCATGAAATAACTTACATATTAAAACACACAAAACTGTCAAGGTTTCTAGATATCTATCTTTTTATTTTTTTTAAAAACCGAATCACTACATTCTAAGGTCACGCAGAAGATCAATCCATAGAATCATCATCAGTTTGGTCACCTGCATCTACCGAATTATCATAATCATTATTTCCATCATATTCGTCGTCATCGTTAGCAATACCAACGTTTTAATAATCCTTATATCTACAAGCTTTCGAGCATTTACATACAGGTATCTGTTCAGGATTAACCTTGTTGAACACATGAACATCTGTTGTTGTGTAACACAACCAGCTTTAAATGAACAGCACTTCAAAATTATTAAAGCATCTTACGCTGGTGGTTGGTCTAGCCAATTGATACTGATCAAATCGTTCTAAACAATCCAACTATAGTTGGTTAGCAACAGACCAGTGTTGTGTTTAAGAGCAGATTTCCAAATCTTCGTCTGAAAGTTTGATGGTTTAATGTGCTTTAACATTGCACTTTTTGTTGAGGGCAGTAGATGACAATAAATCTTTTTTTTTGTTGCGTTTCAAAACCTTCTGATCTTTATTCATCGATATTTTTAATTTCGTAGCCATATATAGAACACAAAAACCACTCGAGTGTTTTGCCAACTCTTCGTCAACCTCTTCAAAGGTTTCACCACGATGGAATAGACCTTTCGAAAACACATAACGTGTCAAAAAGCCGAATACTTTGCTTTTTTTCCTTTACCAGACAAAACACTTACTGAATCACAACCTGTACTGCCGTGAAATCCTGGCAGTTCTCACCAATCGAACAATGTTAGAATTGATATGCAACTGTGAAAATAGTAAGCCAATACTTCCACATCAATGTCAAAAGGTTTTATAACAATGGCGTCGTAACTTTTGTCAGCTGCATATTTTAGCATTAAGAAACATTTTGTAATTGGCTTCTTCCTGTTTGATTATAAGATAAAACCATTCTACGCTATTTCATTTCCAAAATTTATTTTGTGGAATATACTTCCATGTGATACAAATAAATCAATACATTCTAATGTAAATCTATAGGATTATTTACTCTTTTCCGAACCAAAGAATTCAACAAGAGCAACTTTGTTTCCCCTAACTAACAAACATTTCTTCCATTCCCAAGAACACGATTGTGATGTTCTAGAACTTATCGTAATGATTTGCCCTCCCAAGGACCTGCTGTTTTAATTTTTTTATGGATATTGTGGGATACTAATCAGTGACAAAATCAATGCGGGACCTCTTTTCGAAACTAAAAGGATGTTTTTTTTTAAATAACAATTGCCAAATAAAAAAAGTGCTTGGTATCCTAGTAATGGGTTGAATAACTGCCATGTCATCAAATATCCACATGCTTTCATAAAAGACTATTTAGGACAGATTTTAATTTTCATTACATGTGTACCATCAAAGTTTGCAAGATACATTGGAAGAGGACCTAATTCAAACTGGAGAGCCTTTTGCGCAACTAGCTATCGTGTCTGGGCTATGACAAGCAGGCGACATTTTTTTCATCTGCCCTCAATGTTTTATTGTTCTTATCAGCCATTAATAACTGCTTGTCTTTTATTTCCTTTTTAAAAATGTAAGCAATGATAATCTTTTAATTGTTTTGAAGATATCGGTTGACTTTTGTATAAGCCGTTCATCAATGAAAATTTTTGAAGCAAACTTTCCCTTTTCATACGCGTTTAGAAGGTTGCACATTAATTCCGAAAAAGCAACAGAACCCGAGAACAAGCCATATAACTGCTAAGATGTTTCAAAAAAGATTTGGCAGCTTTGCAGTGTCTGAAAAAATTTCATAACATCAGTTTTGTCTCGCTTCATTCGAGTTTTTTAAAGTTCTTTTTTTCGATAACACGTTCGGCCAGACAGGGCTGTCCAATAGCAACCCTTATATATATTTTGCAAGCAGAACCAATGGCATGTGCAATACGAGGTAACAAGGAAATTGAAGGGATTCAAATACCTGGTGAGGGGGGTAAAAGTATAGAAACTAAATTATGCATGTTTGCTGATGACACTCAGCTTTTTAACAAAAATGAGAAATCAGTAGAAAAATCTTTTGATGTCCTAACGCTATACGAAAAAGCTTCGGGATCTAAAATTAATTTTGATAAAACCAAAGGTTTACTTATAGGATCTCTTAAAAGGAAAAAACTAAAATTTAATAAAATTAAATGGATTACAGGTAGTGTAAAAACCCTCGGAGTAAATCACGGATATGAAATTGATAATGATGCTATATGGCAAAGTATAATAGAAAAGATTAAAAACTGTGTCCACGTTTGGAAAAGCAGGAAACTTTCATTTAGTGGTAAAACCTTAATTGTAAAAAAATTCATATTGCCCATGTGTAGTTATGAAATTGAAATGCGGGGAATTCTTGAAAAATATTCAAAAGAAATAAACAATATTATTTGGAATTTTATATGGGATGGGAAAGTTAACCAAATAGAAAGACAGGTTTGTTGTCTTGATATAACAAAGAGCGGAATGGGCATGATTAGTATAGACTTATTCATTAGAAGTAAACAAATAAAGTCTCTTTATCGCATTCTCCATGAACCATTAGAAAGCTGGAATGCGATTGGCAAGTATTGGCTTCGACACTTTGACAACAAGTATAGTGATCAGTATTTGTTATGTAAATGTTCAAATATTAAAGGACTTAATATTAAAAATATTCCTTTATTTTATCAGAAAATGATTTTTACATGGTCTAATTTTCTAAAAATTGGAGATAATCCCAAAACTAAGAACGAGGTACTTAATATGAGACTATTTGGTAATTCAAAAATTTCATTTCAAAATAAGCCATTGTTTTTTTTCTTCCTTTCTGAATAGTAACATGAAATATATCAAAGACATATGGAATGTAGAAACCAACAAATTTAACAGTTGTTGTTCTATATTTGAAAAACTTGTAGATAAAAGAAACTGCATATCGGAATTTTTAAGAATTAAAAGTGCAATACCAATTGACTTCTTACAAATGTTAGAAATTGATAATGAAATTAATAAGAAACCAAACATAGAATTGAAACTTTCTAATGAAATTGTTATATTAGACAGATTTGGGAAAACAATCAAACCAAAAGAATTAAAACTAAAATATATTCGAGACATGATTAATAAGAATATATATCCAAAATGTCAACTTAAATGGCAAGAATTTTTTTTTTTTTTTTTTTTTTTTTTTTTTTTTTTTTTATGGCCACGAAATTAATTGGAAAATAGTATGGGGCAATTTGAAAAAAGTTAAAATCACCAACAAAATGAAAGAATTTCAATGGAAATGCATTCACAATATCATATATACGGAAAGTAGACTTAAAAAAATGCAATTGTCAAACGGAAAATGTCATATTTGCCAAACTGTAAATAATACTGAAAATCTGCAACATTTATTTTTCGATTGCAATACAACAAAATTAATCATTAGTAAAATCAAAGATATTTTTACATTATGGAATATTCAATTAGATGATGATAATTTAAAACAGTTTATGCTTTTGGGAGATAGCAGTGGTCACTCGAACCAAAATTTACTTGTAAATCTATTTTTTATTTTGACAAAATGGTCCTTGTGGAAAATAAGAAACAAAATTAAATATGATGGGATAAAAATGTCCTCTACATATATTTTAAATCTTTGGAAATCATACATGGTAACACATCTGAAATCTGTACCCTGTTACTTATCAATTAATACATTAGACAAAGAGAAAATAAACACATTAATTAATTTCATACTATAAGTACATACCTTGCAGGAGATAGCAGTCATGTTGTCTGTTTTTTTTTATATCTCTTTAATTTATATTGATTACGGTAATCCATTGTTTAAAGATGCACTCGATTATGTTAAAATATTATGTGAATCTGGTTATAGGTGCACTCGTTTATGTTTTTATAATGTTATATTATTTACCACTAGTAGTACATTCTATAAAGATATTCCTTTTTCACTCATTGTCATATAAAAGAATATAAGTATTATTTCATGTATACTATTTTTTTCGGATAATATAGTGCACATTTTTCAACCTCCTGCTTCCCGGACAGTTGGCTTAAATGTAAACGGGAATCCACAGTTTGCATCCTGGGCAACTGAGGAAATTGTAAACAGGAAATATTTGGAATAAACAAGTATCAATTTAAAAAAAAAAAAAAGAGTTCTTTTTGTGCGGATGTTTCAGGGTTACCATTCCTACCAAATCTCGAATTTTAAGGATATTGAAGCTCGTTTCACTGCTGGTGGACGTTTCGTCCCCGAGGGTATCATTAACCAGCACAGAAGTCAACAATCTGTGTTGACATGAATCAATAATGTGGTCATTTATATAAATTTCCTGTTTATAAAACTTTGATTTGTTCAAAAAACTAAGGATGTTCTTATCCCAGACATAGACTACCTTAGCCGTATTTTGCACAACTTTTTGGAATTTTGGATTCTCAATGCTCTTCAACTTTGTACTTGTTTTGCTTTACAAATATTTTGATATGAGCGTCACTGATGAGTCTTATGTAGACGAAACGCGCGTCTGGCATACTAAACTATAATTTTGGTACCTTTGATAACAATTTCATGTACATTTAACAACCAACGCTTAACAGAATCTTTATTCAAACTGAAAACAACAAAGCCAACTTTTTTTTGTACCTAAGAACGTAAAAAGTATGGCCAATTCTCATAACTGACTATTTGACGTTCATTTAAAACGATGTTTGTCGATTGAATGACTTAATAATCTTAAGTCAATCACTACATAGCTAAAACAATAAATGTAATCAAGCACACTTTTATTGAGTTCGAAAGAGTGCACCTTTTCTGAACGAAAAAGAAATCACCTTAATTTGTACTTTTTCAGTAATATTTTGTTACACATTCACTTTATAAAATAATTTGTCTCACCAAAACATCATAAATCGACATTTAAATGTGTGTTTTCAGTTGCAAATTGATAATGCTTATGTGTGAATGCATTGTACATGTTGTATACTGAATCAAAGACGGTAATTTGATGATTTCCGTAATTTAACGAGTATTTGCACGTACATATATTTCATCATATATTTCATATTTTAGACGATATATAAATACTGCAAATTATTGAAACATTGTATAATGATTAATTCTAAAGTTTAATTAACTAAAACGGGTAAATGTATAACGAATTTCCTTATGAAAGGAAAAAATATGCCTTAATTTTAACGCAAAAAATCGGATTGTTTGTAATGTAAAAAAAACTTTTTTTTAAAACAAAAAATCTTCAGAGTAACATTAAATATGATAGTTTTGTATCTGTTTTAGTTCTTTGCACTTATACTTATATATTTTTTTTTAGTCGCTTTATATCAAACCAGATGCTCCGCAGGGCGTAGCTTTATACGACCGCAGAGGTTGAACCCTGAACGGTTGGGGCAAGTATGGACACAACATTCAAGCTGGATTCAGCTCTAAATTTGGATTGTGATTAAATAGTTGACACAGCATAGGTTTCTGACACCGAATGAATGTGTTCTAATGAAATTAAAAATTTTGTTTTCTCTTAGAGCAATTCACTATGCTGTTGAATATTATTCCTCTCAAAAAAATGTTTGAAGAAATTTTCTTTTTATTTATGAAATTTCAAATGAGAAAATTGAACCCAATTTTTTTAATCACATCCCCCTTTCCCTAATTCCAAAACTAATCTCAATTAAAATTTCTAATGGAGTTTGCAACAATTACTACTCATTTAAATACATCATAAAATATTAAGATGTAAAAAAACTGCTTGTTATCACTGAATGGTAAAGATTATTTTAATTTATCAGTTGGTAGTAAAAAGTGAATATACATTGTATTGCATATTGTATATATAACAAAGATTTAAGTTGATTCTGGACAAAGAAAGATAACTCCAAATAAAAAAAATTCTTACAATTAGATATTTCTTGCTTACTATTCTGGACAAAGAAAGATAACTCTAATTAAAAACAAAATTGCTATTTCACAATATTTTGCAATAAGATATTTTTTGCCATTGCGCAATACTGTGCAATTGAAAAGACTTGCTATTGCACAAAACTTAATATAATAATTTTAGATCCTGATTTGGACCAACTTGAAAACTGGGCCCATAATCGAAAATCTAAGTACATGTTTGGATTCAGCATATCAAAGAACCCCAAGATTTCAATTTTTGTTAAAATCAAAATAAGTTTAATTTTGGACCCTTTGGACTTTAATGTAGACCAATTTGAAAACAAGACCAAAAATGAGGAATCTACATACACTGTTAGATTTGGCATATCAAAGAACCCCATTTATTCAATTTTTGATGAAATCAACCAAAGTTTAATTTTGGACCCCGATTTGGACCAACTTGAAAACTGGGCCGATAATCAAGAATCTAAGTACATTTTTAGATTCAGCATATCAAAGAACCCAACCGATTAATTTTTTGTCAAAATCAAACGAAGTTTAATTTTGGACCCTTTGGACCTTAATGTAGACCAATTTGAAAACGGGACCAAAAGTTAAAAATCTACATACACAGTTGGATTCGGCATATCAAAGAACCCCAATTATACAATTTTGATGAAATCAAACAAAGTTTAATTTTGGACCCTTTGGGCCCCTTTTTCCTAAACTGTTGGGACCAAAACTCTCAAAATCATTACCAACCTTCCTTTTATGGTCATAAACCTTGTGTTTAAATTTCATAGATTTCTATTTACTTATACTAAAGTTATGGTGCGAAAACCAAGAAAAATGCTTATTTGGGTCCCTTTTTGGCCCCTAATTCCTAAACTGTTGGGACCTAAACTCCCAAAATCAATACTAACCTTCCTTTTGGGTCATACACATTGTGTTTAAATTTCATTATTTTCTATTTACTTAAACTAAAGTTATTGTGCGAAAACCAAGAATAATGCTTATTTGGGCCCTTTTTTGGCCCCTAATTCCTACACTGTTGAAACCAAAACTCCCAAAATCAATCCCAACCTTTCTTTTGTGGTCATAAACCTTGTGTCAAAATTTCATAGATTTCTATTAACTTAAACTAAAGTTATAGTGCAAAAACCAAGAAAATGCTTATTTGGGCCCTTTTTGGCCCCTAATTCCTAAAATGTTGGGACCAAAACTCCCAAAATCAATACCAACCTTCCTTTTGTGGTCATAAACCTTGTGATAAAATTTTATAGATTTATATTCACTTTTACTAAAGTTAGAGTGCGAAAACTAAAAGTATTCGGACGACGACGACGACGACAACGACGACGACGACGACGACGACGACGACGACGCAGACGACGACGACGACGACGACAACGACGACGACGCAGACGACGACGCCGACGACGACGACGACGCAGACGACGACGCCAACGTGATAGCAATATACGACGCAAATTTTTTCAAAATTTGCGGTCGTATAAAAATTGAATTAAAAATTAAAAATTACTTAGTCGTGAGTGCTAAATGAGAAGACCATTGAAAGGGACGTTTTTAAACCTCTTTTGGACACTTTTTTTTTTAGTCTAACACCTTGTATTTTATCAATAAGATAATGAAGTTGAATTCTATCCAAAAAAATTGCGGTACCCTGGGGTGTAACACAAACTCCTTAACTAGAGCGCTTTTGAGAACTAGCTGATTGACTATTAAAAGGGTAGGCGTGATATAGACATTAATATGAATGATGTTAAATGATAGTCATACGCCTACAAACATTTCAACAAGGAAATAGAAACGAAGTGAATCAGTTCAATGAAACATAAATATATCTAAACATATTCAAATAGCTGAATAACTATCAAATTAACAAGTTATCGAGGGTGTAGATGTGAATCCTTCTTTTCTTTATTCTTAAATGTTAAAGGTAGTTGGTCTCCATTATAAATTGTTTTCTCGTTATTCTCTTTTCTTTATATACATTGTATTAACTGCCCATAATTTTTTGTGGACATATTTGATAACCGGACTCAAAAATCAAATCAGAAACAACAGTAACACTGCAGTGCAACAAAAAACCAAAACGACCATGCAAAACACACAGAAACGAACTATAAGATGCCAATTCTAAATTTCCTGACTTGGTATAGGACATTTTACAAAAAAATGGTGGGTTGAAACTGGTTTAACAGCTATCCAAACCTTATACTATTATATCAATGATAAATATAATTATCAAAGTTACCAGGCTTATAATTTTATACACCACACGTGCGTTTAGTCTACATAATACTCACCAGTGACGCTCAGATCAAAATAGTGAAGAAAGCCAAACAAGTACAAAGGTATAAAGCATTGATGACCAACAATTCTAAAACGTTATGCCAAATATGGCTTAGGTTAGCTATGCCTGGGCTAAGAAAATCCTCAGTATTTAGAATAATTCTTACTTTTGAAAACAGTATGTTTACAAAAATGAACATATAATTGATGTACATGTCAACACCGAGGTGGTTACTAACCACAGAAGAAAAACGACACTCTTCTTTTGAGCAAGGAATTATTTGTTCTATTTAAGCAAGTGATGCAATTCTATGACTAAAGAAATTGGAATGTCAACTTCCATTCGGAAAATATATTAAAAACACATATATGTATAAAACAAATGAAAATGCTTTTAATAATAAGAAAATAAAATGTGAACAGATATCACAAATAGTACGCAACACATGGTTTATTTGAGGTAACATGTAGTATTTGAATAGAAAAATAATAAACAACCGTATCAAATAGGAAATAACGATTATAAAAAGAATTTATTAACTGTGTACTAACGATAAAAAAAAATCGTTAGGCTGTGTCTGAACAATAATAACAAATTGATGAACTACATGCATGAATAATAATGATAATAACAAATAGATTATCTACATGTATTCACAGTATTAGAAGATATGGGATACATGTAATAAATATCAGTTCAGTATAAGAACTTTAATTTGAAAAAAATTCATAGAACATTTAACACTTATATCGAAGATAAGAGTTCGGTATTGCAAATGAACAATGCATTTCAGAACAACAACGAAACGTATTTGATCAATGCTCAGTGCAAATATTTCATGAATTATAACAATAAATATCAAATTATATATATAATACGTCGTTTCATGAAAATGCAACTTTGATTGAGGTAGATATCTACTTGCAACGTTGTAAACATATATGACGAAAATGGATTATCATTTATCTCAATAGGAACAATGTAATATTTATTAGGTATGTCCTGGTATCTATGATGGGTTTATTCGATAGGATAGAGCGCTGAACACTTTGACTTAACTGAATAATAGGTACATGTACTAACAAAGGGGACGAAATTCAAATATAAAGCATCCAACGAAACCCTTATGAGTTATTCGAAGGGTTCCTTTAAAAACAGAGTACATGGCATTCTTCCTTTACGAAGTATCGAATTCAACGTACCAATTACGACTGGTCGTGATTGCGAATTTAAACATCTGCATAAACATTTAGACACTCCACTTTATAAAACGTAAAACATGTTCTACTGAATGGCATAAATACATATATGCTCATAATTATCAAAGTCAAGCCTTATGATTAAAATAATCGAAAAGTTAATCTTTTCAATAATATTGCATTAACAAAGGAGTAATGAAAGTCGGTGAACACAGTCGCAAATTTATTTAATTAGGTTAACAGCAATAAAAAAAAAACAATAGCATTAACAATATTTACAATAAGATATTAAAATATGAACAATGACAAAAATACAGGAAAAAAAATATAATATCAACATGCATTTATATAACCAATGGTTAAAAACATTTCATTAAAACATCTGTACAAGCATTTAAATTGTCAGGTGACCATGTATAAAGTGAATCACAAGTAATAAACAAACAGACAATATTATTCTGTGTCTTACCCGAGTTATTACCAATAAAAGTATCAAAAGTCTTAAACATTTTCAAAAATCATATTAATATGCCCTAGCAAGATATATAACAAAATCAACCTTAAGAATAACAATAACAAAAGTAAACCTTAGTGAGGTAAACAGGATAACAAGGTACATGCTCAGTGATGTATATATTCAAAAACAAAAATGAATAAAGTAAAACAAAAATTCTGAAAGACTTGGGCCATTTTTTGAACACAAAAGAGCAACACTAATAAAATAGCGTAATGTCCTATAAGGAAACTGTTATTACTAATCACTTTGACATCTTGTTACTTCCCGAATGACAGAAATTTATTTTACATATTTTTATCTCATCCTCACTTTGAAGATACAAATTTGATATATGTATCATTAACATATGACTACTTTAACAGTGAAAATGCGTCAGTCATTTAAGAAATAATTCATGGAAGCCATAGATTATTGGAAATTTACACATGGCCTGGGCCGTGATATTCGAATTTTATCCTGAGCGTTAGCGAGGGATAAAATCAACGAATATCACGGCCCAGGCCATGTGTAAATTTCCAATAATCTATGGCTTCCATGAGTTATTTCGATTCTAATAGGACAAATACGATCATTAAAAAAACTGAAGCGAGGGTGGGTAAATCTGTGTGTTTGGCTGTTCTTTTTTACTCCCTGTTAGATAAAGCTCATCACTTTAATAGATCCGTAGCTTGCACGGATTATTTTGTGAACAACCGCTGAAAAAAAATGTTTCATTCTCAAAACCATGTTGATTTATATGTTTTTTCCCGTGAGCTACCGTCAAATCCAAAGTTGACATTTCGTAACCAATGAGCCGCCATGTTGACTTGCTGAAATCAGTACATATGTGAATAATGCAATAGAATAGAAAATCAAACATAACCTACCTTGATAATCAATTTTAATACAATTGTAAACGACATGTCAATAGTTAACGTAACAGAAAACGTTCAACTCTAGAGTTTTCATTTGTATGACGTCATGTTTTGAAATGACTTAAATGCGCCAAAAACATTAATAGACTTTCGCGGAATTTTATTTAAATTTTATTTTGTTGGTTTCTCCGAGCTCTTATGCATTACTTCTTTTTATTATGCATCCGAATAAGAATAAAAATGATTTTGTCTTTTCTGAATTGCAATTTTTAAAACAATTAAATTGACAAAGGGTTTGCAAATAGGTTTCAATACATGTGGATTTACGTGGGAAGTATATTGTAACAGCCATTATTATGTACACCACGGAGTCTGCGCTAATTATAGATATATCGAGAATTTTATCACAGTGTTGTTTACAAAGCGAAAGAAGCACGTCATATTAGAATTTAGTATTACATATTATATAAATGTATGGCTAGATCTTCACAAAAAAATTAAACTTGATGTATCCGTTAAAATTGACTAATATGACAGATATTCACTCATATTTCTTTTATGTTATTTTTTATGTTTAAGTATTTGAGTGATTTTTTTTCTAATCACATGCTTTTGAAAATAATAATCATTAAATATAAAGGGAATGAGGTAGCGAATAGACACGTGACTTAAGAATATACAAAGCTCTTATTTACCATGATGAGTCTATGAAAAATATTTGAAGAGATGCAATGAAACCCTCCAATTTACAATCAAAATTTTAGACTATTTAAGATCTGCATTATCAAAAATAGTTATATTAGTATTTGAAACATATTACATTACTAATATATTATACATGTTATATCGTATTAAAAAAAATGTATATCATCCCATTTCTGATCGAACCATAAAAAAATTGTGTATTCATCAAGATGTCTGGTATATAATTACAGTCAATGCACCACTGGCAGACAATCATTTATTCACTATACAGAATATCATAATATTCATATAACATCAAAAGATAATTAGGTCTTTTCTTGTAATGGATATACAACATCGTACGTTATCGTTAGTTTCTCTAACGTGTTAACAAAATTATAACTTTCTATCAGAGGTATCAATCTCTTTTTAAAAAATAACAAAATAAATTTCTTGATATAAAAAAAACTTAGTCTGTAAACTTTGTAAACTTTATTTGCAAAACTAATAGTGGCTTCAATTGTGCAACAGGGGTACATAAATATATTATTTAGACACAGACGAACAATATAACACTAAATACATGTATTCTACTCATATACAACAATAAAACAGACTAGTATAAAATATAAATAACAACAAAAGTCCATTACAAGACCTTGGAAATGGACTTCTAATAACAAGAATTATTATAGTAAAATAATTATACTTTCGAAATTGAACATTGATTTCGAAACATAATTCAGTGGTCATCTAAATCATTTGTTTTATAGAATGGCTGAAAGGTAACTTATGCTAGATAAGTTTTTACAGTTCCTTTGACATACGTCCTACATACAGGACATTTTCTCATGGCAGGAGCGCAGTCAATACAACACATAATATGTCCGCATGGCAGAAAGGCAATGGATGCCTCTAGATCTAAACATACTTTACAGAGTCGCTGGTCCCTCAATTGTCTGTTTTCCTCTATCAGATTTTCTGTATCTGAAATAAGAAAAAATAGAGTTTCTTTATTTATGTAAAATTATCTCTTGTTCTTATTTAATTGCTAGTTCATACCATTTTAGCCAAGAAAAAAAAAGAAAGTCAGTACTCATGTCAAATTGCAAATTCTTAATAATTTTTAGCTTATTTTACTTTATCAATAAACAGCTGCGACATGAGCCCATGATAAGCTCGTGGCTATTTGAAAGAATAAATTTTAATAACTTCTCAATGTCATATCAGAAATTCTTCATTTTATAGTTTTGAGCTTACTTGCTGAAAGTTATTACCTAAAAATCTAAAATATTTGTTAAAGTTTAATTTTGTATATATCCTTGCTTTTGGCAATTTTATTATTTACAAAATGTGAGAAAATCAATAGAAAGCATACCATCAAAGAGTAAATTCTGTTCAATTACTGTGTTGTCTAAGCCATTGCACTGAGTACTGGTACAATCTGATTTCTGGTCACCTGCCGTGTTCGGGTTATTACCATGTTGAGTCACGTCTAATGTTGCTCCTTGTTGTTGATGATGAGCTTCATCATCTAGTAAAATGTGCATAACATCTGTTGCTGATATGCTGTTCATATCTGAAATGATTATAAATAATTATATGATATTGCACATTTCATGCAAGCGATCAAAACAAGAAGTATTGCGCATCAGCTGTGAATTTCATCAATTCTATAAATATCTGTTTTTGATTCATAAACTTTTTTAAGGTGAAATATAAACTTGTTATTTTTTTTAATTTCTTTTAACCAATATAAATTTCATTTTACTAATTGTGTAGTTTTGTGATAATGCTTAAGGCTAAAAATCTAACTGCCTTTATCTTCTTACATATCGTTCGTATCATGTCGTTTTACACATCTAATAAAATTGTTCATACCTTTTCCGGAAGTCGTTAGATACTGAAAAGCATGTATAACCTGTTGATCTGTATATCCCATTTCAATGACACTTCTAGCTGCAACTGTTTGTAATATGTCATTGTGTGTTGTTCTAGTAGTACTAGCATTAACAGCAGACGAAGAAATTTGAGCTCTCGATGTTGTCTCTTGGGTATTTTCATTTGTTGCATTGGTTTCTCGGTCCTGAAACAGGTAAAAGGTCCATTTTAAAAATGTCAATGATTACAATTTAGGAACTCATGAATTAAAATAAATCATGTAGCAAACTGGTATAATTATCTTTTGTGTTCTTTTGAAAAACAATCTCACGGCATGTTGCATACTGTTACTCAGAAGAACCATGTAATTGATCCAAAAACAGAACACCATCGGAATATACAATTTATCTACCACACATCAAATCACATTGCACTTCATAAGAAGTCCCTGATTACTAAAAATAATTCCGATTTGGGTTGTTTGTTTTTGTTTCAGGGGAGATGGGTTCATGTTTTGCATGTTAACGGATAAGAAAGTTCGTTTTTTCATTGAAATCCTCTTTATGTTTGTCAAGTTGTAGTATCATGTATATCATTATAATCGCGATTTTTTTCCATAATTTTGCTTTTATGATTTGCTTAGCAATGTAAATTCGGGTTAATTGATTTTTTTTTTAACATTTTTACTTACTATTTCAGCTTGTCTTTTTTGAACGGCGTTAATGAACTTTTCTCCCTTGTTTTGTTTCAAAAAAGTACATTTCGAAAACCATCTGGCATGTTCAACCCATGGATCGTCACCTGCTTCCCAGTTTCGCAGTCCTCCGCCACAGAAAAAAACATCTGGTATAGTCATGGTAACCAGCAAACAGAAAACCAGCCAGAGCCATCTGGCGTGGTGATTGGTCTAAATATGATGGCCAGCCTTCAAAGGAACTGATTCTAACAGTCAAGCAGGCATAGTTTGGATACTTAGGCTTTTCCAGTTGTATTCCAAGTGATTCGAATTCAGTGTTATGTTGGCATGAACTGGTACCAGTAGCATTATAGTTTTCATTGGATGTCTGTGTTTTTTTACTGCTCTCGTTCCCTGTTGCAGAGCTAGTTTTGTCTCTATTAGTTGATGACTAAAGCTGATTTACCTGTCGTTCCTGTAAATTGTTGCTGGCACCATTTGGATTTAATTCTAAATTAGGTTCAGATGTGGATGCATTTTCTGACTGATTCAAACCTTGAATTGTAACAGTTCTTGTATCAACAGTAGAATCAGTATTATTCGAAACAACAGTTGTCTGTTCTTCTTGATTTGCAGACGATGAGAGTGTTGTTTCGGCTAAGAGTACACACGATGGTGACAGCATTTTATGTATAACAACAGGATCGTCACCCGATTTCCATCTGTCATATGTTATTCCACAGAAAAAACACTTTGTTCTTCTTCCGTCAATGTAGTAAAAACCAGTCTTAGCCATTTTGATTAGATTTATATCAATGTCTCGTGGGAAATTACTATACGATGACACTCTGAGAAGTTCATTTGACATTGACTCGCCGTGAGATACTGGCGTGTCACTTGCAAAGCTCTCAAAATAAGTTCTTAAACTAAGTGGACAAAATTGTGATTTAGATTGTGGGAAAATGTGTACTCGCAATAAATCGCAGAGAACGTTGTAGCTTTCTTTATTTTTTTGTAAGCTTGATTTATTTTGAACTTTACTGACGGTGTCGATATTCTTTAAAGCAGTACCATAGCGTATTGCCGTAAACTCTTGATGGTTTATAATATGTTCGACATCCGAAGACATTGTTTTCTCAGCCATTGTTTCTAGTCTTTTTATGGTCAGTCTTAAATCTAATGAATGTTCTTTAATTTTGGCAAATGTTTTCAGTCTATATATAATTTCTGGTATTTGCGCTGGACCCGAAATGTTTATTGCTGAAGTCAGTTGTTGGACTTTTTCTTTAAGTTCTTTCAGGTCACTGCAAACTTTGTCATATCCTTTATCATCCTCTGTGTCACTTGTCATATCAATTGTATGCGTGTCGTCAGTATCTTGTAAACACGTGCTTTCTGGTGTTAGGTCAGTTTGTACAGAACGAGAAAGCATGAAAGGCCCTTGTCCAGTATCACTAAATGATCTTTGGAGTAATCTTGGTTGGCACATTGCAAAATCAATGCGTCTGTGTTGGAATTGTATAAGTGGAATAATATCTGACGTATCTGAACAACACATAATCTAGAAAAGAAAAACATAAAAATTTAAGTAGCAAAATACATCATCATGTCAATAAAAGTGAGCTAGATATAATGCCTGTCTGTAACCAATATGAAAGACGAAATAACCCAAACTAGCTTATCAATCCATCTTTCTCTGTTATTTATGGGTTGTCTTTTTATGTTTTTTTTTACAAAGATGTTTGCCCACATTTCGTATTATTTAATGTCACAACTTCTGCTTCCTTAATTTATGATCGTAAATTTAATATCAAGATATAATATAAAGTGTATGTTTAACATTAGGCTGTCAGATAGAGTGACAGCAAATTCTGCAGCGAACCCCGGACAGTTGAGTAAGTATGGACATTACATTTTAGCTGGGAAATCGTATCTGAATTTGGATTGTAATTGAATATTTATCACAGCATAGATGTGTGTTACAAAATAAGGTGGTCAAAGACCTGAAATTGAACCAGTTACCTACCAGTATTTTTATCCAATATCCAAAATCTAAGTACATTGTTAGAATTAGCCAAAAATGAAGTCAACCAATAGTTTAATTTATGACTCTTTGAACCTTAATGTGGACCAATTTGATAAGGGAGCGTACTGTCCAATCTGGTTAAATTCAGTACTTCAAAGAACCCCATTTATTATTTTTTTGTTGAAATCAAACAAAATTTTATTTTGGATCCTGATTTGCACCAACTTGAAAACTGGGGCCAAACATCTAATATTTAAATACAGGTTTAGATTCCACATTTGAAATGTCCCTATATATACTGAATTCATTTTGAAATGAACATAGTTTCATTTTATCCATATACTAATTAATTTTCTGTTCAAAGAGAAACAACTCAAACAAAATAAATAATATAAAAATAGTTCTTAAAAATAGGATATGATTGAACAACAAAAAAGTAGTGCTTTAAATTAGATATGATGGTATATCTATTTTTGAATTATAATCAATAAAATTACATATAATTTAACCACTAAAACATTGTTAAAACAGCATATCGGTAAAAAGTCCGGAAAAAATCATTTTTTGATGAAATTTAACAAATTTTTGATTTAAGACCGTTTGGACCTTAATGACAGAATGAAAAAAAGTTTGAAACTAAAGAATATTTCTGACAACAAGTTATATCCCCCTCCCCCTCCCAAAAAAAGAGAAAAAAAATTTGGTCCATCAACCGAGCGCTTGTATTTAATTATACTTCGATGCTGATGATGGTTAACTATAAAAATCGCTTCGTATGCACATATTTATATCTTAAAAAATGCAATTGATTTTCGATTTAAAATTTCGTTTAAAATGTGTTTTTTTAGAGAAATAAACACAGAGTATTTTGTAACAGACTTACATTATGGATGTGGTCCAGTGGAATAAATCCATAACCTTTGCACTAAAAGTTACTTATCTCTAATGATGAAAATGTTACATTACGTCATATCATAAATAAAATTTTTAATCGAAAAGTTGCACAACGTTCTTAAAAGAAAGTTACTAGAATTAAAGCTTATGTTCAATTATCAAACACGAACAATATAATAATTGGAATTCTTCCAAGCTTCTGTAATTAAATATACTCGAGAAAAGAAATACACTCGCCAACGTATTTAGATTCCACAAAAAAACACAATTAAATCTTGTATCAATTAGCCCTGATCAATAATTTGATTTATATTGAATGGGGTTTTATTTTTTGTGTTACATATTTGGTTTCACCAACCAAAGGTACTTGAGGACAGGACTTTTTTCCTCCCCCTTTTTTTCAAAATCCGGTTTTTTTTTCTCGTTTTCTATTGATTCCAATTATTTTCGCGTTTTTCGGTATCATTAGATCATAATTATAGTTACTACAAATTACTTGTATTTGCTATTTACTATCAATTCCAAGTTTACTATCCACAGCGGCCACTGATATATCAAATAGTGAGTCTCTAATAAATTCTAATTATACAGAAAAACTATAAAATAATTGTAATTAATAAAAAAAAGACGGATTTTGAGAAGAAAAAAAAGGGGGAGGGCAAAAAATATTCCACTTTGGAGAAGTACCTATGATCCCAACTAATTTTAGACCATAATATATTCCAATCAAGTTGTTTTAAATCGTTTCCCACTGTATATTATACGCAGTTCTGATCTAATTGTTACAGTCAATCGTCCAAACAAAAAAATGTATATTATTTGTACATATATGTTATATAACATGTACAAAACCGCAACTTGTACACGGCATATATATTTGATAAAGAATAATTTAAAAAAATGATATGATATAGAGAAGCTGTTGTTATCAGAATTTATGAATTTATTGTAAAATATTAATACTTATATAATTAAAGTTAAGAAAAAAGTGTATCGCGTGCTTATCTTACCGTGTGCCTTTAACATTTAGTTGAGTCATACGATGTTTAAATATATATACTACTAAATATCTATTTTTAGAAAACAAATAGATTTAGAATGACTCATCATAATCACCTGACATATGTTCGTCGGATTTATGTTTGTATATTTAAAAGATTCCAACTGTTATCATGGTTATTTAAACTGAATGTCTTGTGTTTTGTACACAACATCAATTTACGATGGTCTTATACACAATCTCTACCTGAGATTGCCTTAATCACAATATCAAAATTAGATGAACAAGTAGTCATATTATTGTTTACAGAATAAGCTTATTCACAGTGTAGATACTATTCTGTACGCTATCCGGAAGTCGCGATTTTCGAAGCGAGAACGTTTTGGATCACATTTTAATTTTGATGGATATACTATATTAAACGGTAAGATGTTCATCTGTACATTGCTTAGTGATTAATTCAGCTGACATCGATATTCACAAATGGTTTATGATTAAATTTAGCACATTCATTATTCGTATATTTGCCTTAATCAAGAGATTTTCAAGTGCATCACTAAGGAAAATCAGTCGGTGAATCTAAAAACAATCTTTTTGCACCCTTACTGTACAAATTAACGTAAAAAACCAGACTTAATTAACTTAATAAAGTATATTTTTAGTGATGGTAAAAGTTTCAGCAAGATATTTGAAGCCAGAAATAAGAAAATTACACTTGTTTGAATTTCTCACTGTACGATCAGTCTCGCTTGTATATTTTGAAACTGTATGATCAGTCGTTATTTCACTGTATTCTAGTGGTGATTTCCAAGTAATTTACGATACATTAGAAGATGGTATTTTTCTAAATAACACAAATATATTTTAATAAATTCACATCCTGAAAACTTATCAAACATGTTTTAGCTTGATGGGTATACTCCGACTAACTACATTAAGTATAAGGATGTTTGAATGTTGATAAAATAAGAGGAAGGTTTGTTTGTTTATATAAATTCAGAAATGTCCTCCGTTATACTTAAAGTTGTACTAACACACAGATTTAATTGTTATATAAAAATGCATGTATTTAAAACATTCGAGGCCGTACTTAAGTCTATAATTGATCACAGTTCCTTCTCTTTGTTTTGGATGTAGATCTGTCTCTTTCACACTAAATTGTACACCACTTTGTAAAGCGGTGGTTTATAGTGATAATGAAGTCCGTCTTTCCGTTCGTCCGTTGGATCGGTACAACATGTTTCGCCGGTTTTGTAAGCGCATCTCCTCATTAACCACTAAATATACATTGGGGTTTCCAGACATTTTTCAAATGGAGAGGGGTCTAATCCAGGAGAAAAGAGGATTCCAAATATATGTTCCCATACAAATGCATTGAAAGTTAAAAAAGAGTTTCAAACCGCCGGATCCAAATTTTCTTGAATCCGTCACTTGTATAACTATTATTTTTTTTTCGGATTTCGTACCATAAATGATAATATAAAAAGAAGATGCGGTATGATTGCTAATGAGACAACCGTCCACAGGAGACCAAAATGACACAGACATTAACAAATATAGGCCACCGTACGGCCTTCAACAATGAGCAATGCCAATTCCACAAAGTCAGCTATAAAAGGCCCCGAATTGAAATGATATAATGTAAAACAATTCAAACGAGAAAATTAACGGCCTTATTTATATAAAAAAGGAATGTATTTCGAATTTTATCAAAAATCTTTTATGGGGTTTCTTAATATAAGATACGGACTTGAACATTGCATTATATTGGGGCACCCATCAGGCATTTCCAACCGTGACCTCCAAAACCAATTGTTATTTTTTCTAAAATTGCTCCATTTTTATTCAATTAATGTATTATGGACCTTCTATTTCGAATTTTTGGTAAAAATATTTTTGATGTTTCTATATCTTAAATACGGACTTTGTAATAACCTTATATTGGGCGTGCCTATTTTATATCCACAACTTCCTTCAGACACTTTTCATAACTTAATGAATCTTTTTCAGATTCCTTATCATTTAATTAAATTGTGCACCTCTAATTTTGATTTTTCGAAAATTCAACAGTTTCCTATTTCCATGATAAGGACTTTTCCACTACCTTATTGGGTGGTACCCATTTACTATACGCAACTTCAAAAACTTACCATATATTAATAAAGCTTCCTCAAATTCGTTATTAAATGATGCCCCATGTGCACCTATAATTTATTTTCTTTTGGTGGTTTATTATTTTTCTCCAAAACATGCACTTTAAAAGTGGCGGAGTATAATTTCGTTAATGCTTTCCTCAATACCTTAAGTTTTTAAACAAAGCTTTCTCTATCTTTTTTTTTGTCATTTTAAAATAGACAAGCTTGGTGTATTTTATCACCAATTGGTCAACGGCAGACAGTGTAAATTGTCTTTAAAAATGTAATAGTTAAACAGATAACTGCAACGACACACTAATACAAAGTCCACAAGCGAATCATGTATTGGTTTTTAGGCATTTGATTTTAAATAAGACTGACGGAACAAAAATATAATTATTTTGTCGTCTACAAAAATCATCAGAAATATATTTGTATTGTCTGATGAAAGAAATTAAACCTTATAGTTCCATGGACACAATCATAATACTAGTATCACATAGACACGTATATACCTTCAAATTGCCGTTGTTTTTTTCTTCTTCAAAATCACGACTGGTCATACAGACAAAAAATCTAAAATCGCTACTAGAATACAGTCAGTTTTAGACTGATCGTACAGTAATTTATTTTGGGATACTCAAGGAAAGCATATTTTTTTATTTGAAATACGAACATTTTACTTGAATACGGTAAGAATATTGAAACAGTATATATTTAACTGTAAACTGATGCAAATATTTGCAATAAAAGATTATTTGCTTTGTACTACGAGAGCAAAATTGTCCATCGATTTCACTATTTTCTATGAAGTTGGTTTGATGCACACGTATATTTTATATTCTACTGCATGTTTTTGTTACAGTAAGTCATATTTATGATGCTATACCTACATTTAAGATGTGCAAAGCACTTTATAGATATAGGAGTAAACAAATGATGAGAAAAAGCACCAAAACAAAACCGTTCTGTTAGCCAGTTTGAAATCCTCGCTTCGAAAATCGCGACTTCCGGATAGCGTACAGAATAGTATCTACACTGTGTTATTTGTTTACAAACAACGACGCACGTGGATGTGTGTCATACATACGTTATCTGATTGGTTATTTCTAGAATATATTAGAATATAATATAATGGAAAAGAACAGGATAAAAAATGATAGGATATAAAAAAAAACGAAAAGAATAGATGATAGGATATAAAAAAAAACGAAAAGAATAGATGATAGGATATAAAAAAAAACGAAAAGAATAGATGATAGGATATAAAAGAACAGATTTGAATAGAATAGGATAGAATATATAAGGAGTTATATTATATAATTTAAACTTTTTTTCAAATCAATGGATACACAAGGGGCAATATGGAAAAATTACAATAACATGCACAAACATAGAAGAACAATTATTACTCTTGATTGAAAGATTATTTTATAAATGAAACGAATAGAAAAATATAACTTCATGTAGATTAGTAATTATGAATACTTTGTCTTGTATATTTTAGTTTGTGCGTACAAATAATTGAATACACGTGTTTAAAGTGACGGCTTCATTCCCAACCCAACATCTCCGTCCCTTGATTGAAAAAACAGGGTTTTTGGTATAAAATCATCTAATAAATTTTTCTGCTCTTACAAGTCTCCCTACTTTAAAAAAAAATCCATATCCACCCCTGCTTTATTTGACATATTTCAATTTCTACAGCATTCAATGTACATTTTGAGGAACATTTATTGTTGTTTTTATATCATTATTATTATTATTATAATCAACAACACTTGCTGGCCAACTGATTCTCCAAACATTTTTTCCCTAAATATTGTATGGTAGGCAGGGAAAAATACCACTAAAAAAACGATAAACAGTTAATCGGGTTTATTTGTAAAGATATCGTAATCGTTCAGTCCCCCCACCCCCACCCCGGCCCATCCTTTTTGAAAATAATGGGTCCGTTTTAGAAATCTATATAGACCATGATTGTTTAAAAATAACATTGGACTAGAAATATAAATTAATTTAACACTATACAAGGTATGGGGGAAATTTGGATTCAGACTTTTTCTCTTTTTTTGTCATCTGTTTGACCACAATATATTTTTCTTCAAATTGGGGGTCACAAAATGTTTTTGCTAAAGAAAAAAAACAATAAACCCCTCGATAACCCCACTTTAATTTTGAAGTTAAATGGTCGTTCCATAACAGTCGGAGATTGTCTTTTTATTTTTTCCTGGAATTTTCTTTCTCGAAACAGTTTTGTTTAGAGATTTGTATCCTCGCCAAGCATTATTAAAATAACTATTATAAAATAGAATTTGGTGATGAATGATTGAGAACAAAATAAATACAACTCATTGATATTGAATGGAATAGCGGAAACGCGCTATTTATACATGTTATACACGTTTTAATCGAAACTATTTATGTTATAACTCATTACCATATATTGCATCAGTTTTCATTAATTTTTAACTTACCTTTTACACACTAAATATGTATATCGATATATGTCGATAAAATACTCTACATTTATAATTGCTAACGTAGAATTTCTTTTTTCCATGTTATAAATAGATCGGGAATTTCTTGATATAATTTAGGATATACCTTGTAGATTGTGTAAACCAGTTTATATATATATATACATTATAAAGGTGTGCATATATAAATGCTGAACAACTAAAACGTGTTATGAAATCAAAAATTTAAGATCAAAGTTCAATTATTAAAATGTATTTAATTGTATCCGACAATTTGTTTTCAATTATCGGAAAAAATATAAATTTTGTTGAAACAAAGTAGTATAGATATATACATTCCTGTTTGGAATAATTAGTATTACGGAAACGTCTCATTTAAAATGATAATTAATTACTTATGTATTGAAAAGCACTTACTTTGTTGTAAAGTTTAACCCAACCAGAAACAGTCGCCCACTGTCGCCCACCACCTTAGCCTAACCTTAAATTTCAATCTGTATATAAAATTACATGAAGTTTCGATGCTGATTTTTGGTATTTAAAATTTACTAAATGAGGAAGAAGCTGGTTATTTTTATTTCTGTTTAATGCACTAAGTAAACTCAGTAATACATTGTGACACATGTATCAGAAAAAATATATTTAGAGAGCAAGGCATGTTAGGGCTCTAAAATTTATTTCACAACGAACATTGTTTAACATGTTTAAGACGCTTTCCATTTTAATTCGTAGTTATACTTTATATATCATTGAGTTCTATTAGTTTTATTTGCCACTTTAACATATGAACATTTTGATAGTTTAAATAAATACAATCATTTGCCTTGTAAATGATAAGAATTACTTCCGTTCATTTTTAGCAGTCACTTTATTTTAATTTAATCGCTCTAAAAAATGTAACAAAATAAGGAGACTTTGATTTCTCACTTTATCCAAGCGTGGTGACTCTTGGTATCACCATCATATTTTGGAATCATGTCTAGTCACTTTCTTAGACACATCAATTAAAAGAGTTAAAAAACAAAACAAGACTAGAATTAAGAAAAGGAAATAGACACCGAAAAAAAGAAGAGAATATTGGCCAAAACCAATAAACAATTACGCTAACAAATTGTTATTTGGATGGAGAGTTGTCTTACTGGCACTCACACCACATCTTCCTATATATATTTAAAGTTGTCTAGTTGATTTTTTATTAGTTTTATCTCAGCACTTGCTCTTGTTTATACAATAATATAATAGATACATGTGTAATTGGAGGGAATGGTACTTTCAAGAAAACGACTGACAGATACATAATAATTATGATGATTGCACTGATAAATTTCAATCACCATTTTCCTGACAACAATTATAGTATCACTTTTGAAAATAAAATTTCATTTCGCATTATTTGTGAAGTTCCGGGAAGGACGGATATATCTTTTTTCGGAGAAAAAAAGAAATACTGTCAATATTGGACTAGACGATATACACAATCCAAGGTTATTAAAGATTTTGTAGAGACTGGTCAAGACTGCTTGAGATTTTTTTCAGACTATACCAAGATTGTCAAGTACTCAATCAATTATACTATAGTTAAAACACTTAAGTGCTGTTAAGCTTATTTAGTGCAAAAATATTTATTCATAGTGGATTGGGAAACTAGTTATTGCCACTTAAATTAATCCCATTATACACTGCAGCTGCGAGTGCTGCCTTTTAGCGGCATTAGCCTGTTCTTTTGCGATATCTACAAGGGTGTCTTTTACGTGCAAGATATATGTCTCTCTCTTAACATGGGTCAGCCATTTATCGCCACCTTCCGACGGACTATCGCCGTTTCTCAAGATCATACTTGCAATTGTGTGAAAAGAGAGCCGACAATTCAGTCCATGAAATTTTCTCGCCGAAACGGGGATCGAACCCAGAACTTTTGTGTAAGAAGTCCGATGCGCTTACCACTACACCATTGCTCTCCTCGAGATTAGTTCATGTCTTGTCAAGTAAAATCTGTGCTTAACCTTACTGGTTGAACACAAAATATAATGTTTTTATACTCTGAACCGTTTGTAGTGCAGGTAAAGCTCAAATGCAAAGTTGCATTCATACAAACCAACATAAGATCGCATTTGATACTTTTGATAACATCTAAACATTGATTTTTTTTCCTTTTTTTCAAAAATGACTCAATATAGCTGTTTATATTAAATATGAATTGTTATTTTAATATTCAGCAATTATATAGAATTGATAGTTTTGTCTTAATCTTAGCCAATGCAAATTAAAGTTATGGCTTCTTCAGTGGTACGTCTCAAGCTTAATGCATAGAAACTTTATATTCAAAATTGCAATTAAGCACCTGAAACAAACTCGTATCCTTTTTAATGAAATAAAATGCATAGGTCGCAGCATCTGTAAAAACTTATCTCTCATAAGTTATATATCAATCAGACGATTCAGATGACTTCTGAATCGTGTGCTTATATCAATGTGCCAATTTAGGAGTAACATAAATCTGCAATTCTTGTTATCTAAAGTGTTTTTAATTCTAATATATTGTTGTATAGGCATTATGTACATCTATTTTAAAGTATGTGTATGTCATATTGATCTTATGGTTTATACATTTGCCTACTCCTGATGTGCATTAAAAGAGATTTTGAGCTTTTGAAAAAATAATTTTAAATAGTTCCAATTTAACTATACCTATTGTTACTTTTTGGCACAGATAACAACTTTTTTCTTAAATGTGAAACCTTTTATTTACACGTCAAATTGGCAATATTATCATTATCATATTGTATTACTATTTCAAAAAATGACTTTATTAAATATAAATCTTATGTGATATCTTTTTGAGAGTGAATACCTGAATGGCTGCCATAGTTAGTATTGATTAAGACCTTTCTCTTACTTTGTGAAAGACAGTAGTCATCTGGACCACGGATGAACCTCTAAAAGAAGTATTACCAGATGACCATGTGTAGGTTTTTATCATATCTTATCATATTTTACAATCCCCTTCCCTTTCATGAATGTGACCTTCCGAATTAGACTATTTACCGGATTTGTTATCACAGAAGCAACACGACGGGTGCCACATGTGGAGCAGGATCTGCATACCCTTCTGGAGCACCTGATATCGCCCCTAGGTTTTGGTTGGGTTCGTGTTGTTTATTCTTTAGTTTTCTATTTTGTTTCTTGTGTACTATTGTTTGTCTGTTTGTCTTTTTCATTTTTAGCTATGGCGTTGTCAGTTTGTTTTAGATTTATGAGTTTGACTGTCCCTTTGGTATCTTTCGTCCCTCTTTCAGAAAAAGTTATAACCTTTAAAATCATTTGTGAAATGCTCGTTGCTTTTTGAGATGTCATGACCTCACTCTAGAAAGATCTGATAATGGAGAATTTCCATATTACTCTGCGTCTGAATAGAGTTTTACCCTCTGGAAACAATTTCATTATTTTAGCATTAACGTGTATATCTTGAGTATGTTAATTTTGTAGTGTATCTTTAAAAAGGTGACATATTGTAACCGTCTATATATTTCTAAAAGATCAGTGATTCTAGGTCAATGTCAAGGTCATAACAAAATGTCACCCTGGCCCTGTAAACGGTACTTCAACCATGACCTTGTGTCTTTTTTTAAAATTTCAAATCAACAACATCTAGCCTCTTGACATTTATTAGAAATTGAACAGTTTGACATGGTTATATGGGACAACATCCCTAATGCACAAAAGTCACGTGTAAAGAAATAATATCTGTGTAGAGATAATTGACATGTTTCTGTTTTTTACAAATGACTAAGCTTAACCATTTGTGGTGAGTAGGAAAGAAGAGACATAGAACAAATGTGCAAAAACTATGGAGCTATTAAATGTGTTCAAAGTATTAAATTTTCAAAGAACTTATTGTGTTAAAGAGGTGATATTTTACCACAAGGAGCCGCATCACGAAAAGATGTTCGGGGTATGCTAATTTACGGAAAAAGTAATCTCACTTCGTATCTCAAAAATTTAACCTCATATGTGAAAATGTCACAGCTTCAAAACGAGCTACCATACATATCCAAGTTTACGAAATGGACTGAGCTACAGGAAAAAACGTTACCATTACCGCCTACGTAAAAATTAAAGATATTGACCCATATGTTTAACTAAATACCTAAAAGAAATGACTCACATCTAGTCATAAACAATAAGGGTCGGTTAAAAATAAAGTTTTACGATATAATGTACTTTTCCCAACTCCGAAATTTCCATTTTTCAGGTAGCAGTATTCCAGCATCACAAGCAGACGTGGTTTATATCACACTGTTGATGTTCTAGCTATTGTTTTGCCAATTATGAATTCCTAGTGAATAGGTACTGCTCACGATGAAGGTATTACACAATAGTTCCAAGTGGTGAAGTTTAATTCGTTGGGTCCTTTTCTATGTTGATTCTAGCAATGAACCAAGATTTGGGATATTGGTCCATAATAGATAAATGGAATTTTCTGGCCACATTTATGTTGTGTTACAAGCCTATGATGTCCCAAGTCAGGAGCCTCTGGCCTTTGTTAGTCTTGTACTATTTTAACTTTAGTTTCTTGTGTACAATTTGGAAATTAGTATGGCGTTCATTATCACTGAACTAGTATATATTTGTTTAGGGGCCAGCTGAAGGACGCCTCCGGGTGCGGGAATTTCTCGATACATTGAAGACCTGTTGGTGACCTTCTGCTGTTGTTTTTTTTTTATTATTTGGTCGGGTTGTTGTCTCTTTTACACATTCCCCATTTCCATTCTTAATTTTATTCAATCGCAATTCAAATTTAGACCTGCTTTAAACTTAAATATGTGTCCATACTTGCTTAACTGTGTAGGGTCCGAGGGTGCTTTATATAGTGGTTTGTTGTCTCTCTGACAGCTCCTTTTGTTTGTGTACTGTTGGTATTATTTAAAGGCGTTGTATGTTATCTTTGACTGCTGAGTTGAAATATCCCTGATGTATTTTTTACCTCTGTTTATCAAGGTTATTATACGGCAAGAAGTCTGATATAATTTCGTTGTTTAGTCATTTTTATCATTGTACAAGTTAACTTACAATTTGCCTGTGTTTTCACAAAATTTGAGTTATTGAAACGTTAAATAGAAAAAAATTAAATATATAATTCAAAAACTCGTAACGCCATTTTTTGTAAATTTGGATATTTACAACACTTTCATATAGATCCCTTATGTTCTTAATTTCGGCTTTTTGTTTTGATTTGGACAGCAGATTATATATAATCAACATATGCAGTTGAGTGTACAATCATGTAATGCAATTGTCGATTTTGTCTCCCTACAAAAATGTATGTCGATTCTGATTTTTTGCTTCCCATATCAACTAAATATGATAAATTTTAATTCTATTGTATGCTATCACTTATTTATGTATTGTGTGTCTTGGTTGCAAATGTATAATCATGTAATTGTTAACGTATAATTGGTATCTTCTTGTGGCACCATTTGTGTTCATAGGTTGAAAGAAATTGTCTTGTATTGTCCTATGTATTCTGTCAAATAGTACTTTGTTAAATGTACATAACAACACTTCATCCTCATTCTTAAGATCACATATATTTTGAATTAGGAGGTAGACTTTTTCAACAAATTGGCGGCAATCACATCGGAACGATTTATGTGCTACTCCCTGCTAACCCCTTTTTTTATTTTCATATGAGTCGGAGTTCTTTCAGACATTTGTTATAAACAAGAAGCCAGGTCATTTAATTTCAAATTAAGATATATTGATGATATTCTTTCCTTAAACAATCCAAACTTTTCAAATTGGGTTTCATTATATTTCCTCTAGATTTAAAAATTAAACACCAACAACAACAAACATGGCTTCCTCCGTCTCATTATTACTTATAACTCTAATTTGATAGACATGGTCGTTCCAATAAGTACTAGAATCTATGACTATTTTGAAATTATATATTTCTCCACTCTTAAATTACAAAATAATAACTTTGCTTGCATAGGGAATATACATTTCACAACAATTTGTCATGCACGAGCTTGCAGCTGCTACTAAGACGTCCCCAGATTCTGAACAGAAATATAATGAACCAGGGGTGTGTCAAAGAACGTCCTGTCCTTTTTCTCAAAATAAATTTCGGAAGGTACCAAGACCTTGTTGATAAATATCCCATATCAACTTCATAAATAATACACAATAGACTTAATTAAAGTATAATATCTGGGTACTGACGTTGTTTATCATCTTACTAACGTGTTGTAGTATTCTTTCATTATTCTTGTTAAATATAACTTAACTGTTTGGTCTTTTATGGTGATATCCATATGACGTGGCTCGGCCCTTATACATCCCGTCATTGTATAATTGTGTTATCGGTTAATCATGTTAATATTTGTAAATAAAAAAAAGACAAGTCACAATCCATGACTCTCATTTTTTTTTAACTTTTAGATATGTCTTTTTACCATGTTTTTCAAATAGACACATTCAAAAGTTTACCAAAATAACAGTACTGGTTGTAATTGTTTTTTTTATATATATTTTTGATATTTTTTATTCTGACCATTCAATCATTTACAGTCTCATGGGTTTACTTCCGAACAACATTTGGAGTCAAAATTTGAAAAATCATTGAAATTAAGTAGTTAAACCCTTAAAAAACAAGATAAGGCGTAAAATTATCATATTAAAACTAGACAAAGATATGACTTGAAGGTAACAAACCTGGTCATGCATTTTAAATGTCTATTGGATCGTATGTTATAAAACCATATTTGATTCAACTGTTCATTCTAATTAGCAAACCTACATGAAAGTTATAAGTTGTTGTTAGCATGTAATTGACTTTCAATGAGCCAATTATCACATACTGCTTAGTATAGTTCAAACATTGTGTGATATTTGTCAGTTTTGCATATGTGGCTATTGAGATTTTGTCAATGGAGGTACCAAGCGATAACGATTGCAGACTACTGTGCTCTCTTCTCTCTGTCCTTTTTTGTATACGAGTTGTTGTCAGACTAAATGTTTTTAACTCAATAGTATTGTAATATGACATCCTCAAAACTTGAATGTTCCTTTACTGTAATAGTTTTATAGACATATTCTTATTTGCTACATATTTTATTTCAAATCCATACAAATTATTAACAAGAGTCCCTCCTTCACCCCATTCTCCTCCTCAACCACAACCCAACCCCCATCTTCTTTCAGTTTGAATTGTACACCTGGAAAGACGTATGTCTTTTTTATATTACGTTTTCCTTTTATTACAAACAGCTATATTTGCATATTTGTAGATATGATTATAAGTCCTTCTTTCTTAATTCTGTTTAAAGATCTCTTTAGACCACACCAATTTAATTTCTTGTTCTACGGAATTTTGGACTCCAAAAATTGGGGCGAGCGAGCGATTTGTAAAATTTTATAAAAGAATATCTAATTTACAAATTGTTGAGGCGAAGCTTGAAAAGTAAAGGCGAGCGATTATATTTTTTTTTGTGAACATAAAATAATAGGTTTGGTTAATATAAAATCTTGATTTATCACTTGTACTCTGACAATTTTTTAAATAATGAAGGTTTTGTTTTTATGCACTGTTGACCAAAACATAATTGAAAAACTCGATGTGCAGTGTATATGTATGTGTGCCAATGAGACAGTTCTCCATCCAATGTAAGTCATACTCAGGTTGGGATAACCCCTTAAAGTGATAAAGTTATAAATATTCCTTTTATGTCAGAGGGGTCAATATAATTTATAATATTTTTTTGTAAAAACACTTTTTAGTACAAAAGGGCTCATATTTTCCAAAAGAAATATATATCTATCTAGTATTTAACGGTCAAATCCTTTTTTTTAAGAATTTGTATTAAATATGTCTGGACTTTAACCACGTAAACATATATCATTTTTTTTTATAACTATTAAAAAAAGTAAAAAAAAGCACTATACAAATCCTTGGATTTTCCATTTTCTTTTTTTTTCTGCTACAATAAAATGAACCCTTGTATGAGGGGGGGGGGGGGGGGGTTCCAACCTGATAATTACAAATACAGGTCATAGCACGGCCTTTTACGCAGGGCTTTTATCAATTGCATCAACAAGCTATAAGGGACCCCAAAATTATTAGTGTACACAATTCAAACAGGAAAACCAACGATCTAAATTATTTTTAGAATTTCCTAATAAATTTGTATGGATTGTGGATGTCATATCCACTCTTAACTATTCTTCTGCCTTTAATAAATTGTGTTAAACTTTAAATATTAATAATTCTTAAACTTTCATACAAAACATTGTGTTATATTAAAATAGGCTACCACTTACGTATATGTCTTGGTTTGTGTGCAATAAAATAAATACATAGCTTGCCCATTAGTAGATAAAAGGGAAACAGCAATGACAGATTTCAGTTTAAAAATGTAGTAAACGTGAAAATACATATGAACCACATCAACAAACAATAACTATTGAGCAACAGGCCCCTGAATCGACCAGGACAGGTGCAAAAAAACATACAGTGTGTATGGATAGTTTTGTTCCGCCGTCAAACAATATAATTATAGTTGAAGGCAACTCTTCTCCTTCAGAAGTTTGTCGTACTTTATTTTAACAACGAACATTTGTGGGTAATGTAAAGAAGGGGGAGAAAACCAATGTTATGTTCTTTACATGTATGTTCCTCTGTTACATATTTATATCGGAGCACTCCCACTTGGGATATAGGGTTGAATGCTTAATCGAATATTTACACAGACATTTACAGTGTGGTGGGGTGCTTATAGGTTTTACATAATTATATACAGGTAAGACTGTGATTTTAAAAACAAGTGTTAATATCTTTTATATTTACCAAAAAAAAACGGTACTTGAAATGGACATCATTACATATTCGGATGCGGGAAGCGGAAATAAAAAAAAAATGTTCTGCTTTGTGTGGGCGGGTCAGTCGGGTAAGTGGCAATAAACTCAGAAAGTAGTGTGACAATTTGGTGATATAAAATTATGAAAGTTACTTTTCAATTCATATGCCTTTTCACAAACATTTTGAAAACATGGATAAATAACAACAGTGTTATACAACTGTTCAATAGTCAGAAAATGTTTAGGTAAAAAATCCAGGTCTGAAACACGTCAACTATGATGGAAACAACACAAACAATGAACTGCAACAATAACAAACGCCAACATACAAAGATTCGGAATCATTTGACAGCAACTGCCATATACCTGACTTGGTATAAGACATTTTAAGGACACAATAGTGGGTTGAACCTGGTTTTATGGCTGGCATAACCTCCTTCATGACAATCTTAAAAATATCGCTTAAATTACAACATTTATTTGCAGGACTATATGACAAATAAAGAGAAGACCATAAAGGCAAGAAAAGTCAAGAGAAATACACAAACTAAATGTATAATAGAACATTACAACATGTAAACCATAGATTACAACGGACACATCCCATTGATTTACGACAAAACACCTGGACATCTCAAAAGAGTTATAAGATGTGCGTCACACAAGTATATCAATGCCGCAAAAGTGACATATTTTTGATGACGTTCATTTTAGCACAGGTAAATTTCTAAAAAATATGTATTCTATTCCTGGAATAAGAAAATCTTTAGTTTTTCGAAAAAATCAAAGTTTTGTAAACAGGAAATTTATAAAAATGACCACATTATTGATATTCATGTCAACACTGAAGTGCTGACTACTGGGCTGGTGATACCCTCGGGGACGAAACGTCCACCAGCAGTGGCATCGACCCAGTGGTGTAAATAGTTATCAAAGGTACCAGGATTATAATTTAATACGCCAGACGCGCATTTCGTCTACATAAGACTCATCAGTGACGCTCAGATCATTATAGTTGTAAAGTACAAAGTTGAAGAGCATTGAGGACCCAAAATGCCGAAAAGTTGTACCAAATACGGCTAAGGTACATTTTTTAATCTATGCCTGGAATAAGAAAATCCTTAGTTTTTCCAAAAAATCAAAGTTTTGTTACAGGAAATTTATAAAAATAACCACTTTCTGTGTTGATTTACATAGAATGTTAAATCTAATTTATGCTCCTCGGAAACGCGAAAAAGAAAAATATATTACAAAAATGGTCAAAACAGTCACTTACACCGTTTGGTAAAATAATAATTATAAAGTCATTAATTATATCAAAATTTAACCATCTACTCCTGTCCATCCCAGGTCCAGATGACAATATGATAAGTCAATATAATAGTAAAATGTATTCATTTATATGGATGATAAGCCTGACAAGATAACACGGGATCTTCTATGTCAGGAATACATCAGAGGGGGGCCTAAAATGATTATTTTGAGAAATTTTAAACAAGGATTAAAACTTGCATGAGTTAGAAGATTTTTAGGTCAAACTCTAAATGGATTCAATTATTTACCTCCACCCAAAATATAGATTTTACAAATTTGGCTTGTTTTGGAATTATTACAAAATCAAAAAACAAATTTTGGGATGAAGTTTATGTATAATTTCAAACCCATGTTTCTACAGTTTTATGGACTTATATTAGTACTAAAAAGTGCTTACAAGACATTGGAATCTACACTAAAAGAGAAAAAAACATCAGACTATTATACCTCATAACATTAATCTTTTCCTCAAGTCCGAAATGGGCTCAAAGGACATGTCTACTATTTTAAATCAAAGAATTTTACCCTTTATATTTTGTAGCAGAAAAGAAATGGGAAGGTATTCTTAATAAAATTGTAGAAAATTGGAAAAAAAACACTAGGTTATGTTGGTTTCAATATAGAATAATTCATTATATTGTAGGGATAAATGCTTTCTCTCTACATTTAAAACCTGTTGGTGACCTTCTGCTGTTGTTTTTTCTATGGTCGGGTTGTTGTCTCTTTGACACATTCCCCATTTCCATTCTCAATTTTATTTACTTTTTCAAATGAAGCTTGTTAATTGTAATTTGTGTACATTTTGCAACGAAGAGCCTGAAACAATAGAATATTTACTTTGGGGTTGTCATATTGTAGCCGAGATTTGACACAATCTAAATTCATGGATTTTCGATAAGGTTCTTATCAAAATTCAACTTAATTTGAAAATTGTAAATTTTGGCCTCTATGAAAATTATACACTGATTTTTTTTTTTTAGAAATAAATTTATCTTACTGACGAAATACTTTATTTACAGATGTAAAATAGGGACGAAAGATAGATACCAAAGGGACAGTCAAACTCACAAATATTGTAAGATGCAAGATATAAAGCTTAATATGAAAGGTCTTCATAATTACCTAAAAGAAAACTTAATTTTAGAGAAACAAAATACTGAAGTGTGGAAAATCTTGTACTGAAAACCCTGGGCTAAGGTCATTAATTAGATTTAAACATGTATGTATATGAACATTTGAAATTATTTGTGTACTGTTATACTATACCATATGTATGCTCAAATATGTCTTGCACTTCTATTACTATACTAATGAAAATGTTATTACTATACTTAATCCATAGAAAGCTTATTATGCTTATTTATGTCATCTGCTTGCCTATTGTGCCACGAGATATATATATGATGATACATGTCTTATAAATTCATAAGGGAAAACATTGTAAAAAAAATAATCAAAAACAACTATTCTAAAAACAGAAGTGCCAACTAATGATACAAACATCTGATTTAAAGGTTAAGACAATGTTTGCCATCTTTTTTTTTTTAAATCATGTAGTCAGTTTCTTTGTTTATTTGTAAAGCGAAATAAGGCCTCATAAGAAATCGGTAAAATGTATACATAATTCCTTCATTTACCATATAGGTGTAATAGCACGAAATCATAATACGTCGCATCCAGTTGCATACGGAAGTAGGTCTAAAAAAATATTCCCTTGAATTTGACAGTTGTGGAAAATTAACCCTGCATTTCAATGCACTTCAATTTTTCTGAGTCATAAACATGTATGTTGGGTGTCTGAAAGCATCAATTTTTTTTTATTTGATGGTCTTATAAAATATTTTGGAAAGTTAAGGTTACATAGTAACCAAAGCAGGTAAACAGTCAATAACAGTGTAAAAATTGGGTTGTTTACTTCCGGTGCTGGTTACTTTCATGTGGTAGAGCTATTCTTTTTATGTTTTATGTTAATTAAGATTTTATGTTATTAGAATATATACTGGATATATTCTATTTACATTTATTATAATTTGTAGTCTGCTAGTTTATTCAGGTAGAACATTTTTTTGTTTATATCTTTTCTATTGGTCACTATGCTTTAGGCGGGAATCTTTTGTTTAACTATTCTTTGTTCTGGTCACTTGGCTAAAATATTTATATGAAGTGGTAGCCATTTTTTCAGCTCTATTGGAAGTTGTTATATCTTTAATTTGGTATTGAAATAGTCTAGGACTTTCATATTCTTGTATAAGGTCAGTTTATTACTAATATATTCATTACAATAATATTCCAGTTTTAATGTCCAAGAGTGAGTGATATATAAGTGTATAATTGAATGAATAGGTGACCGTATTATGAAAGGTGTGTGCGATTGATTAAATAGTAAAGTTATGTGTAAACTATTCATAACTTATAAAGTAATAAAGATAAATTTGATAATATAGTTTTATTTGTAAGATTTAATAAACTATATAAAATCTACATAAAACTGGTAAAAGTATTATTTATACTTTAATTTCTAGTAACAATAATATATAATCTATTTTAACAGTTTGTATGAGTGAGCGTTAAATGATTTTATACTTCTTTAAAGTTAGTACAAGTAAATGTTTGATTAACCAGATTTAAGGATAGATAACTCTGATTATTCTAATCTAGCAGTATAAATAAGGTTTCTATGATTTCAATATTTTGACTTCAGGTTATATTATTGAAAACAGAATGTAAACTGATTCAAATCAATCAGTTGGTGAAAAGACCTTTGCACTACATGTGAGGTATGTTTATATGTATACAGTTTGTATTGTTCATGTTACTTTGATGTTGCTTTGCTTAAATGTATTGTCTGCTTTGTGTAACTGTTGCAAAACGGAATGTCTTGTTTGTACTTACAATTGCGTGTTATTATTATGTTAAACTAACTATTTTCGGTATGATACTACAAGCGTAGCTATGTATTAGCTGTGAACTTAGTCTGTCGTTGCATATTTCACAATGCACTAAATACAGAGAAATATAGAATGTACTTATTTAATACAGAATTCGGAATGGTGTAATATCGTTTTGTGTAGCTTGTAATAATATTATTTTAAAGAGCAAAGGAAATCTACAGTTTTCTTCTATGCATATATATATATTGATTTTATAGTAATTGATAATTACTACTTATTGAATTGTATAAGAAATATATTGTTATTATTTCAGGGTCATTTTTGTTAGAATATTAACATCAATTCTGATGAAATAAAGAACCTAAGACCTATCAACGTGTTTGTGTTATTTAAATACATGGGAAGCACGACTACATTCATATATGCAATGAAATGAAGTGTGAAATTTTCACTGTAGCACTGGAAAGGATTAAACTTTATTCATGCAAAGTATTTCTTTGGTTGAAATAAAGGTAAATACTGTACAATTCTTTTCAAGATGCCAACTTAACAAAGACTAATAGGGGAAAATCAATGGTGTTATTACACCTATTTAGGGTAACTACACGTGCACTCGTGACCTTATTGTACTTTCATTTTTTTCAATTATTACTAAACTAGTTCATACATTGTAAACATGGACTATTCGGAATGGATTGAGACACAAAAAGCACGTTTGAGGGGAAATTGCCTTGAAATGGTGGTTCACGGGTGTTTGCTAAGTCAAATGGGTGGACAGACAAGGCTATATTCAGTGTATAGTGTTAGGTTTCCTTGGGACAGAAAAAAAAGAACCTTGTATGGTCACAGATTTGCATACATATTGCACACTGAGAAATTTGACCTATCAGAGGAATTCATCAGAATAGATGCATTCACCCTGAGCACTTGTCTTTCGAGTCGCCTCATATTAACCAAGACCGCCAAGTTTGTCGTGGTACACACCAACAAGGTGTCGAAAACACAAACCCTACCAAGACTGTTTGATTTAAAATGGTAAAACAATAATGGGCTTAAAGAGAAGTCTTATTTTTCTTCATATGATATAATTTATGAAATACACTTTTGAATCAATATACATATATTACATTGAGACCTTTCTTATAGCTTGCCATGCTAATCCCCATTTTACGCGAGCCTCTGTGTCAAATTATAAATCACCCTTACAGTTTTGTTTATACAACATGTGATTTTTCATTTCAGTGTTAACCATGATCTGACAAGCATTCTTTTGAAAAATCTAATATGAGAATTGGTCTGCAGATAAAAAAATATTCCTTTGAATTTGACAGTTGTAGAAAATTAACCCTGCATTTCAATGCAGTTAAACTTTTCTGAGTCATAAACATGTATGTTGGGTGTCTGACAGCATCATTCTTTTTTATTTGATGGTCTTATAAAATATTTTGGAAAGTTAAGGTTACATAGTAACTAAAGCAGGTAACCAGTAAATAGCAGTGTAAAAATTGGGTTGTTAACTTCCGGTGCTGGTTACTTTTTTATATGCAATGGACATGATGAAATGTAGTGTGAAATTTTCACTGTAGCACTGGAAAGAATTTAACTTTAATCATGCAAAGTATTTCTTTGGTTGAAATAAAGGTAAATACTGTACAGTTTTTTCAAAGGTGCCAATTTAACAAAGACTAATAGGGGAAATCAATGGTGGTATTACACCTATACAGTATGTAAAGTGAAATTCAAATACACAGTATTAAACTTAAAACTAGTCTGAAAGGTTCCAAATTTACAGTGTGGTGTTTTCATGTCTAAATCATTAATTTGAGACGTAAACACATTTAATTTCTTTTGTTTTTTTAAGATTTCAAAAAATTACTTTTTTTACCAGAAAAAAAAACCCTATTCTTTACAACATAAACCGTAACTTGATAAGCATTTTCCATAATTTAAAACAAATTTGATTTTTGTTTTGTACTTTTTAAATTGTGTGTCGATTTTAATCCAATTGTCCGCAAACATGATTTGAAACCTGTGATCATTTACGCAACCTTTAGTTTCTTTCCGACAGGTTTTGATATTCATTATCATATGCACATACATGGTAAATGAAATTTTTTAAAATAATGCATCTCATTTTGTTTTATATTAAATATTTTTTAATCAATTTGATTCCAAATTTGTGTATCATTTCTTTTGTTGACTAGTATATGTTGGCATTGGTATAATAAATGGTTTATTTATGGTTGTATGGTTGATGTAGTCTTGTCTCCAAATAAGACCAAAATGATATAGAAATGAACTACTGTCGGTCACCGTACGTTCTTCAACAATGAGCCAAGCCCATAACGCATAACAAATATATAACACATAAACAAGCAACGACCACTAAATTACAGGCTCCTGATTTAGGACAGGCACATACATACATAATGTGGTGGGGTTGAACATGCTAGCCTGATACAAACCCTCCCCTAACCTGGTACAGTGATATAACATTACAACATAAGAACGAGCTTTAAAAATCCGGATTAACTCATCTGATGGAGAAAAAAAATGCAATTGGACCTGGCCGGGTATAGAAGACTTTCTAGAATAAATTCGTTTTCAAAATTGTTTATGTTACTTTTTATGACTTTATAACTGTATAGGAAAAAAGATAACAGTAGTATATCGCTGTTCAAAAGTCATTAATTGATGAAGCAAAACCTAAATCCGAGGTAAACACTTCAACTAAAAAAGGAAACTATTGTAGAGCAGGAAACTGGATTTCAACAAAAACAAACAAACGTAGAAACGGACTACGTGATTACTCCATATTTCTGACTTTGTAAAGGACATTTTAAGCAAACATGGTCGATTGAACCTGGTTTTATGTTAATAAAACCTCACACCCATAAGGCATTTTTTTCAAAAACCACTAAATATAACCACATTACGTGACAGGAATACAGTACAAGCAACCATAAGAACATTTACCACAGAGAATAACATAAATGCAAAATACAAAGTTTATTACAAACAGTCCAGTATTGAAATTATAGTTTTATGTTCACTTTTTTTATCAAGTGTGCCCAGACCATGAACATACTACATACTATGTTTATAGATACCAGTTTAACGCTAGATACGCATTTCGTCTGCAAAAAGACTCAACAGTGAAGCTCCAATCAGAAAAAAATTAAAGGCAAAATAAAATATGATACTAAATAGTATTGAGCACTAAATATTCTGGAAAATTAGCTAAACTACAGTAAGGCAAGAACTGTTTGGTAAATTAGATTGTGTCATTTGTCTTGAATTCATGATGAAATGATATTGACCCTCTTTTTTCTGTCTCAACCATTGTGGGTTTTTTTTTGTTCTACACATTTATCGTCATGATTTGCTGTTTATAATTAAACGATTGTGTATTGAAATGCGCGTATGCGTTATAATAAATAATTAAATCCTGGTATCTATGATAAGAATATTTAGTATGTTCATTGTCAGCAAGTACTCATTTCTATTAATGAATTATGCATGATAGTTTACAATTTTGTTTTATTTGAAATGTTACACTTAAATGTTTCATTTGGAGAAAAAAATCATGAAATATCCTCACAAAGCTAGAGTGAAATGTTTTTGGTATTTCTGTGCCTAAATTAACAATTTATCTTTCGACAAAACAGTTCTGTACGCTTTAAACTTTCGTTTTAATTACGGATTCTTCATTTCGCTAGTTATTTTCCTTGCCTGCATAATTTTTCGTCTGACATTAACCTTTTTAAGTGAATTTGACTCAAATGCGCAAATTTTACGAAATACACAATTATCATGGTACGTCAACTCGCAGAACAGTGAATTGATTATCAAATGATAAGTTCAATTAAATTGCTTTAAAAATTATAAGCTCGCTAGAAGGCTCTGTACTACTACCAGCTAAATGTCAAAATGTTACACACTAAGGTAATTATGTGTGGGACTATGTTTACATAAAGCAATATTCGGAAGTGAAACAACAATACTGTTTTTACGTACATTTAAGGTGGTATGGGAGTCTAAAATAAAAATGATAGAATTTGTTCATACTTTGCCAAAATGTAGTATCTATTGATACATGATCAAAAATATTATAAAAATGATAGGTCACCGTGCATTTTTTCGAGCTACGGGTCGTGACAAAATGACACATTTTGTATGGATTATACAGGAAAAAACACCATTTTGTGAATAGAAACTAAACGAAATGATAGAATTGTAAAATAAATAAGGAAAATATAGCTTTCAAACAATGCTTTGATAATATCAAAAGAAAAGATAGGGTCACCGTACGTTTTTTCCGGCTAAAATACAAAGTAGGAAAATTCCATGAACAATCCAACAGAAAATGCACTGTTTTAGAGTTACCTCCCCTTAAAATGACAATTTCAAAATATTTAAAAACAACCAAAAATAATCTACACTTGTACATATATTCATATTTATAAGTTATATTCTTATAAATTGGATCTTTTAAATGTAAAAACACATGAAATATCTGCATTCTTGCATCAAATTTTGCTAATTTGATAGAAAATATGGACCTTAGATTCTCTGTTTTTTACAATCCAAGATGTACGTATGTTATAAAGTATAATGTATTTTTATAGGTTATGACTTTATCAAATTTCGAGTTGTCTCGCTTCGAATAGAAAGAAACACAATAAATGTTTGTTCAATAATCATATTAACTCAACGAATGAATTAATTGTTCTGTATTTCAAATGTATTCCAAAATCGAGTTTAATGCTCAAATTATTTAACTTTGCGCATGCTTAAATATTGACATTTCAACAAGAAAATCTTGAAAATTACCATGATTATAGCATCTTCTAATAATTCGCTTGTTAGAAACAGCTTTTTGTGTGTGGATATCGTCAACAACATAGAATTAATACGTCATACACTATAATACCCCTCGACTGAGACATTTCTAAATCACCAAAGTAGCATGATATAAAACATTATCATCAAAAATTTCTGAAATAAAAACTATACTGGTAATTGATATATGTCTTTTTTGTCATATATATTGTGGATTCATTTTTATTCGTTGAATACCAGTTTTCGTGAATTTCATGACTTCAGGTAAACCACGAAATTAGATGTTGAACGAATGACGAATTTTCTATAAGTTGTATACAGGCATCGGCAGAACCACTAATTACCTATCCAAGAACATACAAGTTTTCCATTATTCTCGAATTTGGTACAAACAAAAATAAATGAATAAAATTGAGAATGGAAATGGGGAATGTGTCAAAGAGACAACAACCCGACCATATTAAAAAATAACAGCAAAAGGTCACCAACAGGTCTTTAGTTCTCTAATTTTTTCCCTTCAGTCGTCCTTGGCCTTTAAAAAATCAAGTAAATCGCTTCGACAGTATGAAATTCATGAGAGTTGATTCCATGTTTTAAAAACACTTTTAGTCATATCCCATGTATATTCACTCAAAATTTTCTTGCGAATGAATCTCTGAGTTCAATCTAGGTTTTAAAAGACAAAATTTTATTTGTTACAAATCTTAAGTTATTTTAAAAGATACCTATCGGATATATGCGAGCGTTGTGAAAATCTTTTTTTCTCTCTTGTTTTCGCATTTTAATCGTTTCTAAAAAAAATGGGTTTTACTTTGAATTATATTGCAAATAATAAAATGATTTTTGGAAATAAAAGCTATTAATTGTTAATTTCGGTTTCGATAAATATACCTATTTCATTCTGTGACATTTTAAGATCACGTATACAATTATTGCATTATGTCATTGAGTTTTAAATAACCATATAGTACAGGTCAGTGAATATAGTTATAATTTTGATCGTTAGTACAAGAAAAACATGGCCGACAACAATGATGGTAAGCTAGTTCGTTTCGATATTAATTACACATACAGAGCATCTAGCAATTATATACACACTTTTTTGTTGAGGAAATTGCATTTCTTTTTGTATAGAATTGAGAATGTGCTTTGTCGATTTGTCATTTTTATTTTCTTTGGTGACATATTTGTTTGTTTTATAATGATTATATCAATGTTGACTGCAGTACCCCTTTTTAGACATATTTTCACATTATGACTGTTTGTTTTGTTCAACTATTGTTGTCAATTTAATGGAAGTATATGCGTTTGTAACATAAGTGAGAGGTGCAGATAGTTATAGAAACAGATTTAAACCATTTCCTTCATTATGAAATGCATGTTTCAAGTCACTAACAAGACTGTTGTTTTCCATTCGTTGGATGAGTGTGTGCATTTAATTTTGGCATTTGATAAGGGTCTTTCCGTTTTGGATTTTACCTTGAATTGCTTGAGTTTAGTATTTTTGTTATCTTACTTTTTACTTTTTATTTTAACGAAATAAACACCCTTAAGTCATGCGCAACCCATCTTTAGCTAAAGGCCTAGTAAGCCCAACTGACTGCTTAAAGCGAAATGTTATTCCATTAATCCGTTTTCATAAAACAAAACAAATCGTTCATATTCTTATATCTATCTCAAAAAGAACGTCAGTGTCCCTCAAACAACAATAATAGTACAAGAACGTAACATCTAAATAACTTCAAATCAAACAAAGTAATTTAATGCACCTTATAGATGTTGTTTAAATACACCTTTTGATATAATTGTATGATATGATTTTATTTCACGCAATCGAGTACTTAGGTACACTTATGAAAAATTAACCTTAAATTTAAATAGATATTGCGTCTTTTCTTGTTTGATAGAATTTTGCATTGTCGATTATCAGATATATTCTAATACACGCACATTATAATTTATCATTTTACAGTTTTACAACATATATATTTTGATTAACCGAAATTATATCCGATTAAAACATACATAGCTGACTTTATGCGGTATGGGCTTTGCTCATTGTTGAAGTGGATAGTTTTCTCATTGGCAATCATACCACATCTTCTTTTTTATATAGTATTTTCTTCTATGAAATATCAAAATAAACCTTGTTATATATATATATATATATATATATATATATATATATATATATATATATATATACTAGGTCATTTTAAAGATGTTAATCATATAAACGACTGATTTGCCCAACTATGTTAGTTCTCCTTTTTTCAAATGTTATTAGCCTACCAAAAGAACTTTGCATATCATAAATCGAATTCGCCTTTGCGTTGTCAGTTTATTTTCGATTAATGAGTTTGACTGTCCCTTTGGTATCTTTCGTCTCTCTTTATTAATTTTTAATTTCGGTTTTGTTAAATTTACCTAATTCAATCTGTGATAATTTTAGATCATGTATAAAAATATTGCAATGTACTGTGTCTTTGAGTTTTAAATACCAATATAATACGGGTCAGTGAATATAGTTATTACTTCGAATCGTTAGAACAAGAAAAACATGGCCGACGACAATGATGGTAAGCTTTTTCTTTTCAATATTAGTTACAGAAGTGAAATAGATATTTAAGTGATTTTGTCATATCCCATGTATCTTCTCTGAAAATATTCTTGCGAATGAAACCCTGTGTTCAAATCTAGGTTTTAAAATACAAAATACTAATTGTTTATCTTAAGTTATTTTATAAATGTATATATACGTGAATCAGATGTAGATACTCAAAAGTTCCAAAGATCTTTTAGAGTACATACAATTTTACTTTATTTTTCTACACTTTACACAAGTATTCAACATTCCAAACTAAAAGACAAATTGAAAGAGTTGGTATTGCTTTGTTTCATCAAAACAAAACGGTCAACAAACAAGTATCTGTTCTTAGGAGGGATAAATCATTCTTTGTAAAGGATCAGTCTGATTCAAACAAAAAAAATGATTGACAACATATGTGTTACGTTCGGAGGACGTGTTTTCAACAGACTGTCGGCGTACCAATGGGATCCAATTGTGCCCCTCTTCTTGCCGACTTATTTCTTTATTATTATGAGGCTGACTTCATCTAGGAACTTCTTAGGAAGAAAGATAAGAAGTTAGCAATATCTTTTAACTCTACTTTCAGCTATATAGATGATATACTCTTATTAAATCATTCAAAATTTGGTCACTATATATGTTAAACGCATCTATCCAATCGAACGAGAGATAAAAGATACACATGATACAGTAGATACAGTTAAGTCGGCCTCATACCTTGAAATTGAAAATGAGGGTCGGTTGAAAACAAAACTTTCCACAAAAGAGATGATTTCAGCTTTCCAATTGTGTACTTTCCATTTCTAAGTAGCAAAATTCCAGCAACACCTGCAAACGGGGTATTTATCTCCCAATTTATACGATATTCCCGTGCTTGTATTTCCTATATTTTATTTTTTTTATAGAGGGTTGCTTCACAAGTAAGCTATTAAACCAAGAGTTTCAAATGATGAAGTAGAAATCATCCCTTCATAAATTTTACAGACGCCATCACGAAATGGTTGACCGTTATGGAATAACCGTGTCATAGATGATATCGTATATGTTCATTACGTCGTAACTACAATCCCCTTCCTTTCCATGAGTGTGACCTACAGAATTAGACAATTACCGGATTTTTAATAACATGAGCAACACGACGGTTGACACATGTGGAACAGGATCTGCTTACCCTTCGGGAGAACCTGAGATCACCCCAAGTTTGGTGGAGTTCGTGTTGCTTATTCTATAGTTGTATATGTTGTGTCATGCGTACTATGGTTTGTCTGTTTGTCTTTTCAATTTTAGCCATGGCGTTGTCAGTTTATTTTCCATTTATGAGTTTGACTGTCCCTCTGGAATCTTTCGTCCCACTTTAAAAGATGTCAATCATATTCCACGTATAAATGAGTGATTTTAGAACTTTTCTTCTCGTTTTCAAATATACATGTTATAGTAGCGTACATAAAAGAACTTGTGAAAACATTACTTCAGTAAATGAAATGTTAAAAAGCAGAAATTATTTTTTAAATCCAAAATCTCGAGCTTTATTTTCGATATATATTTTATATAAAATAATAAAATAACCTACTTTACGCTCTCGTCGTTTTCTATACGACCGCATGATATATTAGAATCACGTTGTGGTCTTTGTCGCCAACGTCGGCCTAAGACAATTTGTTTCCGGACAACACCTTTAGTGTAAGTAAATATAAATCTATGAAAATTAAACACAAGGTTTATAACCACAAAAGGAAGTTTTGGATTGATTTTGGGGGTTATGGTCCTAACAGTGTAGGAAACAAGGGCCATGAATTTGAATGTCATTTTCTATTTTAAGACTTTTATGCTGTGTTAAACTAGATAATTATGGTAGCAAACTTCATTGGAAATTTGATTTGAGAATATGACCATATCGGGGGTTAACAGAAAATGTAGAGAAGGGGCAATTTATTTTCCTTTCAGATTTCAGGGAATGGGTGGGGGTCAATACGCAACAGCAAAGTGTATTGCACAAAAACGAAATATAATGGAGTATCTCTTATTTTCTTAGGGGGTTAAATCTGCAACAACATTATGCGTTGCACAAAAGGAGGGGGAATTCGCAACAGCATAGTCAATTGCACAAAAGTAAAAAGAGAAACATAAATTTAAATCATATAACCAATTCTAAGTTTTTTGACTCCATTTATTCGTTATCAGAAACCTATTATGTGTCAAATATTTAATTGCAATTTAAATTCAGAACTGCAGCTGTTTTTTATCCTTTTTTTATTTGGTTTGCCCTCCAACTTGTTGACCAAGCGCTTTTTACGCATTGATACATGTTGCAATATATATGTGTCTTTGTTTATAAACTGAAATAATATCCAAAGTTGACCACAACATTTTAACTTATAGATTATGTAGAAATTTTGAATACTAGTAATGAATAGATGTTGTTTTTATTTTAATTTCAGTTGATACTGTACAGTTTAGAAAACATCATTATAGATATTTTCGAACTGAACTGTTTAATTTCTATAAACGAAAACCAGCAAAACAAAACTTATATCAAATTTATAGATAATCACTGCGAAAAAGAAAAAAAAAGTATAAACAAAAATAAAGTTGAGCATATACAATTACCAAATTGTAAACGTTTACGGACAATTCTGTTTTGAAGTCCGCAAACGAAACAACAGTGTTAGCAATGGATCAAAGACAACGTAACAATTTTTACAAATCAATCACAGGAATTGGCATAGCAACTCAGTCAGCATGCCATGTGTTTGAGCAGTATTTGACATCAAACGGACAATCACTAGAAGATTTCCTTAATCTGCATAGGCATGCTATTTGCCATTTATGTTATAACCGAGTTAAATGTCCTCATTGTACAACAGGCTACCAGCTTCCTTATGAAAAAGTGCTCTGTTTAGATCAACTGGAGGATTTGTTTGATTCTGGCTTAAAATTACCATGCCATGCATTTGGAAATCTTCCAAAATTCTACTGTTGTAAAAGTCGAATAGGGGTCCAAATAAAGGATTTAGATTTGACGTTAATACGCTGTCTGCTTGTTAATTTCTGTCAGGAATTATTTTGGATCGATTGTTTAAAAGGAAGTTCTTTTGAGGACTTCTTAAACAAAAGTAAACACGACATATTTCACATGTGGCAGGTAAACAAAAACTGTTGTCAATGCCCTGCAGGATATAGTTATCCGTGTGGCAAGAGAAAGCTTTCAGAACATGAATGGAAAATATTGTTTAACAATTCAATAACTCCGTGCAACTTCCATACACAGTTTCCCATTTCAAATGCATGCTGCTCTTGGTCAGCTTTTAGTGGTATCACGTGGATACAACTGGACAGAACATTAAGAACCACTTTGCTAGATTTTTGTGAATTGAAAAAAGATCTGGAAAAACTAATTAAACTTCGAAATGACATTCAGGGACATCGGGCAGCACGCGAGATGACGCATATGGTTGATGCAGAGTTCAATGACAAATGGATAGAAATAGAAGATGTCACATGTAATTTGATTACGCATGGAATTCTGGACACTTCTGTTGCAACACAAATTCAAGATGAACAAATGAAAGAACTGGTAACACTGAAGAATAAAATACTAGACGGTAAGTTAATTTGATGATGTAAAGAAAGTCAAAAATAATTACAAGAATGTGTTATTGCAATTTTTAATTATATCAGTTTATAGCTATATTCACCATTTTCATTTGCATTATTAATACCTGCGCTATAATGTATGAATGTACAGTTTTGTATGGCATTAAATTCATAATCATTCAATGGAATTAAAATATACAACTCCAGTTAAACAATTGTCTCGAAAGCGCATAAACAAAGTAGTATTGTGCATGAATGGGCTTATTGCACAGTCCCTCATCATGATTTACCTCTGTTTTTGTATCACATAAGCAACACGGCGGGTGCCACATGTGGAGCAGGATCTGTTTACCCTTCCGGAGCACCTGAGATCACCCCTAGTTTTTGGTGGGGTTCGTGTAGTTTATTCTTTGGTTTTCTATGTTGTGTCATGTGTACTTTTGTTTGTCTGTTTGTCTTTTTCATTTTTAGCCATGGCGTTGTCAGTTTGTTTAAGATTTATGAGTTTAACTGTCCCTTTGGTATCTTTCGTCCCTCTTTTATTCATTTTGTTTATTGTTTCTCTGTAATGAATGTTCTTAATTGTGTGTGTTCCGTGTTTCTGTCACGTAGTGCTGTCATCTAAGCGATATACTGTTTAACATTGTTATACAGCAGGATGTTTAAATAGTCATTAAACTAGCTTCAAACCAGTATATTTTCTTAAAATGTCCTGTTAGTGGAGCGGCTCGGTTTTGGTTTGTTGCCCCGATTTTGTTTTTTGTCCATGGATTTATGAGTTTTGAACAGCGGTATACTACTGTTGCCTTTATTTAGTGCCGAAATTTAACAAAATCATTCAAATTGTGATACAAGCAAGAGATTTGGCATAGACGTTCATTAGGAAGTACTTTATCATAATAGAGGGGTAGCCAACATGTTTTCGATTTTTTAAGGCGGCCATCTTGAATTCAAAATTGACATCATTTTGCTCAATCTTTAAGATTGAAAAACTGTCCTAATCATTAAACACGCTTATTTTTTCATGCAGACTATTTGAAAAACAATAAAATGATATGAACATATGTCAAACAGACAACAATTGTAAAAAAAAATCACCACTTCCGGTTAGTGTCGAAAAAGTTCGTACTCTCGAGTGAAATAATAGTGGTACAGATATACGATAACATTTCCGTTTGATATATCGGTAATTATGTTAGACAGGCTGGAGGATTGATAAGTGTGATAATCTACGATATTTTCCGATGTATTTCGTTTTAACAGCTACACGAACACAATGTTGTACACATAAAGCCAGCTTTGTAACACTTATATCTACCAGAACAAGTTTTTTTGTAGCAACATTTGTGTAACTCCTGGCAAGATGCAGCAATTGCTGCTAATTGTGTCCAATAAGGGAATCCACATTCTATCTGCGTTCTCCTTAACCAATCCCCAATCACCAGGACTAGGTAGATGTTGAATTTGTATGACTGCCTGTTCCAAAACATGACCACCTTGGTATGTAGCTCGTTTGGTATGCTCAAGCAGTGCAACTCTAGTTGGTGGTATGGTGTCATACTGTTTTTGTTTGCGTGCAAACAGTTCAAGTCTGGATTCGTTGATGTCAAATGTTGTTGTAGTTCTGTCGTACATAACCACACCAAATGCCTCTATCAACTCCATATCAGCGTCACTGACCGATACAGGCTTCTTTTTTAATAGTTTAAAAACCTCGGTTACATTATCAAATATTTCCCACGTCTGCCATGCCGATTTCTTCCGCTTTCCATGAAAAGCGGAGACCGTGTCACATCCAGTAAATGCATGAAAAAATGCAAAGCCTCTAATTTAGGACCAAGAGCATGATTCATTTCGTGAATCGGAAGCCATCAAAGGTATTTTCCCTTTCCAAAGGCAACCCAAAAATTTTCTACTTGAAGTGTTTTGAAAGAGACATCGCCAAAACCACTACATCCGTGTCTGAGCTGATTATCAGTGAACACTTACACCCTTTTTCAGCTGCACTTTTGACATGAACAAATATCCTTGTGTCTGCTTCTTCGTGATTACACGGACTGAGATCATCATGATCATCATCAGAATTTGTCATAATAATTTCGCTTTTTGTCACAAAAATAATCTTGTCAGATTAAATCGAGCAAATTTTTTCGGCAAAGAAATAAAACAATTCCGCTACGTTTTCGTCCACTCGAACGAAGCTTGACCAAGCTTTCGGAGTCTTACTGATGCCGACAACTTTCCTTCTGGATCAAGCACCCATCGCTTTACGTGTTTGTGCTTTTACACATTTTTCTATGTAAATATCATACAACATACCATCTACTCTGGCATGTTTTGAAGTAAGGTGGATTATGATCGGCAAAATCACATCTTTTGTGTTTTCATCAAAAGTGTATGTTCCACGCAGTGGTTTTGAATTCACCATAGCCGCACCATCAACAACTACTTTTACTGTCTGAGGTTCTTCTCTTGGTAAATCGCCCTTAGCGTCTAATTTTTCCATTTTGAGATAAAGATGGAGGAAATTTCTTATTTTCATGGCTGAAAAACTCTTCCAAGTCACATTGTCTGCTTTGACAGGATATGAAAAGCCTTGAAAACAAACTGCAATCGTCTCGGAGGTCAAGCTTGTTTTTTGTTTCACATGAACTTTTCTATGTTTGGCGACTGACGACAGAAACTTTTTTTTCTTTTTCTTGATAGGCTTATAAATGCTTGCCGTGTTCTGCATTCTGTTTCTGAGATCAGCAGACTGATTGCATCAAATTTGTTTAATTTATGACAGTGTCCTTGTGCCTGCTTGTACAATATCTTTACTGTCTATCTTGTTAATATCTTCAGAATCCTCAAGAAATAGATTTCCATAATCATTCATGACAAATAGAGATTCCGGTACCGTGGAAAGATGATTTTGATGTTGTTGAGTTTGAGTTGTGACCTATGTTGTGGACTGCAGCTATGGTAAACACTTTGCCCTTTCATAAAGGCGGGCATACCACACCTTCATTTAAATAACGTTCAACAACAAATTCACCTAGTTGAGTTGATATTTCCAGTAACCGATCGTAAGAAGTACATAACCCATGTTGAAATAATAATTATAATCACAAGCAAACGCTATATCTTTTTCAAACATAAAAAGTACATCTCTGCCCTTTGTGTGTGCTTCTAATTCTGGCATCTTTTGCAAGCTTGTCCTTGAGTCAAGTAGAATGTACCTGTGCCGGAGATAGAACCAAGCTGTGCCAATCTTTCCTCGTACAGATGTGCCAGGTCTGCTAATCGAGTTTCAAAAATGTATGTGACCAGCTCAGCTAATGTAGTTTCTTTTATTATAGTTTCCTCCTATGTGCAACTGCTTTCGATCTCTGTTTGTCTCTTCTTTGATCTCTCTCTTTGTTATATACAGCTGCGAGACAAGACGGGTGATACTTCATCTCTTGTGCTATAACATCACCATAATTAGCTTTGTCAACAGCTGTTTATCCTGAAGAGTTGTTGCACAATCCACTAGTCTTTGTTTTAGTTTCATTGTCATTGCCTCTCTTTAGACATATAAAGATGACTTTGTTGTTGATCTTTAGAACGAGGAGTACACCTAAACAGTTTAGGAGACGTACACTCACTAGAACTTCCAGATGGTATCGGTGACATATTGCGTTTATGGGCTCTCTCAAGTTTAGTATTATTGAACTTTATCCTACACAAATTATGGTACTTGGCATTTTCGTTTTTCATTGTGATTTCAATACCCTCTCCGTGGTTTAATCGCCGAATATCAAGAGGGATAGGGAGGGCATTTAAATCATGAAAAAGAGGGATATTGTTGCCTAACATTGTATATCCTTCGTCTGACGATTTCAGTAGTTCTGTTGTGACCTCCTAACACAAACAACATTTCGTCAAATTAGTTTCCAACTACCTGCTGAAGAAGCTGATAAGCGAATTCTTTTCGCCATTTCAAAACCTAAGTAGCTATTATATAAACAAAAGTAATCAACAATGAACTTATAGAACAATAACGCAAATCTTATCTGAGCAATGAATAAATGCAACAGCAAAAAAGAACCGAGTGAAACTAATCAACTATTAGAGAAGTGCACGAAGAGCGTGTGTCTATAACTTGAATACATTTACCCAACATAGAGAAACGTCACAGGTAAAATTCTAGAAATTGTATAATATTCAAGATTACTTTTCTTATTATGTTATTTGATGTATTATATCAACATTGTTATTATAGAATTATGTTAGTAATGGGATAGAATTCCTTCAAACCAATATCCGATCAGAATTGAAAATAAAACGTCGTAACAAAAAAAAGGAACGGTGGATAGACAAGTACCGAGCCACGTCTTATAACAATGAAAACACACACTCTGAAAAGATTAACTTGAATAAAATTGCGCCCTCTATTGGCATATAGCCTATCGTACCTAATGTAGCAAGCGAAGATTAGTCGAAGATTTTTGGAATATAACGACTGACATTTTTCGGGTTATAAAACAGTCATATTCGGAATATTAAAAAAATCAGGAGTGGGTAATCGACCAATATTTGACCGAATGTGATACTTAATCTTATATAACAATGATTTACTCCATTTTTTAACATTTTGGATACAATACAAGCAAAACGAACCATAAATTTGATGTCTTTTTCCTGTGAAGACTTCATTTTTGAAAATCCAAGATGGCCGCCATGATCGGATGATTTTTTTTCGTGGCTAACGCCTAATATGATTACATACACATAAAGGCATGTTTTTACAAAGTTTCATGCTTTTATCAAAATTTGCATGATTTTTGTGGTAAGCTGCTTAACTATGTACCGAGTCAGGACTGTTGGCGTTTGTTTTGTTGCAATTCAGTGTTCCTGTTGATCTTTTGTTTTCCTCTAATAGGTGATGTGTGTCCCTCGGTTTTTGGTTTGTGACCCAGAAATTTCCCTAAATCGATTTTTGACTTTTGAACACCGGTATACTACCGTTGCCTTTAACAATCATTTACTAACATTTTGGAATTAGGGTCATGTAATTAGGTTGGTCCACCTAGAGGTTGAAAAGGTCCACAATTGAATTTTGTTGAGTCAATCAAACATTAAGTTTTTACATTTGTTTAATTGAACACTTATGGTATCACATCTTCCTATATCTAGTGATAGGCAAACATTCAATTTCTAAAATTGAAGTTCGTAGACCTCATTCATTTTGCGTTAGATTCGTATGATGTGTGACATACTCAATAACAATTAAAATTCTGAGTTGCATAAAGTTTTAAAGTTGTCTCCATACTTGTCATTGTAATTTAGGGTTCGACTTTTGCGGTCGTATAACGATGTACCATACGAAGCATTACATAGTATATCAATATGGATAGATGGAAACTTTTAACATAAAGATGTATTTGTAAAATTGGTCTACGGTTTTTGAAAGACTATTTTGTATTTAAAATTTGTGGTGGATCATTTGATTGAACGAATAGGTTGGGACTTTGAATAGATTTTCGATTCATACATTGTGTAGTTTTCTAAAGCAAAATTATAATAGGCTCATTGAACGGCAGAACAAATCGTTTGTTTTGTTTGATTACATTTCAATATAATCAATAATCTCTTAGTGTGAAAAATAAGCCATGCATGAAAAAGTAGACCGATTGCGAAACAAAAGAAAAAAATATATATTAAATTTTCAAATTGTGAAAAGGTTAACGGTTAAGGCTCTTATGATCCTTTTGTTATATATCACGTCTAATTATATATACTGAGCCAATAAAGTTTAGCAACACTTTTTTTAATTTTGTTCTTTGTTCTTTCTGGAAAAAAAATTTTAACATCATTGATATAATCGTTAGTTTTACCTGAATTCATTTTTTTCCCTGGTGAATAAGTTCGCGCCATTTCAGCTTTGCACGTGGAATTGATGTTTTTCCTTCTGCACTTGTACTTTTAAAACTATATTAAACATTTCTTTTTTACTAACGGTTCGAAACACACCATTGTTAAGAAAATTCATACATCATTGAACAAAATTGCATAGGGCGTCAACCAGGCCTCCCCGAAAATGACCGTCAGAAAATTTTGGAATGGTGGATGCAGGAATGATTGTTGCTGACATCGTGGTGGCTCTATTTAATGTGCATACGACAACACTTTAGAGACCAACAAACATATATCGACAAATTGCAACTGCACAGTATAGGTCGATATCTCTTAGACCCAAACAAAATTGTCAAATGAGGTACACTGGTACACTTAGGGCATTGCTGAGAAATTGATTTTGAATAACACTATACTCATTTCCGCATTTTGACCCTCCCGCGCTCCATACAAAAATATACTCACGAAGAGTGATAAACATTCATGTTGCTTCTAATCTGTCATAATTCCATTTTGTTATTATTAAAATTATATGTTGCTATGATTTTGTAATAAAATAAAATACATTTTTGTTGCTAAACTTTTTTGGCTCAGTATTGTTTTTAACATCGTTTTGCTGTTTGAAGTATTCAATCTTAAATACTGCAAACTATGATTTCAAAGACTTTTTGATTCCGTATTCGCATAAATGTCTAACTGAAAAGAAGACTTATTCATCTTAAGAACTTGAGCATATGATTTAATAAAAACTATTACTAATTCATACATTTGGCAAATATGCATAATTGATATATAAAATGTTGTTTTCTCATTCTGTTAAATGTTTATAATGATTTCAGATTTAGAAGAAAAAAGACAACAAAGAATTGGTAAGTAAACAGCTATCAGTATACGGCGATTTAAATTGTGTGACCTTCAGCTGACTTAAGTTTAATATCTCCTGCTATTCATGTTTGATTGGCTTTTTAAATTTCATGAAAAATGCAATACATAGGAATGCTTATAAATGTCTAATGCATGCTTCATACATAAGCCATATTTTCTTTGAAATTAATTGATGGTTAAATGTCAGCAAAGATGCTTGTCCGTTTGATAGGCTTTTCTACATCTTACTTTATTTTCAGGAATAGTTTATCAACGTTTTATTTTAGTATGCATGGTTCTTTATGAGATACAATTGCATATGTTAGGGTCCACAAGCACGGCTGGGCGAAATCAGTCGTTATGTTTCGATGACGCTATGTATTGCATTAATGAACACAGCTGTAAATATAAAATTTTATCCCCGGCTTAGTATATATCTAGGATTTTGATTGGTTAACGCACGTCGTTACAAAACCCATAGCCCCTGGGTGTTGCTAACCCATATCCCCGGACGTTGCTAACCATAATCCCGGGGAACTTCACGCAAGTTTTCCTTAGTTGCATGAATGCGCCTTGTGTAATATTGAATTCTGAAGATTATCCAGGATGTTTGTAATCAAATATTTGATGCATTTTTTGACTCAATCCAGTTTATCTCTCATCGTATTAAAAACGTCTTATATTTGACTACCTGTAGGGTTCTACCAAAGGTAGTACCCTACACCTCGTAAAAAACATGCCAAATTTCCAAATTTCAATAAAACTTTTTTAGATAATGAAAAAAACGTTGTTTTCACGTTACCGCTTTGTACCCGAATTTCCATAAAACTCGCCCGATTCGGACTAAGACCGGGGATAAATTCGTTATCTAATTAGTACCCTCATGGTGTACTGAGGTACTTCAGGGTGTTAAAATATCCATATCTACGAATATGAACGTAGATAACTTATAATATCAACAAATTAAAAATAATGTCTGGCAGAAATATAAAGAAATACTGATAATCGGTGTTTATGTCAAGCTTAATATGATCTTCTAACCTCCACTGCATTTTCCTGGTTTATTAATTAATTATTACAAAATTATTTGCAATATGTTTTCAGATGTTTTTAGAAGATTGTCAACTATATTCGTTGTTTTTAAAGATTAAGAGGGGTAAAATGGTTCATCAGACTTTGTTCTCAATTGTTTTGATCCCATATACTAAATGTTTTATCTTAACTCAAGCCTGGGTGTCAGCTCTATTCATATGTTTAATATATGGACGTAGAATTATAAGAAGCTGCTGTTGGCATCCATCTATCAACACCTCCGTTTGGAATTTTATTATTGCTTATTTTAGTTAAATAAAATAAAATATGATTACGTAATTTGATGTTCAAACGTTACAAGGGGCAAACATGTATTTTCTTTCTCAAGTAGGTGAACAACAATTGTTTTAATTGGAAGGTTTCTAGGCGCAACATACGCTCTTGCAAACTAAAGCAAACAAATACATAGGAAAACGAGTCATTTTTGTCTATTATGTGAAAAATTAGAAAAATGTATGCTTTATAATCGATGCCATCATATATACAATTGTTTGTTATCTTTATATTTTATCCAAATTATATGATTAAGTTTATTATTATTTTTAATTACATTGATGCAAAAATAAATCGATAAATACACATTCTTATTCTTTAAGGAGTACTGGCTATTAAACGCCTTCACTAAAATAGACTAAAAAGCATCAACAACAGACCAATTAAAAAAGTAAAACTTTTAGTAAGCAATAAAAAGAATATATTAGAATTTGACTAAACCATACATTGCCTGTATGGTCGTTAATCAATTGTCAATCAATAATTTCTTATTTGTTTTATTTTTCAATTATTACTGAAAGTGAAATAGTAAAATAATAATTTGCCTTTAGGTTCGATTAGGTTTAAGTAAGGCTCGATTTTGTCGAATTCAGCTTCCGAACATTGATGAATAATTATTCACTTGCAAGGGAATTATTCGACCTCATTGAACCCGTATTCATGTGAACTACAATGTAACCATGTACATAAAAAAGGATAATGCATTGAGTGAGCGTGATCGGTTATTTAAAGTAAAAGGATGTCAACATTGAGATTGTAAATTTAATTGACTGAGTTTACCCATAAAACATCACTCTTATACATGTAAAAATGATGATTAACAAGAGAGAACATTTTCCCGTAAACATTTAAATAGCTAATATCTCGAAAACAAGCACATCAACTTAGTTATCCCTTCATTAATTCCCTATGGTTATCAATAAGTGTTCTGAAAAGCTTATTATTTGTAAGCTGAAAGGCGAACTCCCTTTACGAGTTCATCCACCGTAAGTTGGAAGGACGTAATAATAATCAGAACAAAGACAGAAGGTATTATCGGGAAAACATTGAAAGAGCTTATCATTCTACGTTTGAGTCGCTCTATAGTAGTTTTCTTCATGGGCTAATGTTTTGTAGTACATGTAAGATATTTAAAATAAGCAAACAATTAATTTACCAAAAATGATATATAACGTAGGGAATTGTTCATTCAAAGGAGGAGGTACATTTATCCCATATAAGGTGAAGCCAATGGTTTTTTTTTTTAGAATTGCTCCTCATTTCCTCATGCTATAGGAAATGCCTAGAATAAAGAAATATTAATGAATGTAAGAAGGTTTTGCTGTCATAATAACATCTAGTAGTGTGGGTCTACTTGAAACGCACATGAAAATTAAGATTGTTACTAAGTAACTCGGTGAAATTGTATCTATTTAATTTTTCAGCTTTAACAGAGCTTGAAATCGAGGGACAGATAAAAAGAAATAATTTTGTAAAGACAAGAGCTGTCGATGAGGCTATTAAAAAATTAGAATCTCAAAACATGGTTGTACTTACAGGATCAGCCGGTTCTGGAAAGTCTGCAACTGCTATTTATTTATTGAAACATTTTCAAACGAACAAAAACTTTCAACCCTTGAAAATATCAACATTTACAGATCTTTCAATTATTGTACCTCCAAATTTTGATGAACCTGTCATTGTTCTGTTGGAAGACATATTTGGTCGAACAAATTACACGTATGTGGAAAACAGTGATAGAAATGTGTTAGGCGAATTGGGTACATGCATAGGTAACACATTGAAAGTTATCATAACAATACGGACAACAATTATGAAATCATGCATGTCCTTGTTTTACTCAAGCAATGTGTTCTGTGGGCTTCATGTTGTGGATTTATCAAGCGATTTTCAACTAGTTAAAGCAGAGAAGAAAAGTTTGTTAAAGAGATATTTAGAGCTGAATAACATAACTGTATCGGAATTTGGAAACTGCATGGACGATCAATTACAACCAGATGCAGCTGTTACTATCAGCTATAAATTTATAGATGAAATAGTACAATTAGATACTGTTGGTGGTTTTCCTGAAAATTGTCGTCTTTTTACAACCATTCGATGTTTTACTAGACTTGGTATCCACTTCTTCCGCCACCCTACTATCTCACTTAGAAATGAAATTGATGCTTTGAGAAGAGCAAACGGAAATGACAACATATCTTTCAAACTAAAGTCCAAGTTCACTGCATTAGCATACATGCTGTTGAGTAATGACGTTCTGCGAAAGAACTCATTAGATTTCTGTAAAGTTGAAGACATTTTTAAATCTGTGAATGGTGGTGGTACAATTATGGAACACCAGTTAATTGATGCAGCTGATGATATGATTGACCAGTACGTAACATACAGTTCTCTAGAGAAAGCATATTACTTCCAGCATAGAATAATTACAGAAGCTGTTATGATTTCCTATAGTAAATGTAACATATCAGTAGTAATTAGTTTGTTGAATCCTGACTTCATTGCTGAAATGGTAAAACCAGACTGTTACATGGAAAAAGATGGTGAAGTGGTTTTGAAAATTCCATCAAATAGCTATAGACATCTTGCTAAAGTTATTAAAGAGTTGTTGCTTCTAAAATCTATTGGTGTGTGCTTTATTGAATATATTCTTACCAAAAGTCAAATTTTCGAAAATGTGGAATTTCTGCATGTAATTGTAGAGACAATTGAATATCTATTCAAACCAACAGCGTTGTTGTCAAGTGAAGATATCGAGTTAAAGACACGTGTGTGTACACTTTTGGAGTTGACATTCAAAAAGACTGCTTCTTTGGATAATCTAGCTTGCTTTCAGTTCATTTGGGAATTTTTCGCTAAAAAAAGTATAACAACCCCGTATTTTGTACATTCAATGTGCAGCGTATTCATTAGAGTTGATAAAGAAAGGACTCAGATGGAGTTACTGGAATGGATGGTTTGGAATAGCAATCAAATGTTTATTAAACAGTGTTTGGAAAAGACATTTTCCTATCAATCTCATTTCTTGGAAACATTAGTAGTTAATGACGCTTTAATAACAAAAATGAATGAGGTCTTTTATTCACCTGGAGAGAATAAGGTCCAACAAATTATCATTGATCAAGCATGTCAGATAGGCAACAATAAAATCTTTCTAATGCTGATGAGCAAATATGACAATGATATAAATTTAGAAGAGACATTTTTAAAAGCATGCTGTAATGATGATGATGACGTAACAATCGTGGAATGGCTCCTTGGTCACTACGATTTGCATCGATTGAATATCAAAAAGGCTTTTGAAAACATTTGCGAATTTTGGGATATGTACAAAAATATTTTAAAAACTTTATTGAAAATAAGTGCAAATTACAACTATGAATTCACAAATAAGCTTTTAATTGAAGCTTTCAAAACTGGAAATCTAGAGTCAGCTGAGTATCTAAGACATAGAATCGATCTTCGAACATTTGATTTCACAACAGCTGTATCTATGGCATGGGACAATCATGAATATGGAATAATTGAATGGTTATTACACCGGTCACGTGATATGCAGATATCGTCACAAATTGATGCCATACCAGTTATACGAATTATGAAATGGAAAAGCTTACCTCACTCAAGTAACCTAAGACAAGTGCTAGACGATTCAATTAGGGCAGGAATTACGGAATTGATATCATAACAGAAGGAATTAAACCCAATATGATAATAACGTTAAATGTATTCAAAATTGTAGCTGAATCTAGTCGTCAATGGCAACAATCCTTCATCCAATCGTGTCATAGAACACATTTTGACATAGAATGTGTTTTCCTAGATGCATGTAAATCAAAAAACCTTGAGGTGCTTGAAATGATTTTAAATTATTATGACGAAGAAACTTACGGTCAATTGATAACAAAAATGGGTGAAGATTTTTATAGCCTTAACTTTAATAATTTCTGTCATCTCTCAAAATTGCCTTCTGTTATTTTACAGAATACGCCATTAGGTTTTCTTCACAAAAATCCTAGTTTATTTCCTTTTGCAGCAAAAGAAGGAGATATTGAGAAAATTAAAATATTTTTGAACGAAGTAGAATTTAGAAACCTCAAGGTCGATGAGGCATTTGTTAACTCTTTGGATAATCCTACATTACACGTAACTGAATTATTGTTAAATAAGTTTCCAATTTCAAACTTAAAGATATATGAAAACCTCAAAACAGTTATCAAAGCAGGAAAAGCTGAATGTTTTGAACTTCTTCTCCTAAATGGTAATATCGATTTATTAGATATTGACGAATTACTCACTGTGATAATCAAACAAGGAAAATTCAAAGACTTGTTTTTGGACGTTCTTAGAAGAAATATTTCCAAACTCAAACTACAGAACAAATTGCAAAATAGATTAGTTCAAGCATTTAACAATAGGGACTTAGAAGAATTTGAATTGCTATTGCAAAACGTAGATCATGAAAATATCGATGCCAAATACATCGTTATGGAAGAATTAAAACAGATGAATTTTGACTTCGTACTTCTGATTTTGAGAACTGTGAGTGTAAATGTACTTAACATAACCAAAGAAGTTAAAGATGAACTTGTAAATGCTATTGATTTGAAAGATGCAATGTGTGTACGACGGATACTCATGAGCTTTCCGGAAGTTCATTTCTGTACATTATTGCAATATGCAATAATAAAAGGTGATGAATCGTATATCAACGATATACTCATGATACTAAATGAAGATAAACAAAAATATAAAAACTTTAAATTTTATTTTAAAGAATGTATGAATATCGCATTAGAATATAAACAGCTATCAGCCTTAAAGATTTTTTTGGAACAAAGTTGTTATATTTGTAACTTGGATGTTAAATTAGAACTTATTGCCTTCGCAGAAAAAGGCAAAACAAGGATATGTGAGTTATATTTGGAAGTGATTGATACTTATAATAATAGTTTCATACAAACCTCCGAAAAGAAACCTGTAATGGACAGCAATATTATCAGGTTATTAGAACGTAGTTTTGCAAATGATCACATAGAACATCAACTTATGTCACGATTACATCTGATGGACTTACTAGATTTAACGGCTTTATTTGAAAAGGCGTGTTATCGTGTTTTATCCAAAGATTGTCTTCCCTCGCACAAGTTGTGCGCTAGCATGATTTTGATTAATTTCAGTGAAGATGTTGTGGATAGATTAATAACAATAAGGCCTTCAACTCGTTTTCAGTTAAAAGCTATATTTTCTCATGTATGTCATGAATGTAAAGAAGGAAAACAACTTTGTGCCACAATTTCAAGATTGGAAAAAAGGTATGACATTTCATTCTATAAAATATCAAAGAACAAAGTTCAATGAGTAGGGTACACGTAGTATATGGTTGATAATTGACGACCATAGTAAGTGAAATTAACGAAAGATATAGGACATCTTATTCAAACGAAACGGATGTAGCATTTCTAACTTTTCAAAAAATAAACTCATTAAATGTTTACTGGATTGCTTATCTCATCTGCATCAAAGGGTTAAATCACTAAATAAAAGTTGTAGTCAACATTTATGCTATATGTTATGTTAATCAAGCAGCCAGGCCTTGCAATGTAAATAGATATAGGAATCCAAATAACAATTTTTTTTAAAGTAAACCATGATATATCAATGTACGACCTTCAACACAAGAACTCATATAATAATATTAAAGCAAGCTTGGTTGATTTTATAGTTCTTTTGAGTGACATTACTGCCAAACAAAATCATGATATTATGAAAATGCTTGAACAAACAAGGAATATGTCGGAAGAAATTTACGACTAGTACTTGTAGCAAACTTTTTGTGGCATTATATGGAAACAGTGTAACTTGGCATTGCACAAGGTCATGTTTTTCTCTTGCTGTTTATGACGTCTTTACACTAAATCCATGGGATGTTGGATGTGTACGGATTGATTGTTTAGTCTTAGAGGCATGAATTTTTTATTAGTTGTTAGTGGCTTTGAACAAGCTGTCAGATAACTGCGAGTACTCTCAAATCTGATAATTGTGTCTTTTTGTGTCGGGATGTATGAATATGTAAGAAAAATACACGTTCATGTGCTACTTTTAAATATAGATTGGGTCAAATTGTAGACATTTACTGGAAAAATATGTTTCTAGGACATTTTTCTCCTGTTGACAGACCATTTACACTACAGTTGTGTCCTAACAGACCTGTACTGTTATACATCACAGTTTATGACCAACCTCAGTAATGACCTATCTAAATTGCATTTAATTGATGAATTCGACAGCACTTATTTTGATGATAGTTTCTCGTTGAATAATAAAAAACTTTTTAAATATACTCACGAAATTTATCCAAAGGACCTTACTTTTAATTAATGAAATATAAACGATAGTAACTGTCCTTTCCTAGGCTGTATAATTCAGTTTTACACGCGAAATTGTACACTTTATTTTACGATAAAAGGGACGATTTTTTCCTTCCCTCTTGTCAATTTTCATCGTTTAGACTTTGGCACATTCTTACGGTGTTTATATATCACAACTCGTTCGCTTTGCCCGTGTCTGATGTGACGATCTATGTATTACTGGTAATTAATTTATTCATGGATTTCGTTACAACAAATTACTTAAAACCTTCACCAAATTCTCCCATACGTTTAAAGATTTTGTTTTTCTAAATTGATCGAACTGTTAAAAAACTGCATACAGGATAGCACATCCTCATTTTTACCGATATGCCGATCGGTTAAGACACAATCCGGGTAAACTTGTCGATCCTTTGAATAACCTTATTTTAAAAGGTTACATATGGAAAAATGGATCTTTGAATATTGTTTTTATTCGTATTAAATATTGATTTTGTTATCTGTAAATTGAAATTTATCTTAATACAATCGTTCGTTACATATGCACATATATGGCTCTTCAGTTTAACGATACCTGTATCTTGGCATTGCACAAGGTCATGTTTTTCTAGGGCTGTTCTTGACGTCTTTACACAAAATTTATTGAATTGTAGGTATGTACTAATTGATAATTTAGTCTTAGATGCATGATTCTTTTGATGAGTTGTTATTGACTTTAACTAGCTGTCAGTAACTGCGAGTACTCTCAGATCAAATCTAAGTGCATTTTGTTGTGGAGATGTGTTTATACCGTTCACGTCCACTTTTGTTGTGTGTTTTGGCGGGCTTTTTTGTAGATGATTTTCAATTTGTATCCATCTAATAAGTTTTTAAAAAAATAACTGATTTTTTTTGTTTGTTTTTATGTTTCATTTTTACACCACTGTCTCAGGTGGAAAGAATTGGCGCCCTCAAAAGTGTTTAACCAATCCAAATTATTTTAGTGCCTGCCCAAAATTAATTCAGTGGTAATCGTTTGTTGCTGTGTTACATATAACTTTAATGAAATTCGTTTTATTTTGTCTTCAGAATGTGTGTGTACAAGATATCTAGATATGTTCCTACATGAATATATACGGTCCTTATATTGACAGATGGCTACATCATTTCTCGATCTATAACATTTCCTATTTGTTTATATTTATATATTTGTTTTATCTGTAGTAAAACATATGCGTTAGTACATTATCGTGATTAGAATTATATTATACTATCATTTCGTATATTTTCTTATTGTATTTATTATTATATATATATTGATGATAATTGAAAAACTTAAGTACTTTGTTTATGATTATTGTAATTATTATAAGTATTGTTATTAATATTTAGTGATATGCCTTTATAACCATCAGTATGAAAACTCAAATTGTTGAATCGAGAAGGGTTATTTAAATATGAAGATATGATACCTGTGTTGCATGGGTTGTGTTTTTGGATATTAAACTCATCATAAATACCAGGATAAGACTTTGTATTAACGCAATATTCTCGTTTCGTCTACAAAAGACTCATCAGTGACGCTCGAATCCAAAAAAGTAAAAAAGGCCAAGTAAAGTACGAAGTTAAAGAGCATTGATGATCACAATTCCTAAAATTTTGCCAAATACAGCTAAGGTAATCTAAATCTTAGAAAGAAAAGTCGTAGTAGTTCAAAAATTATAATTTTTTGTAAACAAGTAATCTATAGATATGACAATATCAATGATAATTCTTATTAGAGAAAACAACACAAGCGACATAAGTATCTACTTTATACGTTAACTGCTACTTAACAATGGTAGTTGTACGTAGGAAGCGTCAACTTCATGTTATTTATACCTTCCAAGCGTCATTTCAACATACATTATACATATGAAAGTGCAAATTATTAATTTGGATTGTCTTTCTTTTCCCAAAATCATTTTTAGACCGTTAAACAGGTGAAAACGTACATGTATTAATCACTGACTTTGCATACGTATGGTAAGTCCGTGATTGTTTTTACAAATTCATTTTTTTTTTACAGTAAGCTAAAAAATACGATTTTTATAGATAAAAATTAAATATATCAGTATCTTTTAATTTAAGTTGTCATATTTGATACCTTTTTTTCCAAATTGATTTGTTAAAGTTTTCGGTGAAGACGACATTTGTATCTTTACAGTTGTTATGTTAATGCGCAATGTTTTTATCAACCGATGGACACTTATTTAGATTACTAGAAGATCTTTGTAGAGTCCCCAGTCATCAATTCCAATTTTTACACCCCGAGGGGCATTATGTTTTCTGGTCTGTGGCTCCGTTCGTTCGTTCGTTCGTTCGTCCGTCTGTTCGTTCGTTCGTCCGTCCGTCCGTTCGTTCGTCCGTCCGTCCGTTCGTTCGTTCGTCCGTCCGTTCGTTCGTCCGTCCTCAAGTTAAAGTTTTTGGTCAAGGTAGTTTTTGATGAAGCTGATGTCCAATCAAATTAAAACTTAGTACACTTGTTGCTTATGATATGATATTTCTAATTTTAAAGCCAAATTAGACTTTTGACTACAATTTTACGGTTCACTAAACATAGAAAATGAAAGTGGGAGTTTCAGGTTAAAGTTTTTGGTCAAGGTAGTTTTTGATGAAGCTGAAGTCCAATCAACTTGAAACTTAGTACACTTGTTGCTTTTGATATGATCTTTCTAATTTTAAAGCCAAATTAGACTTTTGACTACAATTTTACGGTCCACTAAACATAGAAAATGAAAGTGGGAGTTTCAGGTTAAAGTTTTTGGTCAAGGTAGTTTTTGATGAAGCTGAAGTCCAATCAACTTGAAACTTAGTACACTTGTTGCTTATGATATGATCTTTCTAATTTTAAAGCCAAATTAGACTTTTGACCACAATTTTACGGTTCACTGAACATAGAAAATGAAAGTGGGAGTTTCAGGTTAAAGTTTTTGGTCAAGGTAGTTTTTGATGAAGAGGAAGTCCAATCCACTTGAAACTTAGTACACTTGATGCTTATGATCATGACCTTTTTTTAATATTAAAACCAAATTAGATTTTTGACCCAAATTCACGGTCAATGGAACATGGAAAATGATAGTGCCAGTGGGGCATCCGTGGACACATTTTTGTTTTAAATGCGTTGCAGCGCATACTACAGGAAATTGAACAAACTTTGAAGTTTATGCAAGGAAATAAATCAAGATTTAAAATTATAAGGAGTCAAAACAGATAAAAGGAAATGTAGCTGATGGCTGCAATTTTTTTTTCCTCTTTGAAAGTTTATTCTCTTTCATGCAGAAAGAGCAAGAGCCATTACAACATATGTAAAGGAAATTTGAGGACATTTCAGTCATACACTAGTACACACGATTTCATATTACATTCATTTATTTTATAGTCTGAGTAAAGCCGTTTTCAATTAATATTTTATAGTGCGTCTTTTCTGTTTGTTATGTTAATATACTGCTGTATCAGGTTTAGGGTGAAGGTTGGCCCCTGTTAAAGCGTTCAAATCCGCTGCATATATTCCTAAGTCAGGAATTTAATTCAGGAACAGTGCTTGTCGTTTGTTGGTATGTTTGATAAATGTTTCTCGTTTTGGTAAATAGATTAGACCGTCGGTTTTCCTGTTTGAATTGTGATACAATGGTCATTGTTGGGCCCCTTATAGCTTGCTCTTATGCTCATTGTATTCTGCTGTTGCTTAGGTATAGTTATGATGTTGCTGTTAATTTGATGCTTTTAAGAATCAAATAAAGGAAATCACTTTCAAACTCATTGCATGATTTTTTTTCTTTATTTATATGTTTATGAATTTAAAGAAAAATCCCCTCTGTTGGTTCTTCCCTCAAGCAACAGCAGCAGCATAACTACTTAGGAAGTGAAATGAGAACGACAAAAGTTGCAGGAGCATTGAATACAGTTTATTAAAAAAAATCTTAATATGAGTATTTTAAGCAGCAGCAACAACAACTCTCTATCCTCGACTAGCGGAAGCAGCAAAACACACACAAGAAGGTAGTGAGCACAAGAGCTGTAGAGGAAGTAAAAGCATTACATGGAAACACCTTGTATATGACTCAACATGTAGCAACAGCAGCAGCGGCAATACTTTAAAGTGTGAAATGAGCACTACTACACTAGGCCGATATTTAATAACACAACTTGAAAACGTCACAGAAAGCACCCAAATTAGAATTTCAACCTATCAATATAAATAAAAAGATGTGGTGTGAGTGTCAATGAGACAATTTTACATCCTAGTCAAGTCCATATATGAATTTGAGAACGCGGACCTTATAGAGAGCACCCCAACCCTAAAGCCCTGTCTCGAAGTTGCAACGTTATAACGCCCAACATTGATCGATTCTGTTCCGGAACTATTTTAATTTACTCCATCTTCTAGTGAAGAGTTGGCCTGAGCTGGAACTGACAGTGATTTTGCATTGTAACCCAAGATAAAAAAAAAAACAAAAAAAGCACCTAGAACTATTTCTATACAAATCTACCCATCCGAGAAGTTTAGAACCAAAAAGGCGGAAAGATGTTGGGACTCCCAATCGGCACTCCAGGGACGATAAAGAAACTACTAACATCGGCTGTATAACGTAATCCAACATTGAAGTTTAAATATATCTTCTCACATATAAGATGAAGTCTGTTTTTCCTACAGATTCAATTTAGTTTCGCGAAATGTTGCACAATTCTGAAGCGCAAATTCAATGCATGATTTCTCGAAAAACCTTTTGAAATTAAATGATGCGGTTAGTATTCCTATCATGGTAGACCAGTTGCCGCATCACAATGTAAGGGGTATATTCACATCACTTAATGTCATACATCTGATATTTCAGGAAGCTACCATTTGATTTTAGGGGGGAGGGGGGGGGGGGGGGCTACGATAAAAAAATTGTGTCCTGCATTTTTTTTAAGTTGTAATTTCTGTCCTGCATTTTTATTTTTTTTGGTCCTGGTTTTTTTTGCCCAGTTGCTCATCTTGCTTTTTTTTCAATCGAAACTCATGTCCTGTATTTTTTTAAATCAAAATTTCTGTCCTGCCTTTTTTTTTTTTAAATTTTATCTAACCGGAACTTGTACAACCTTATTTAAAAAAATCTAATGATGAAACAAATGTTTTAAGCTCTTTGATGAACCAAATGTTTTAATCTCATAGGTTAAATCCATACATGGTGTCAACAAGGGGGTATAACAGCATCAAAAGGGGGATTTAAATAAAACAAAAAGTCATATATATCACAGAACACTATTTCTTATAGGAAATTGTTGTTTAAAAACAAATTACATTCTTGCTTCGTATCACTAGTTTCCAATTTATTCTTATCTGTCAAGTTCGTAATCCAGTCGTAGCTATATAAGTTACGAAAACAATTACATGAACCGTCAATGAATTGTAGTCTAGGCCTTTTATCTGCAATATAGTAATATGCATTTTCTACCCAAAATTTAAAGCTCTGGATCGACTCGGTTTTGAAGAGATCAATAATTGTGATAGACATATTTTTTAAAGATTAACAATAAAATATTAAAATCCTAATTAATGTACAAAAAATTAACGAAAAACAAATATGTAACACGGCACCAAACGACAACCACTGAATTACAGGCTCTAGACTTGGGTACAGGCACATATGTACGTAAAACGGGGTTAAACATGTTAGCGGAGTCCCAATCCTCTCCATAAACTGGAACAGTGGTGTTATAGTACAATATAAGAACGAAATGTAAAAATCATTTGAAAAAGGCTTATCTGTAGATGTTCGGTCTCCACAGTATTTCATGTACATTTTGGGAACCCGCAAATATATTTGCTTTTCTCTTTATTTCATAGCAACGTTATGCATGTTACATATTTATATATGACGTTTAAAGCAAAGAAGCAAATATATGCTGAGTAAGGAGGGGTGCTACTCAGTTTTTAGACATTTTGTCAGATTTTCGGAATCCTCTGGTTTTATCCTTCAATGTGCCTAGAATTTTTTTGCCCATTAACCCCCTTTTTTTTATTCATATTTTCATTCCATATATTTGAATAAGCCATTTTTCAAAATCTTATAAAATCCTTGTTATTTTTTCATTGTTGTTTTAAATAGATAGTGGCCAATGTTTAATGAATGAAAAGTCTAGAGAAAATTGTTTCCCGCCAAATATTCAACGACTTATATCTCGAAAACATGCACACGGACCCTCCATTTTTTTCTGCTTTTATAGTTTCTTTAATTGTATACTATCAATTTATAACAGTCTTTTAAAAAGCTTGTTATTTTAAAATAGAGTAGCAAACATCCTTAAGTTTAACTTGGATTTATTAAACTAAATTGATTTGTGTGGGACTTGACGTGCTTAATTATCTAAAAAAAAACATTTTATTGATTGATATGGATCGTTACTCATCAAGTGTTAACTGGTTATAGAAGTTCCTGACCTGTGAAGTGGAGCTGTAGGAGACTTTATTATATTTGTATGTCTGTCTATCGGGTGGTCTTGTCTGTCTGTCTGTCTGTCTGGTCTGGTCTGGTCTGGTCTGGTCTGGTCTGGTCTGTATGTCTGTCTGTCTGTCTGTCTGTCTGTCTGTCTGTCTGCCTGTCTGTCTGTCTGGTCTTTTCTGTCTATCTGTTGGTCTGGTCTGGCTGGCTGTCTGAAGGGTTAACTTGTCTGGCTGGCTGTCTGTCTGTGTCTCTTTGGTGGTCTTGTTTGTGTGTCTGTCTGGTGGTGGTTTTTTTTATGTCGGTCTGTCTCTCTGATGGTCTTGTCGGTCTGATAGTCTTATGTCTGTATATCTGTCTTTCTGGTGGTATTGTCTGGCTGGCAAATGTCCACGATTAAATCCAGATCAAGTTCGAATTTGTTTGGGTCTTATGAGTTTGACCGTGTTACTCTTTATATGCTGAATACAATCCACGCTAGCCTGTGTCCACACTTGTTTCATTCGATATTTCATAAACGTTTTTGCAAGAAGTTCTTCCCCAAAAAACACTTCGTTATTTATGTGTTCAACCTTACTGTAGATACTTGTTTAAAGAGATGTTTGGTACAATATAACCAGGAGATTGCCACTCAGATGTTCCGTTAATTTTCTTTCTGATGTTTACATCATAGAAGGAACGCACAATCTTTTTATTTGTTTAAAAATTTGGTGCGGAGGGGCATTTTATTTCGTACAGACAATTTGATGAAGTATATATGAAGCATAAAGAATAAAACTTTTAAAAAATCCTTTGTTTAACCACAAAAGATGAATGGTCGATATCTAACTATATAAACAATCAGAACTACAAGGGGGAGTAATGTTGATTTTAAGCAACTATTGGTTACCGTATGACCTTCATTATTGAACTTTAGTCCAGACCCAGGGCTCAATTTCAGATTGCCTTAATTATGTACTGACGACAATAAACAAACAAGAACTATCTTGATATAAGATATACGACACATGTATATGTTGGCGTGAAGTTTTGTATCAACCATGAATGTTCATCTTTAGATTTTTTTATAATTTCACACATAGTGATTCTGACTTGACTATAAGGTCTATCTGACGGGGTTAAAAAAAAACTTCAAAATACTAGTTATGATAACTATACGCCAGACACAACTTTACGTCAAACACAACTTTAAATTAGAGATACAACCTATTTTGGTGTGCATAACGTGGATATCGTCAACAAAGTGAGATGATATTTGTATTTTGAGATTTGTATTTCAATTATAATATTATAATAATAATATGCTTTGACTTAATTATTAACCCTTGACATTTAAAAGAAAGTATAACAGATGTATAGCAGTGTCTCCAGTTATTGAATCCTAAACTGGATATCAGCTCTTTATACCTTCCTTTGCTTCCATTAATTACTATTATGTTTCTTGCGATTTAATGGTCAATAATTTTAAGTTACCAGAATCACTAAATGCTAAAAAAATCAAAACTGCTTTTTCAAGTTTTAGACGTGCATGTTAGCTTAAAGATCGACTAATTGTGCACTGACGACATCTCTTTTTTGGAAAGGGAATTAAAACGAGAAAGCAAACATGTGCAAACCAAACACAAATATTATAAACAGCAACTTAGTCAAGCACTGAGTAGCAAATGACCGAGCATAAATTTATTGCGGTGGACAAACATGTTTACCGACTCAAAATTCTCTCCTAAGCCTAATAGAAAGCGATGCAACAGCAGTCGGTAAAAATCAGTTTAAAAAGACAGTTGCAACAATTCACAATTAATAACTCGTAAGAAATAGTATAAGCTATGACATAGATTAACGATCTGAGATATTAAAGCCCGGGATAACGAAGTATAAAAAAAAGAAAGACGAAAACATTTCAAAAAGACAACACCAGACCATAAAGCAGAATTCAGCCGATTAATGGCATTGGGCTGTATCTGTTTTTTAATCGGTTTGCTTCTATCAAACAAAAAAGACTTACACGTACAGTATCAACCAACAAAAGATTGTTTAATTGTCCAATGTATTCATGATTCCCTAACTGAAAATAAACGTTTTCCACTAATGTGGTCTTAATTCAAATATCCTAATTAGATTAAGGAAAAATATGAAGATAAAGGCGAAATGGCTGAATGCATTTCGGAAAAAGGGAGACAATTCAATCTCAAATATAGTCTTAATTGTGATTTCTTACGTATACTTTATGTATGACGTTAGTAAAGTCAGATATCGAGAATTCTCTATTAGCACAGAAGTACTGACTCACAGGCTGGTCATACCCTCGGGGAATTAAAATTCCTCAAGCATTAGCATCGACCTAGTGTTTGTAAATAAACTCATCACAGATACCAGGGTAATATTTTGTATTTGCGCCAGACGCCCGTTTCGTCAACAAAAGACTCATCAGTGACACTCGAATCCAAAAGAGTTAAAAGGGCCAAATAAAGTACAAAGTAAATGCTTTGCCAAATACAGCTAAGTTAATCTTTTTCTTAGGTCGAAACGCCTTGAAGTGTTGAAGGGTTTGATGACTTTATTATGTTAAACTTGATCAAACATATGTTGAATTTCAAATTGTTGTTCAAATGTCTAGCCAATGGAAATAGCTAATGATAAGAATAGTTCATAAATTGATGAAATAAAGTATATATAAATATACAGTCCGCCAAAAGTTAAGCACCACCGAAATATAATTGGCAATATTATTTTAACTATTTCGAAATAAATATTTATGTTTGGTGTTATGAATTACCTTTAACATACACTAAGAAAATTCATTACGACCAAAAAGATTGAACTCTGATAAAGCAGTCAAGCCACCTTTTGTTAAAGGTCATCTGTGCGTTAACAAATCTACTGTTTCCCCAGGTGGTCGTATTAGTGTTCGTACATTGGTCCGTCGACTGCATAGAGGCAACCGAAGAGCCAGTCGTGGTGTATAGAGACCTGTAATTACAGGCAGGCACTCTACCGTCAGGTTTCAATGGGAAAATGACGTTCTATGCTTGAAATAGGAAGCTGAAAAAACACTCATTGGTCAGGTGGGAATCAGTATCTTTTACTGTCCGTAGACCCCATAATACGAATTTCGAGGGAAAACAACACGGCCGATGACCAAGAAAATATGTGCACAAGGACTGCATTCAGTGCTGGTGTAGTTCCAGTACGGGGTTGCTTCTTATACCGTTATATAAGCTGGGTATGCATATTCTGATGGGTAACATAAACGGACAGACATTCAGAGATTTGATGCCTTAACACATTGTAGTCCCTTGTTTTATTAATCCCCCACTTGCGTCAACATTGCCAAGACCCTTGTACATGGACGACAACGCTTGACCACACAGGGCACGGATTTTAACCGAGTCCAAAGAGCAACAAGCCATTTACACTATGTTTTGACCTTGCATGTCTCAATACATAAACCTTTTCAAACATGAGATCCACCTTCACAATATTTTGTCGATTTTAAAGTGGCATTTGTTGTAAAATGCAACAGATTCCTTAACTAAAGTTTTGAAGGCTTGTACCGAGAATGATACGTCGTGTTATGAAACTGTTTCGGAAGAGAGGTTGTAACACATGCTATTGACTCAAATATAGACATTAAATTTGCCAAACATACCAAAGATTATGTGTAGAAAATTTTATTGATATTGGGTAATCAATTGTTGTAAAAAAATAAAATCACAGTGAAACTTAAATTCTGTTTCTGAATTGTGTAATTTACACTACTTCTATGAACGAAAAACATATATGCATAGAACCTTCATAAGTGACCAAAATTATACTTCTGGTTTGTTTATGGTATACATTAGCAAAATTGCAATATGATTGTTTTCTTTTTTTCGAGGAATCATTGATTTTTTATATTTGAAAAAAAATCGATACAATAAAAATAGGTGGTGCTTAACTTTTGGCGGACTGTATATATATATAGATATAGTAGGTATATGTTGTTTTAGACTTTGTTGAGTATGATATAGACTAGGTCAGCATGGTTTAGTATGGGTCAGGAATGGTTACGACTTCTAACATGTCAGATATGTATAAAATGGTCGAGTAAAGATCGAGCAAAAGACCAGACTGTTAAGTATGGTTCCGACTACAGTCGAGTAATATCAAGTAAATGGCAGACCAATTCAAACTGCTCTAGTACAAATCAGTACAATAGTACAGATAAAGGCAAGTGTTCAAAAACGTTGCGTGTATGTCTAATTAAAAGGAGTACGTTCACTGGGGGGTAAAATTTTCATTTCTTTTTTAAATTGGGCTACAAATATTACACAGAAAAAAAGGTTGAAATAATGATTTATACAAAAAAATATCTTCGATACATCATCATAAAAATAAGACAAATTTAAAATTAGCCTATGAAGAAATTTTGAAACTCTGAGTTAATACCTTTTTTATATAATAGAAGTTTATGTTTACTGCTCAAGTTAAATCAAATACATGTATTTGTATAGATCCATTCGCCACCCAGTCACTTGTCTCAGATTTCCCCCTATATACGTAAAAATAATTCAAGGTACTAGATTCGCAATTTTGAAAAATGTCAGCCGGTCGCGAAATTCCGTTATATGCCACTTCGCGGTTGTCAAGCCAACTAAAACTTATTATGTCGTAAATCTAAATTTGAAATCTAAAAAATGCATGATGGTGTATAACACGTCTATTTTTGTTGTCAGAATCATCCGTAGCAGGCCTACAAGATGACAATATTGGTTAATTTCTTATTTATTTGTAACCAACTGGAATCTCTCAATATATTACAAATGATTAAACAATTGGTTTAACAGATTTTCAATCCACCATCGTTCTTCTTTCGTAATGATGTGACATATCAAGTTCATTTATTTTTTATAAAATTTCTTTAGTGGCACTTCACTAATTGTGTTTGCAAATATCGTAATTCATGTTGAACACTATAGTTGTTAATCGGTCGTCTTCAAAGGTAACTATCTTATTCCAGTAGCGAATGATGTTTGTTCTATGTGGAAACTGACTTGGTATCCACCTAGTATTCCCGTACAGTGCTAAAATGGGTGCAAATCTATGGACGCCTAAGAAATATCAAATTGCTCTTTACTGTACATTATCATTTGCATGGAACTTCCTATTTCCATATTATAAAAAAAATGCATAGTCACGAATATAAGTAGCACACGAATTGTTTGTCATAAAACTCTAACCCAAAATCCTTCAAACTATTGATGTACGAGATAACTTAACCGAAGATTCTCACACCTTCCGCCAAAGTATCTGCATATACATTAAAGACAACGTACAGCTTATTGTTGATATGTACACTGGAACTTGTATGCTGGTGAATGCTTTTAATTAATTACAAAGGTCTTCGTCTATATTGTTTATGTCTATATATTTGGTGTGTTTCCCTCAGTTTCAGTTTGTAAACCGGATTTGTTTTTTTCTTAATCGATTTATGAATTCTGAACAGCGATATACTGTTGTTGCCTTTATCAACGTCATCAAAGCCCATTTTTGAAACTTTCATCTTTATCATATTACTTTTCAAAGTAAAGTTATGATCTCCAAAAGACAAAATGTTCCTACATCCATACGTCAGTGTACTAACTTAACTGTGAAATTACCAATCAACATACCTCGCGATCGATAGTACATGACACCTGGTTTGAACTTTAAATTAGCCGATAGGAACCTATTCTAAATGACATAAAAAATAAAGAAGGAGTAACACAAAATATGATATTGCTATAAAGAACCTGCTCAGTTTGATATTTCAGATCCGATGGCATTGAACGCTTATAGTCTTATTCACCAACACAAGAAAACCAAAATGAGGTATGCATAGCCAATATTATAAACATAAATTAGTCTATAATCAAATAATGATTTAAACATTTTTGTAGCATCTCATCTTTTATGAAAATGATCACCAAAAAGAGGAACGAAATCTTTCACGATCTTATAATCCTTTTTTTGTAGATAATTCCTTTTTTGCAAAAAATATAGTTATGGTCACACAAAATAATTGTAAGAATCATTAGAATTGTCGAATCCTTTCACGATCCTATATGTCATTCTGTATATCTAAAAAAAAATGCGAAAGAAAAACTAAATGTGGTCAAGTGTTGCGATAGGATAATGAAAGCTCTGGTTTAGTTTCGTGAAGGCAATCTTATCGAGAAGACATTTACTGATATGTTCAAATAAACTACTAGTATACGTACAAATTAACGAAACAATAAAATATTTGTCAAAATTGGTTTAACATTATTATCTGAATCTGAGAAAATGTAGACAATTTTTAAAATCTACAAAGGGCAATAGCTCCTCGATATTTCAATGACATCAATTATGTAAAAATAACATTTGTTTTCGTCGTGCACGTGTTAGGCACATTGGGCGTGCAAACTGCACATATGGAAAAAAACCAATGAAGTTAGGTTGCAGTGCAACGTTTAAGGAGTAAATATTCAGAAATAAGCATTATACTTCAGTCAGTACTTGAGAATGATGATGTAGGTAAGAATAGGCTAAATTCATTACTTATAATATATTTTGTCGATTTGCATACATCTTACGAAAAACATTGGACGTAAGTTACTCTGAAAATGTTATTGACTAGCAAGTACTTTTACCCTTTAAGATTTTTTGTGAAAAAAGTAGTGGAGGATATGCACAACAATTAACAGATGCAATATATATATATCTGCAATAGTAGTATACCGCTGTTCGATAGAAATGAAAATAACATGTGTTAAAAGCGGGGTAAGGGTGCTTACCTCGACTCAAAACATAGGGATGACAACCAAAATTTTCAAGAATTGATATAAATTGTGTCTGGTTTTTTTTTACAAATTTTGCTGTATTTAGTAAGACTAAAGACTCTGGTTGGTTAATATTCAGAATAGTGCGTGACAATGCTTATATTTATGCGGTAAACATAAAGTTAATGAGTTATGGGTCATTATACTTGTCACATAGCTGTAGCATTGCTTGTGAATACCAAGCTTGGTACCACATGTTCAAAAAGATAAGATATTTTGATAAAAATACGTCAGAAATTAGACGGACTAAGGGTAAAATGGATGAACATAAATAGAAAGGCTCAAAGTCAGGAGATAGAAAGACAGATCGATCGGTTGATAGACAGACGATGGTATGTGGAAAGGGGGTTATCAACTACACCCTTGGAACAAGTACGTAATTCTTCTATTTAATCCAGTGATGATAACCAATTTCAAGGACTCATGTTGAACATACAATTTACATTCAAAAATTATAATAAAAAACACATGAGGCGATGAATAGTTTGACTTAATCAAATTACTGGTACTAAAAAAGGGAAGAAATTCTAATAAAATAAAGCAATCTCCGGAACCCTTATGAGTTATTCTAAGGGTTCCTTCAACATACAGAGTACATAGAATTCTTCCGTCATGGAGTATCGAATTCAACGTACCAATAACAATCTGACGTGCCTGCTTATTTAACCATCGGCATAGCCAAATAGACACTCCACTATAGCAAGAGTTAAACATGTTCCACTGGACGGCAGATATCCAGGAATGTTTACAAGTATATCAGTCAACTGCGAATGGTTTAAATAATTGGAAATTGAATTAGTTGAATATCTTTTTTTTAAGTTCATTAACAAAAGAGTCATACTATTTGGTAAACAAAGTTGCAACTGTATGTATCACTAATAACAGCAATAAGAAATAATAGAAACATAGGTTTTTTTGCATGAATATTGGGGAATATTGTCCAGAGTAGAATTTCATATTGCACGAGATTGCGAGGGACAATATTCCCCAATATTAATGCAATAACCCTTTTATTGTATAGCAATATAATATTTGAAAGAAAAAGTTGGTTTGAACTAAGATTTTGTCGTTGATGACGTCATGAATTTTGAAGACTTATTGAACTAGAGCAATACTATACAAATACAGCCTTTGTATGAGGTCGATACAATGATATATTGACCTGAAAGAAGTATATTGACTGAGGACGAAGTCCGAGGTCGATATACTTCTTTGGGTCGATATATTCTGTATTGACCTCATACAAAGGCTATGTTTGTTATATTATTAATTTCCGACCATATTTGTATTAAAATCGTCATTTAGGATTATTGGAATTTTATAGATATTACATTGTCTCCTTGACAGTAACAACATATTAGTTGTTATTTCATTTACCTTTTTCTTTTACATCTTATGTATTTAAAGAATTTTGTCAAATAATCGATGACAGATATCATGTGTTATAAAACGTTAAACAATAGCTTGAAATTCATTACATGACGTCATATCGGTTTTTAGATATGTGGTAGCCTCTTTATTTTGTATATATTGTAATTGTAAAATAAAGATGTATAATTATGTTAATATTAAATAGACTTCAAAACATATTGTTTCATATAAACTTTTATTACACTGTAACGTTTCCATACATTATTCATGATTACTTGGATTTGATTGGTTAGTTTAAAGTTTTACTGCTCAGTTCCAAGGTTATTTGTTTAGAGTTAGAAGGACTAATGGAGTCGAAATGGACAGACGTTTATGTCCAGTAGCCATTGAAGTGTTTGAGAACTTATAGTTTGAAGAATAGTCATGATTGTATTTGTATTGACAGACTTGACATTTTGACAACTTGTAAGCTGTCATATAGATATCACTGTGTGATATAACAGTATGTACGTTTGAATTGGTTTGTGCCACGACAGTAACAACCTTGCTCCACAAGTTGGGTGTTTTACGTTATAAGTTTTCCTTGAGGCCTAAAAGTCAGCTATTACAGATATTCTAAAAATAACCGTGCGATATGCTTTTTGCCGGTCAATATGATTTTTGCTATTCGCCGTTTTCTCTCTACCTTCGAAAATATAGTTTAACATGTGACTATCTCTAAACGAATCAAATATGTTAAAATATACGAATTAATAATATTAGAATTTATTGCACGCAAACTTTTGGTATCTTTCTGTGGGAAATATTATATTGCTATGCAATAATAAGAAAAATATCAGCATCTGGATATTAATAACGATAAAAATATTTTAACAGAAATTAAAGTATCAACATATGTTAATATAAGACAATAGCGAAAACTCAGCACGAACATTGTACTCGTGCAGTTTTAAATTTGTCGAGTGATCATATATAACAAATATAAAACGAATCAGAAGTTATGAATATAAAAAAGGGATACCTTACCTGAGTTATAACAAATAGAAGTCTTAAACTATTACATTATCAAATAACATGATAATATTCCCTTGCAGTATATGTGAACCTTAAGATTATCAATAACAAAATTAAACCTTCGTATGATAAATAGAATACACGGTATACACATTCAACAACAAAAATAATAATGATATCAAACTTCTGATTTTGACTATATTTTGTCCATAAAAGAGTAACACTAGATAAATAGCGTCAAGGTCGATGAGGAAATAAAGACAACAACTGAAAACCGCTGTTCGAAAGTCGTTATTCGGTTGAGAGAAAACAAATCTAGGTTACAAATTAAAACCGAGGGAAACACATCAACTATAAGAGGAAAACTACGAAACAACTGTAACACTGAAGGGCACCATAAAAACAAACGACAATGCAACACACACCGGAACGAACTATAATATATTTTCCTGACTTGATACAGTAAGTTTTACTAATCAGTTTGAAATCATCAAACTTTCTATTTATCACAGAAATAGTATCACCCAAGGTTTTAATTTACAATCAAATGCTTGCTCAAATATTTTTCTTTTGACTGATTCATCATTTTAAATGCACTTAAATTGTACCGGCTGAATAGATGACGAACACACATTAAATGAAATCATGATTTACACATATATATGAAAGATGTTAAATGATTAACAAACGCCTACAAATATTATTGAAAGGAAATAGAAACGAAGTGAATCAGTTCAATAGCACATAACTATATTTAAAGATATTTAAGTATGAATGAATATCAAATTAACGAGTTCTCGAGGGTCTAGATCCGGATTCTTCATTTCTATATTCTTAAATGTTAAACGTAGTTTGTCTACATTATAAATTGTTTTCTCGTTATTCTCTTTTCTTTATATTCATTATATTAACTGCCCATAATTTTTTGTGGACTATATTTGATAACCGGACTCAAAAATCAATACAGAAACAACAGTAACACTGCAGTGCAACAAAAAACCAAAACGACCATGCAAAACACACAGAAACGAACTATAAGATACCAATTCTAAATTTCCTGACTTGGTATAGGACATTTTACCAAAAAATGGTGGGTTGAAACTGGTTTTGCAGCTAACCAAACCTCGTACTTTATGGCTATGGTAAATATAATTATCAAAGTTACCAGGCTTATAATTTAATACACCACACGTGCGTTTAGTCTACATAATACTCACCAGTGACGCTCAGATCAAAATAGTAAAGAAAGCCAAACAAGTACAAAGGTATAAAGCATTGATGACCCAACAATTCTAAAACGTTATGCCAAATATGGCTTAGGTTATCTATGCCTGGGCTAAGAAAATCCTCAGTATTTAGAATAATTCTTACTTTTGCAAACAGCAAGTTTATAAAAATTACCATATAATTGATGTTTATGTCAACACCGAGGTGGTTACTAACCACATAATAAAAATGACACTCCTCTTTTGAGCAAGGAATTAATTGTTCTATTTAAGCACGTGATGCAATCCTATGACACTTGGGATGTCAACTTCCATTCGAAAAAAATATATATTAAAAACACATATATGTATGAAACAAATGAAAATGCTTTTAATAATAAATAAATACAATGTGAACAGATATCACAAATAGTACACAACACATGGTTTATTTGAGGTAACATGTAGTATTTGAATAGAAAAATAATAAACAATCGTATCAAATAGAAAATAACGATTATAAAAAAATATTTATTAACTGTGTACTAACGATATTAAAAAATATGTAAACTGTGTCTGAACGATACAAAAACAATCGTTAGACTGTGTCTAAACAATAATAACAAATCGATGAACTACATGCATGAATAATAGTGATAATAACAAATAGATTAACTACATGTATTTACAATATAAGCAGACATGGGATACATGTAATAAATATCAGTTTAGTATAAGAACTTTAATTTGAATAAAATTCATAGAACATTCAACACTTATATCGAAGTTAAGAGTTCGGTAGTGCAATTTCAGAACAACAACGAAACGTATTTGATCAATGCACAGTGCAAATATTTCATGAATGGATAATAAATATCAATATAATACGTCGGTTTTGAAAAGATAGCCTACATGAAAATGAAACTAAGTTTGATTGAGATAGATATCTACTTGCAACGTTGTAAACATATCTGACGAAAATGGATTATCAATTTACCTCAATAGGAACAATGTAATATTTATTAGGTATGTCCCTGGTATATAGGATGGGTTTATTCGATAGGATGGAGCGCTGAACAGTTTGACTTAACTGAATAAGAGGTACATGTACTAACAAAGGGGACGAAATTCAAATATAAAGCAACCAACGAAACCCTTATGAGTTATTCGAAGGGTTCCTTTAAAAAACAGAGTACATGGCATTCTTCCTTTACGAAGTATCGAATTCAACGTACCAATTACGACTGGTCGTGATTGCGAATTCAAACATCTGCATAACCATTTAGACACTCCACTTCATCAAACGTAAAACATGTTCTACTGAATGGCAGAAATACAGGTATGCTCATAATTATCAAAGTCAAGCCTTATGATTAAGATAATAGAAAAGTTAATCTTTTCAATATTATTGCATTAACAAAGGAGTAATGCAAGTCGGTGAACACAGTCGCAAATCTATTTAAGTAGATTAACAGCAATAAAAAAAAAACAATAGCATTAACAATATTTACAATAAGATATTAAAATATGAACGATCACAAAAATACAGGAAAAAAAAATACAATATCAACATGCATTTATATAACCAATGGTTAAAAACATTTCATTAAAACATCTATACAAGCATTTTAATTGTCAGGTGACCATGTATAAAGTGAATCACAAGTAATAAACAAACAGACAATATTATTATGTGTCTTACCCGAGTTATTACCAATAAAAGTATCAAAAGTCTTAAACATTTTCAAAAATCATATTAATATGCCCTAGCAAGATATATAACAAAATCAATCTTAAGAATAACAATAACAAAAGTAAACCTTAGTGAGGTAAACAGGATAACAAGGTACATGCTCAGTGATGTACGTATTCAACAACAAAAATGAATAAATTAAAACAAAAATTCTGAAAGACTTCGACCATTTTTTGAACACAAAAGAGCAACACTAATAAAATAGCGTAATGTCCTATTAGGAAACTGTTATTACTAATCAGTTTGAAATCTTGTTACTTCCCGAAAGACAGGAATTTATTTTACATATTTCTATCTCATCCTCACTTTGAAGATACAAATTTGATTTATGTATCATAAACGTATGACTACTTTAACAGTGAAAATGCGTCAGTCATCAGTCATTTGATTATTAAATATCTAAATTTATGTTTAGAACTTCACAAAAAGATGAAACTTGATGTTTCCTTTAAAATTGAATAATATAACAGATATACACTAATATTTCTTTTATGTTATTTTTTATGTTTAAGTATTTAAGTGCTTTTTTCCTATCACATTCTTTAAAGCTTTTGAAAATATTAATCATTAAATATAAAGGGAATGAGTTAGCGAATAGAAACGTGACTAAACAATATACAAAGCTCTTAATTATCATGATGAGTCTATGAAAAGTATTTACAAAGAAGTTATCAAAGCCTCCGATTACAATCAAACGGATTTTTTACTATTTAAGATCCGCATCATCAAAATTAGTTATATTGGTAGTACAAACATATTACAGTACTTATATCAATAGATAATTATGTCTTTTCTTGTAATGGATCCCGGATATACAACATCGTATATTATCATCAGTTTCTCCGACGTGTAAACAAAAGTACAACTTTTTTTAACAGAGGTGTTGATTTGGAAGATAATTTGGTGGTCATCTAAATCATTTGCTTTATAGAGTCCCTGTAAATTAACTTATGCTAGGTACGTTTTTACAGTTCCTTTGACATACGTCCTACATACGGGACATTTTCTCATGGCAGGAGCGCAGTCAATACAACATACAATATGTCCGCATGGCAGAAAGGCAATGGATGCCTCTATATCTAAACACACTTTACAAAGTCGCTGGTCACTCAATTGTCTGTTTTCCTCTATCAGATTTTCTGTATCTGAAATAAGAAAAAAATAGAGTTTCTTTATTTATGTAACATGGTCTCTTGTTCTTGTTTAATTGCTAGTTCATACTATTTTAGATAACAAAAAAGAAGGAAGTCAGTACTAATGTCAAATTGTAAATTCTTAATATTTTTTACCTTATTAAACTATATCTATAAACAGCTGCGCCATGAGCCCATGATGCGCCCGTCGCTACTCGAAAGAATAAAATTCAATAACTTTTCAATGTCATATCAGAAATTCTTCATTTTCTAGTTTTGAGCTTACTTGCTGAAAGGTATTACTTAAAAATCTGAAATATCTGTTATAGTTTAATTTAGTATATATCCTTGTTTTTGCCAATTTAATTGTTTACAAAATTAAGAAAATAAATAGAAAGCATACCATCAAAGAGTAAATTCTGTTCAATTAATGTGTTGTCTAACCCATTGCACTGAGTACTGGTACTATCTGATTTGTGTTTACCTGGCGTGTTCGTGTTATGATCATGTTGAGTCACGTCTGCTGTGGCTCCTTGTTGTTGATGATGAGCTTCATCATCTAGTAAAATGTGCATAACGTCTGTTGCTGATATGCTGTTCAGATCTGAAATGATTATAAACAATTATATGATATTGCACATTTCATGCAACCGATCAAAACAAGAAGTATTGCGCAGCAGCTGTGAATTTCACCAATTCTCTAAACAACTGTTTTTGATTCATAAAAGTGAATCATAAACTTGTTATTTTTTTCTTTTCTTACAGCTACTATTGATTTCATTTCATTAATTGTGCAGTTTTGTGATAATGCTTAAGGCTGCAAATCTAAAATGCTTTTATCTTCTTATATATCATTCGCATCATGTCGTTTTAAACATCTAATAATATTGCAAGAGTTCATACCTTTTCCGGTAGTCGTTAGATGCTGAAAAGCATTTATAACCTGTTGATCTGTATATCCCATTTCAATGACACTTCTAGCTGCAACTGTTTGTAATATGTCATTGGGTGTTGTTCTAGTAGTACTGGTATTAACAGCAGAGGAGGAAGTTTGAGCACTTGGTGCTGTCTTCTTGGTATTTTCAGTTGTTGCATTGGTTTCTCGGTCCTGAAAAAAAATCAATCTTGTTTAAAATGTCAATGAATGTTAGGGAAAATTTTAAAAATTTGGATAAACCATGTATGAAAACTGGTAAAAGGATAGTTTGTTTTATATGCAAATCAATGTAACTGCATGTTGCATCGTGTTACTCAGAAGAACAACAATCAACCATGTAATTGAATAAAAAAGAACACCAATGGTACATCTATCTACCACACACCGGTGCGCATTGTTCACTCCTACGAGTTCACTGATTTAGATTTGGATATTATTTGTTGTTTAGGAGGGTGAGTGTTGTCTAAAAAGTTAAGTTGGTTGAAGTGATGTTATGATCAAAGTCCAATATTTTCTTTATAACACAATAGTATTGGTTTCGCATATAAACGGATAAGAAAGTTCGTTATTCATTGAAATCGTCTTTATGTTTGTCAAGTTTTGGTCTCATTGTTATCAAATTTATCATTGATATCATCATTTTCGTTTTGTCTCATAAGTTTGCCATTATAGGACATGGGTTTGAACATAATATGTATTAGACAATAAGAAGCATTTTTTCGGCTTTGCAATTTATATTTGGGTTAATTGAATTTTGTAAACTTTGTACTTACTATTTCTTCTTGTCTTTTCTGAACGGCGTTGATGAACTTTTCTCCTTTGTTTTGTTTCAGAAAAGTACATTTCGGAAACCATCTGGCATGTTCAACCCATGGATCGTCACCTGCTTCCCAGTTTCGCAGTCCTCCACCACAGAAAAAGCATCTGGTATAGTCATGGTATCCCGCAAACAGAAAACCAGCTAGAGCCATCTGACGTGGTGATTGGTCTAAATATGATGGCCAACCTTCAAAGGAACTGATCCGAACAGTCAAGCAGGCATAGTTAGGATACTTAGGTTTTTCCAGGTGTATTCCAAGTGATTCAAATTCAATGTTATGCTGGCATGAACTTGTACCAGTAGCATTGTGGTTTTCATTGGATGTCTGTGTTTCTTGACTATTCTCGTTCCTTGTTGCAGAACTAGTTCTGTTCCTATTACATGGTGAACGTTTTTGGTTTCCCGGACTTTCCTGTACACTGTTGCTGGTACCATTATAAGATGAACTTATTTGTAATCTAGGTTCAGATGTTGATGAAGCATTTTCTGACTCACTCAAACCTTGAATTGTAACAGTTCTTGTATCAACAGTAGAATCATTATTATTCGAAACAACTGTTGTCTGTTCTTCTTGATTCGCAGACGATGAGAGTGTTGTTTCGGCTAAGAGTACACATGATGGTGACAGCATTTTATGTATAACAACAGGATCGTCACCCGATTTCCATCTGTCATATGTTATTCCACAGAAAAAACACTGTGTTCTTCTTCCGTCAATGTAGTAAAAACCAGTCTTAGCCATTTTGATTAGATTTATATCAATGTCTCGTGGGAAATTACTATACGATGACACTCTAAGAAGTTCATTTGACATTGACTCGCCGTGAGATACTGGCGTACCACTTGAAATGCTCTCAAAATAGTTTGTTAAACTGAATGGACATAATTGAGGTTGAGAGTGTGGGAATTTACGCAGTCGCAATAAATCGCCAAGTATGTTGTAGCTTTCTTTAGTTTTCTGTAATCTTGATTCATTTTGAACGTTATTGGAGGTGTCAATATTGTTTAAAGCAGTACCGTAGCGTATTACCGTAAACTCCTGATGATTTATTATGTGTTCCATATCCGAAGACATCGTTTTATCAGCCATTGTTTCTAGCCTTTCTACTGTCAATTTTAATTGTTTTGAGTTTTCTTTTATTCGAGCAAATTGTTTGAGTCTATCTATAACTTCTGGTAGTTGTGCTGGGCCAGAGAGCCCAGCTGCAGATATCAGTTGTTCAAATTCATCCTTGATTTCTTTAATGTTTTTGCAAATATTTTCATACCGTTTATTGACGTTTGTGTCTTTTTGCGTTTCGTCAGTATCATGTGAGCGCGTGTTTTCATGCGTTGGGTCAGTTTGTACAGAACGAGAAAGCATGAAAGGCGATTGCCCAGTATCACTAAATGATCTTTGGAATAATCTTGGTTGGCACATTGTTGAATCAATAAGTCTGTGTGGCAATTGTATTAGTGGAACAATATCTGATGTATCTGAACAACACATAATTGAAGAAACTTCTGAAAAAAGAAAAATGAAAAAATTAAGTAGAGAAATATAGTATTGTATCAAATAAAGAGAATAACAGCTACTTACATATTATTCATAGTCCCATTATTCATTGTTATTCTCCATTCCTGATATTGCAGACATCTTTTTCCCCTATTCGTTTTAGTTTTAAGGGCATACGACACAGTTACAGGGAGGTAATGACTTTGCTAACGTAAATTGTTATTTTCGAGACGTCAAACTATGACTTATCGGGAAAAGATGCAGTTTTCGACTGATTTATATCATTCAAAATTATTTAACTTGAAAACGAGTTCATGGACCCAACTTTTTAAAATGCCATTTGGTTTTATTACGCGAGAAGATTATGTGTGCCAATTGTCATAAAAACGTTAATAGTGCACTTTTTTTTAAATTTGAAAAATATACAGCAAAAAAATATGTTTGTTCTTCATTCATGAACATTTGATAAATGTGAGTTATTTTCTGAATGAAAAATGTGTAAATTTTAAGGATACTAATGAAATACAGAAATTACAAATTATTTAACAAAAAACAATTTGTGTTTAATATCTTTTAAAAAAAAGTTATGTCTTTCTTTCGAAAGGGGAAATAAGGCCACAAATCGGACTTTTGATCAAATATACAAAATGTCAACCTCATTTTACTCAAAAAGTAGCACATGAAGGTATATTGTTTATTACCTATTTGATTTAACTAGGTAAAAACTAGTCTATATGTCAATTTGTATCAAAATGTAAATACGGGATCAAAACTGAATCGTATGCCCTTAATTTCGCTTTCTTCTCTATGTGTATGCCTCCCCCTATTTATTTTCTGTTACATTCATCTTTAATATCATATTTGATATTTTTCCAATATATTTATTCTATGTTGAAATATGTGATGTTACAACACGTTACGAAAGAACTTTTCAATAGATAAAAATTGCACAACTATTAAAATTATTAAAGACAAGGCTTATGTCTGAAGATAATGAAATAACTATTGAAAAAAGTATTGATAAAAAAAGTTGCACAACTGTAACATGTATAAATAGACGAAGGACTTGGAACTTTGCCAAATTTTTCCACAAATTTAGAAGTGATGACCACTACAAAATATTGCACTTTCAATGGTTCTTGTATCATTTTTTTTTTATTATTATTATTCATTTACATCTTTTGTCAAAATAACCTTTCGGGCTTGAAGTGTTAGGAATCAATACCTGAACAGAGATAATTTTAAGCAAGATTTTGAAACTTAGGTTATTTGGATTTTTAAAAGAGTAGATCATAAAGCATAAGCTTACACGAGTTCTGTAAATTACATGTGAAAAACATAGTTATATTAAAGTTTAGTAACATTTGTTGACTGCACATTATTTGTTATTATTTCATAACTAAATGAGAAGGAGTTAGTTAAGCAAAAAATAAACTTGATAAGAAATTATGCGTAATTATATAATTGTGGTTTCCATGCAATGTTATAAATTTATTTCGTAAATGTGCGCGTTCTCATAAATAATGTACAAAATGATGTACGTCCGCTGTTGTTATCATATAAAAAACACTCCCCCTTTTTTTTGTCAACTTTAAATAACGAAAAAAATCTGTAACACCCATGATTCAATCAAACTAATTTGAAATGATAATCTTACACTTGAAACCATGGTACAATTATTATAAACGCACGTTCGTTAAATTGAAGACCATGCAATTATACAGTACATGTAACACGCACGTTAGACAAAGTGAACTATAAACTTTCATATCATATTAAGGGAACAGTCATTATTTATCAGCTGAGGGGGTCGGTGCATTTTAGGGGGGGTCATTGCCAAAAATGTCATACCACTGGGGGGTTACCATCAAAAAATATTTTAATTAGGGGGGGTCACACAATAAAGGTTTTTATATATCTGACTAGTATATAAATTGTTGACAAATTTAAAATGAGTGTGCAATCTGTAAAATAATGTCTGTTTATTGAATCTTTGATAGTGTAAACTGTAAAGCACCAGCAGGATATGCCTAATTTCTCAAGGGCAGTGCATCTGATCACTCCTTATCACAGTTGTGTAAATTTACAATCAATAGATTATCAACTGTATGAAACATTTCTCCCTAGTTTTGACCACAGGAAATAGTGAGTTATAAACTTCAAGGTTTCTGGACATGCATAATTAACTTTCTATCGTCATGATAGTGTTTAAATCATTTTGATGTGATTCTTGAGATGAAATGGGTGTGTATATTTAATTATTTTGATGAAAGCAAGGATGCATGTTAGTTATATGTCTGTCACGTGGTTACAAAAATAGGTATACTTATTTTATGAAATTATTACAAAGATATTGAATAAGAATAAAAGATAATCTCGATATTATGTATTTCCCTTCTGTATTCTTTAATTTATAAGGTAATATTTCTCTATTCTTTAGTATTTTTTGCTCTTTTCTCCTTTTCTTTATATTTGAACACCAGTGTCCTCTGTTCTTTTTCTTGATCTTTTTTTTGGGTCCATTTTTCTGTAAATTTTACCCATTCTCCGATATTCTTTCCTATCCAAATTTCAGACCTTACTAAAAAAAAATACTTGATGGGCACCATGGCATTCACACACACTAAACAAAATACTATATATGACTCGGAAAAAGAACAAATATATTCAGCTTGGGCCCCTAAATAAAAATGTGTACTTGTTCAGAGAAAATTGATAACACACTTGACTTTTAAAACATACATCTGTACAAAAAAAAGAAAGGCCAGAGGTTCCTGGCTTGTTTGCATATTTCTTTATCTCAAATAAATCATGTACATATTTAATCAAGAAAGGACAAGAACCATATAATCAGTGTTATTTATTTGCACTTCCTAAATCATTTATACATTGGAATCCTGAACCCCCCCCCCCCCCCTCCCCCATTCATAACTAGATATTTTAAGGCACAAAGGTTAAAAAAAAATAAGATACAAAAGCCTGTGATTGGGATTAAAATAACAGTCAGTATTGAAAGTTTATCTACCGGTATACTGATAAAATTTGTAGAATTATAGGTTGCAGCAAAATAAATGAATAAATTGGAACATACAATTTTCTGTATATTTTTTTCTATTTTTTTATATGCATGTGTCATATATATATATTCCTTTTTGAGAAACAAAAAACAAGAAGAAAAGCTGTTTGTTTTACTCAGAGTTTCTCAAAGCCTGTTACTATATATGTACGTAGCTGGTAATCATTACCTTAACACAACTGGGGATTTTTTTGGGGGGTCAAACTTTTGAAATTATGATCTTAGGGGGGGTCATAATGTGGTTTTATAAAATAATGGGGGGGTTCCCAACATAAAATTTGATATTAAAAATTTGAACCGACCCCCTCAGCTGATAAATAATGACCATTCCCTAAAGTGCGAATGATCTTTAATACCTTATATTCAGTATCGAGAAAAATTACATGGTTTTAATAAATAATCATAATTATAAGTAAAAACACTATTATAATTTATATTATAACTATCTGATTAACTACATTTGTAATCTAAAAACGCTTACCGTAGCTTGTTAAAGGGTATCCCTTATAATAATGAGTAATACTGTTTACATTTATTTATATATGTTTATTTTTAGAATAGTCTAGAATAGAGATGATTCGTCCAAACAAAACGCCTCGTGATCTATTGATTATTTAGAATACGTAATTTGTTATGTTTAAACAGACGATTTTAGTAGGTTAGGAAAAAGGAACTGGACCCCCTTATGAACTATACTTAAGGTATATATGCGGACTTTTTAAATGTTCCACTCCAAACGTTACCTAGTTTGGGGCCCGACCTCCCTCTCGCTTTTTTTGTGTAAAATCCCAGACCCTCACCCAGACCCGCAACTGACAAATCTTAGTATACGGTTATATATCTATCCAAACACTACTATATCGAGGACATTATTTGCCAATTATTTGGGAATTTTCTATTTCATAATTACATATATATTTGAAGATATACTTGTTATACACGGTCCATTTGTGCCATTGACATTCTATTTAACTATTGGCAGTATTGCAAATAGTATACTTAAAAAAATATAAGTATATGAGTTTTTGTTTAGGTTTTTTTTAAATGCTGACATGTGTATTTTATTAAACGCTGACATATCAAAAAATGAAACTAAAAGTTAATTAAACCAAAATTCAAATTTCGCACATTAGATAAACGATAAAAGGAATAATAACTCTTTAAGACAAACTTTTTCTGCTTTTTGCTCGTTTTTGTTTGTCTCTTTGACACATTCCTAATTTTCATTCTCAATTTTATTTTTACATATATATAGTTTGAAATAAATAAAGTCGCACAAACATCTATTTATTTTGCTATCTTTTTGTAACAAAAAATTTAATGCAGACATTTAATGTCATGCATTTTTTTGTACAGATGTATGTTTTAAAAGCCTCTCATTTATGTTTTCGTTCACACAGTTTTCGGGTTCAAGATTGAAATTTCTCTTTGAACAAAAAATTGAGAAGGGAAATGGGAAATCTGCCAAATAGACAACAACCCTACCAACGAGCAGATAACAGCCGAAGGCCACCAATGGTATAAACAAGTTTGCATTCACGCATTTAACTTAAGTCAATTAAAAGAAAAAAAGAAGTTATCACACATTTGAAAGTAACACAGAGAGCCTTCTGATAAAAAAAAAAAATATTCTAGTATTTAATGTTGGTACATGTAGCACGTTTACTCATTAGATGCGTAAAATGTTGTTTATGATAATTAATACTTTTTACATTGTCATTTCGGGGCCTCATATATAGCTGACTATGCTGTTATTGGATTTTCTCATTGTTGAAGGCCGTACGGTGACCTACAGTTGTTAATTTCTGTGTCATTTGGTCTCTTATGGAGAGTTGTCTCATGGGCAATCATACCACATCTTCTTGTTTATATTAAATACAAAAAAAAGTAATGAAGCTTTCAATACACTTGATATAATTTTATTTTTACTTACCACACAGAAAAAAATATTCCAAAATGTCGTATATATATTTTTTTCCCCTAACACTTAATTTTTCACACAAACCAGCTTAAGTGGGGGAAGAAAATCTTTGATATTCATACTCAAATATCGTACATTTAGACCAATCAACCGCGGCCATTTGAAATAAGACATGTGACAAAATTGCCGATATTATTTGTTTGTAAACTTTGCTTCCCGAATGTTGTATGTAAACTTTAAAAAATTTGTAAAATGGAAATCGGAACCTTTAGTGTACCGATAATTGTACATTTCTATGTTTTTTTGTGAAAATAAGGTTAGTTTTTGATGTACAAATGGCAAAGATTGTATTTCAAAGCCATACATGTATCAGTTCACTTATATTAACACCAATTTTTCAAAGCCTGTTTGTGAGATATTTCTTTTGAAAATTGAGTAATTTACTACATTTTGAAAGCCCAGAGACTACAAATAGTTCATTGCTTATATTTGTAAGAGTTGAAATGTTGTCAGTGGAAAATCTAGAAGGAATCGGAAAAGGCAAGTTGCAACTTTTTTGTATATTACTGCTTGCAAATGACAGCAAAGAAAGACCTTTAAACATACATGTAGCTACATAGAGTCAACATATATAGTATGGCTGGTTGATAAGGCTAAGTTTCTATCCACAGGCACTTGTCTCAGAATTTTTTTCCCCTATATACCTTAATGTTATATTAAGGTATATAGAATTTTTTGCTGAGATCTGTTCCTATATTACATACCAAACATAAGTTCGGGATAACTATTTTGAGCAATTTTTACAGTTTTTTATAACTTATTTCCATTAGTTTATATTAAATGTTAACGTACCTCTGACACTAAGGAACTGTCAATTGATATATGTCGATATAACAATTTAAGTATGTTGATCTCGTTTTTATAGATAATACATTAATGTATTTCTAAATTCCCTATCATAGGAATTCTATTTATACATGTAAATAGATTTACATGCTCCTACATGTATATTTGTGTATTTACGATTAAAGGTGTTCTTTAAATGCTGACCTAATCAAATATGATAGGAAACAAAAACGGAAAAGTCCAACTATTAATTATTTATAAAAGTAAAATTATATTATGTGTGGTGTAACAATTATAAATTGTCAGGAAATTGATATCAATTCTATGAACAAATAATTAATCAAACGTTTTCATTTTCATTAATTTACAAGTACTTTTCTATAAAATCTATTGCTTTTTCCGTTGTATTCCACAACCAGGAACCGCGTCCAGCGCCCACTACCCTCTCCAAACCTACCCTTATTTTGGTATAAATATTATCATTAAGAATTTTCACTTTTGTTTGTAACTAATATGTGAGAATTTCACATCCACGCAGTTCCAGAAATTAAAAGCCTTTTCCTATAATACTAAATATTTGAAATTTACAGATCCGGGAGAGGCCGCAGATGTACTAAGAAACCCCTAATTCAGAGGTAAATGTGCACACATACATGTACATGTATGTAGTAGGAAAAACATGTTGAAAGAGGTAAGGCCGACGATTTCAACGCAGAAATTCATTTCCGTAGAAAATAGTTTTAAGACATTTCTCTTAATTTACAACTACTTAAGCTTCATTAGTTTCTTAGCGATTTTAGTAATGTTTTATAGATTTGCAGTAATTAAAAGCATACCACAACGACGCGTGTCCATATAAGATCTAGATAGGGTTTACATAATAGAGGATCTATTTGTATAATAGATTAGACCGTTGGTTTTCCCGTTTGAATAGTTTTACATTACTAATTTTTGGAACCCTTTATTGCTTGCTGTTCGGTATGAGCCCAGGATCCGTGTTGAAGGCCGTACCTTGACCTTTAATGGTTTACTTTTATAAATTGTTATTTGGATGGAGAGTTGTCTCATTGGTACTCATACCACATCTTCCTATATATATCATGAGCCAAAAGGTAAAAAATAAAGGTAAGACAATTAAGAATAGGGAATAATGGATTTCGGAAACGCTGAAATCTTTAGCCTAACAGCTTAACTTGTTTTCCGACCCATATCCTCATATATTGTTTAAAATTTGTCCGAAGAACATAAGAACATTAAAAACATCAGTATCAAACTTTTCCTCTATTATTTGAATATTGCCTATTTCTTAACTCTCTTATGATTAAACAAATGTCTTATGACTGTTTGAGGCCTTTTATAGTTGTAAGATACATTTTCTAAAGTGTCCCAAGATACTTTATGTCATAACTTTTATCGTATTTTACTGGATTGTTAACTAACGTATGATACAAATTCAAATAAGCATTTCATTTCCTGATAAATAGGCAATATTCGATTATGACTACACGAACTCTCCTTATGGTAGCGTTAACACAATATACTAAAAGCAGCACAAAGAAACGCTTATATACTCGTTATATCAAAAATATTGTAAGTTAAGATAATTCAATGCTTCTTTTCTTTGGATTTTTTTTAGGATGTCTGCGTTTATTGTGTGTACATTTTAAGAATTACACGCGGAAATGCGCTTCAGATACGTTCAATTGCAGATCCAGAACTTTTTATAAGGGGAGCCCACTGACTGACCTAAAGGGGGGCTCCAGTCATGCTTCAGTGATTCCCGATATAATCAACCAATTTTTTTCCACGACCCCCAAACCCCCCCCTCCTTTTAGATGACGTTGTGGTTCAAAAAGCTCTTACGAACGTCCAGTAATACAACAGTATTTGTTTCTTAATTGCTAAATACATAATCAATTAAAAAACATGTCTTTTATACTTTTCTTTTACATGAGTTTTGTTTTTCTTTATTAAGGATGATTCTGATTCACTTGATTATTTCGAGTGAAAATGTCTGGATTGTCGGCATTACTCATCATTACTTAAAAGTATCAATACAAACATATGAAATATAAAATGGTTAACGAGTAAAATCATTATCAAATATATTTTTGTTCTGATACCTATCGGTAAGATCTCATAATTCTCATCTTAAATTGACATGTCGTAATCAAACTGAAATAAAAATCTTGAGGGTTATACAATTTTCACGAATCGACACGCTGGTTAATAACTAAAGATACACGTATTATACATTCAGTGGCGTAGCTGGGTCATTTTTACGTGTACGCCCGAACCTTGGCGAGGGGTCTGAGGGGGTGCCAACCGCTCAGTGTCAAAGCACCTGCTGGTAGTGGTTTCGAGGGGACGAAGTCCCCGAAAGCTATCGAGTTATCGAGAATGAGATCTACCATTCCTGTCAATAAAAAATCTTTAATAGCAACATACTTTTGAATCTAATTGGTTTATTTTTTATGTTTAATTTTGAAATATGTTTAACTTATTCATCGTGTTAAACTGGAAGCTAGTGGTCATTGGTTTTAGAGAAAACTCCAAAACCAATATTACTTTTAAATATGTTTAAAGAGAGCCGTGAGTGAGCATACAATCGACAAAAGCAACTTTTAATGGACATGAAAATTTATTTCTAACAGGTGCAATATAAAAATTCCCTGGAACACCTATGAATTCTTTCCACAAAAAGTGAATCAATTTATCAGTCCCTTAAATTGTTTAAAAAAAAAACTAAAATCAAGTCAGGAGCCTCTGGCCTTTGTTAGTCTTGTATTATTTTAATTTTAGTTTCTTGTGTACAATTTGGAAATTAGTATGGCGTTCATTATCACTGAACTAGCAGGGGCGGATCCAGCCATTTTAAAAGGGGGGGGGGGGGGTTCCTAACCCAGGACAAAGGGGGATTCCAATTACATGTCCCCATTCAAATGCATTGATCGTCCAAAAAAAGGGGGTTCCAACCCCCGGAACCCCCCCCCCCCCCCTCTGGATCCGCGCCTGACTAGTATATATTTGTTTAGGGGCCAGTTGAAGGACGCCTCAGGGTGCGGGAATTTCTCGCTACATTGAAGACCTGTTGGTGACCTTCTGCTGTTGTTTTTTTCTATGGTCGGGGTGTTGTCTCTTTGGCACATTCCCCATTTCCATTCTCAATTTTATTTTTTATATTTTTTCTTGATCTAGAATATTAAAGTGTGCCAATATTTCATGACAATCTATTAAGTTTTATAAATTGATCATGAAAAAAACAATTAATTGCTTAAAAAAAGTCCGGCTACGAGTTAAGATCAGAAAATGAACGAAAACAAATGCTTTCAAAATTTTGCTTCAGACATAAATCATAAAAAATCTCTTCCAAACTTTTATAAAATTCGATAAGGTTTGAAAAGTAGTAAAAGGTAATTAAGAATTAACAAACTTTAAGCCCAAACTGTAACCACTTATTTAATAATTGCAAAAAGAATACCCTTTATCCGTTAAAAGCGGGAAAATTAAAGCATTATTATATTGCTCTGGATACACTTTTGATCATTAACATTTTTCTTCCAACTTTCGTAAAATTTCACCGAGAGCCATTCAAAACACTTTATCCATTCGAAATCTTAATATTGACGCCGCCGACGACGCTTTGACTCGCTTTTTAGACATAATTCACAGGCTCGACAAAAAAATGCAAACCGCATATCGAATCTCAGTAGATAATGAATTGCATTAAATATAAGTAAAGTACGCAGAATACAAAAAAGATTCCGACTTTTACAGAAAATTGGAAGAGATCTATAATGAGGGCCCTCATGGGGTTTTTGATTATGTGATTACTTGGCTGTTTTTTTAATGATTATTTGATTATTAAGCCAAATATTTCATGATTATTTGATTACCTAGGACTGTATTTTTAGTTTATGATTATTTGATTACTAAAGATAAGCAAATATTTAATGATTATGTGATTATATTGGCAAAAAAATGGTGATTATGTGATTACTAGGACCCCCCCATGAGGGGCCTCTATAATATGATCTAGTTGATTAAAGTAAATTATTTTTGTGTTATGACGTATATTGTATATGATCAAACAGTATATATAGGTATAGGGGTAAACATCTATTTTTAGAAAATTAAGTAACTTGACATGTTGAAGAATCGAGAAACGCCTAATAATAAACACCGAGAATCCGAATACTCTAGTCGTTTCGAGTTATCCCGTACATTATCGATCGCTCAAGTTCTAATGTATTTAATTTAGTAGATTTCAATACGTGTAGGAAGTTGACAATTTAAACTATTTGTTTACAAACAGAAATGTCGCGTGTTTGTGTGTCACTATATATATGATTCAACGCTTTTTTTTTATATAATAGTACATATTTTTAATATGTTAATACTTTAGTATTAAAAAATAACGTCGGTTGAATCGTTACTAATATTATTACAACTATCAATCAGATTAACTGTAGAGTAAAGTTTTATCAAGTATATATACAATTTTCACTGCTCAGATCTGTTCAGCCGAAATACTTGTCAACACAATTATATATCAACATCCTCTTCGTACATTACAATCTTAAATAATTTTAATCTTTTGCAAAACTGTTTAAAACTTTTATGTGTTCTCAGAGCCAGGGCATGACAATTGTTTTAGCCCTCCCCCTTTTTTCCAAAATCAATTTATTTTCTATTAATTTCAATCTTTTGAATTTGTATCATATGAAAATAATTTAATTTTGGATGTAACGCGTCTTCTGATTGGCTGACGTTATTTTGTTATGAGCCCAAAGACATAATTTAGTCATGTGACCGTTACGTCATCAACGTTTTTTCATGGTTTTCTACGGTTTAAAATGGAATTTAGAATTAAATTATAAGAAATGACTGTAATATTTCTTCTGTCTATTCGAAATAACATTTAAAAAAATGTGGTGCACACTGTTAAATTACCCGCTACGCGTGTTATTCAGTGTGCACCAAATTTTTTATATTATTTCTTTATAGACAGAAAAAATATTACAGTCATTCCTTAAATGAATTTTAGTCAACGAAATAACTTGAATTGTATCAACACCCGTCAATCTCTATATGATATATCAATGACAGCTGTTTATAAACATAGTTAAATTGGAGTTGATAAAATTTTTTAGCAAACACAACTTATTTCTAATGCATTTATTGCAACAGACTCAGTGGTGTTACAGTACAAGATAATTATCATAAGAGCAAACTAGATGGATAAGAGTATTTAGTATGTATATCCACACAAACACACAACAGAAAGACAATAAGTGCAGATCTTGAGAGTACTCAAAGTTACCGACAGGTACATGTAGTTCAATGAATACATAAACAGGAGTTGAAAGTGGCAAAGTAATATATGTGAAGAATAGTAGGAAGTTTCTGAATTAATTTTACTTGATTAATTTCTCTTTCTAGGGATTCATTCAAACATTTTGATTTGAGAACCGATTTCTATGTAAATGTTGGTTAACCAAAAATAAACAAAAATATGAATAGAATAATTTTCAATAATATTAAAAAAAATTATATCAGTTAAATTTTAATGATTGAATGAAAAAAAAAAACAGAAAATAAAAGTTTCCGAATTAAGTTTGAAATATTTTTCATATTGTTTGAAACAGCGTATAATTTTCTTTAATTTAACATTTTTAAACGTTTCAGCTGTATTTATAACTAATTTCCATATAAGACATCAATTTTACTAAATTTTAACATACCTCAGAGATTCTCGGTACTCTAGTGCAAATAGACCGTCGATGGACATGTGTGTTTATGAGAGAGGCTATCTATATTTATAGATTGTGATCAATATAAATATCGATCAAGGATTTCTATGGGATTACCTTGCATTGCGCAATAACATTTCGATATATTAAATGTTGATAACTATAAAGATTATGTGGGATCCCTGAAATTTTTAGGGATTACGTTTTTGAACTACAATTTTATTGATTATGTATTAAATCACTCAGATTTTCAGGAATTCAGCTAAATTACTAGAAAGCATGTCAGGGAGTACACATAATAGCTGGAATGGTGAGACAATGTAACTCTTTCCATAAAATCCTGTTTAAACAACCATTTAACTTACAGGTAGGGGGACTCGTTTTGGTAAACAAAATTTTTTTAATCCCCATTATATTGGAAGAGAAATATTCTGGCTACCCCCTTTTGTAGAGTTAACTATCGAAAAAAACATCTGTTAGTTTCGAAAAACTTTGTTTGCACCGTGCGGGGGAAACTTAAACCCCAAACCCATTAAAAAGTTAAATGGTTGCTCCCTAAACATAATTATTAAAATTTTAATCACAATTATACTCTAAAACAAATCACTTTTTTTTTCACAAACTGTAAAGGAGTAGGTCCGGTAAGGGCCGTTTTTGGCCTCAAATTTCATGATCATCTGAGGAGAGATTTTGGACACTTTTTAAACGCTTTAATGTCTATTTTAATTGATTCAATTATTTTTTGTGAAATATTTTAACTGATTCACTCATTAAAAACGCTCCGATTCAAGTTTAAATATGAAAAATCTATCAAATATGCCAAAAAATGTCACTTTTCACACGGTTTTTGTCAAAAATGAAAGTGGCCGCATCCGTGTTCATCCTCGACCTTTTTATATCTTATATGTATTTATCATTAAACACACCTTACATTTCAATATCAAGAATGAACACGAATGCGGCCACTTTCATTTAAAACGGAAACCGTCTGAAATTTAACTAAAATGCTGAAATTGTGAAGATTTCAGTAATTTAGCATGGCTTAATGATGCAAGTAGCTAGCCGATATATGTGCATTGTAATGCCAAAAACAGACCATATTTATGTTGCAGAGGCATTATACCTTCCAAAAAATAACTAAACGTTTACATTCAAACAATTTTGTAAAACTGCTTTATTTTGGGGTATGGATTCAACTCATCACCATAGGTCGTACAGTTGTTAATTTCTGTGTCATATAGTCTCCTGTGGAGAATTGTCTTATTGGCAATCATACCACTTTTTAATCTTATATTGAACAACAAACATGCAAATCCAAAAATTATCATTAAAGTCTACTTATATTATTAAAATAAGAACTGAGGTTACACTTAATGACTTATTAACTGGCGGAAACATGAATTTCAATTCTTTGAAATAATTAATTAATAATCAAGAAATATAATTTTACAAGTGGTTTTTTTCCGGTGAAATCAGCCCACTATCGTCGACAAACCTATACAGTTATGTATTTGCAGGATTTTCGTTTCGTTTGATTTTTGTATTCAATACGTGAACATTTTAAACCCTCGTATTTTAGTAAAACTAATTGACTGCTATTTTATGTGATATTCAAAATTTACAAAATAAGGGAGAGGCTGCTGATGTTAATATGCTTAATGCACTAATATAAAGGTAACTTGTGACACATGAAGCAGGAAAAATATTTACACAATGAAATTTATTTTCCAAGAAACAACCTAAAGATGAAATTTTAAAACGGCCTTGCACGGTCGGTATAGTTTTTTAAAAGACGTTTAGATGAATTTGGCTTTCAATTTTAGGTATTTTTGTCATATATCTCGTCAACGGTTTCGGTACTTATAACATCCTCGGATTTTAAAATGTTTTGGCTTTGAGCGTTCCTGTTGAAAAAAAGCGCGTCGGACGCAATCAAATTATTATACGTGTTGTTTTCAATTTTTTAGCATCTTTTAAATATACAACTTCAACAGCGTCATTAGATCTCTGTAGCCATTTTAGTCGACTTTTCTAGATTTGCAACAATTTATTAAGTCGTCTGTCTATGTATGTTATTGTTTTGTGTCTACGGAATAAAGAAAAATGGGAAAATAAAGGTGCAGAATATAGGGCAAAAAAATAGAGAAAAAGGAACTAAATATGAAGAATACAGAATAATTGGATTTGGAAAAAAAGAATGATAAAAATTGCTATTCATTAGTATTATCTAGTACTTACTTGTCTAAGATAAGAAATACATTTGAAAATTAATAAGCTTTCCAAGAAAACCACTTTCACTTGATAATTTTCAATTTACATTTGCTAAACATAAAGCGACAATATTTCAAGTATAATTAATCAAGACAAGACTTTCCGGGAAAGTTAGGACTGGAAACAGATTGCACGAGGATTAAAAAGAATTCTACAAATTTTGCACTGACAACTTTACTCGTTTTCCAACCAAACAATTTTGGACAAAAAAAAAACCAATTATATCAGATTTTTCATTTGTTGATCAATTATTATCAGATATTTGACTATTGAATTCCATGTATCTCTTTCTAGTGCCTAGGTTTTTTTTTTGAAGTATCTTATCTCTAATACATGTCTTACGATGGTCTTAGGACATGACATTTCACAGAATTCTTCATGATATTGGTGTTGTAACAAACAGAGAGGATAACTTTATTTTGTGTAAAAATGAAAAAAGAAAAAATCATCAAATTGGCGGAAGAAGATGATCTTTTTGATACCTATTGTTTTTTAAATGAAGTGGCGCAGATAAAGCATATATATATATAGGCGCAAATAAGTTGTGACGTAAATGAGTTCAAATATAAGATTTTTCAGTATACGGATATGGAAAATAAACTGCACATTACTAGAAAACAAAGAAATAGTGATGCCAATGTTAACAACGATAATAATGCAATAAAAACGGACAGAAAATACGAAACAAATATTTAAAAAACATAGATAAACAAAATGTTCATTTTCTAACCGAGTGCCTGTGTTTATTACAACCTCTTTATTTCAGAAAAGTATGGTGGCCGGTTAAGGCCATTTCGCGTTTTCGCGTTTTCGCGTTTTCGCCCATCATATTATATAGGGCGAAAACGCGAAAACGCGAAATCGCGAAGTCGAAAACGCGAAAACGCGAAGTCGAAAACGCGAAAACGCGAAAACGCGAAGTCGAAAACGCGAAAACGCGAAATATTTTTTCTTTCCGATTTCGCGTTTTCGACTTCGCGTTTTCGCGTTTTCGACTTCGCGTTTTCGCGTTTTCGCGTTTTCGACTTCGCGATTTCGCGTTTTCGCCTTTTCGCGTTTTCGCCTTTTCGCGTTTTCGCGATTTCGCGTTTTCGCGTTTTCGCGTTTTCGCGATTTCGCGTTTTCGCCTTGTTTTCGCGATTTCGCCTTTTCGCCTTTTCGCGATTTCGCCTTTTCGCGTTTTCGCGATTTCGCGATTTCGCCTTTTCGCGTTTTCGCGATTTCGCGTTTTCGCCTTTTCGCCTTTTTGTCTCGGAACAAGTGAACAAGGAGATGTCCAACGTATCCTTTACGACAAGTTCAATATTGAAGATACATGTAGTTTCAATTTAATAACAACAAACTTAACGAATGTCTAAAACAGAGCTAACTCGATTTCTCAAACAAACACATGATCAGTGTTACATGTTATAGGTTTATTTCAAATGTGCTTGTATTGAAACTTGTTGCTAAAGTGAATGAATGAATTTTGAGAAAAAAAAAAAAAAAAAAAATTCTTCATGCGGACCTTGCCGCTTTTTTGATTTTTTATATTGTAACTGTAGATTATACAGTGTACATGTGTGTAATATGTGGACCTGGCCGTGATGTTGTTCTGTCCTTGAAGAATATGATAGTGCATATCTTTTCATGTCTTGTATTGAAACTTGATGCTAAAATGAATGAATGAATTTAGAGTAAAAATATCTTTGTGCGGACCTTGCCGCTTTTTTGTTTTTTTTATGTTGTAACTGTAGATTGTACAGTGTACATGTGTTTTATATGCGGACCTGGCCGCTTGTATCACGGACCTGGTCGTGATTCTCTGTCCTTGAAGGATAGGATATTGCATATCTTTCCATGTCTTGTATTGGAACTTTATGCTTCAAGCGGCCAGGTCCGCATATTAAACACATGTACACTGTACAATCTACAGTTACAACATAAAAAAAACAAAAAAGCGGCAAGGTCCGCACAAAGATATTTTTACTCTAAATTCATTCATTCATTTTAGCATCAAGTTTCAATACAAGACATGAAAAGATATGCACTATCATATTCTTCAAGGACAGAACAACATCACGGCCAGGTCCACATATTACACACATGTACACTGTATAATCTACAGTTACAATATAAAAAATCAAAAAAGCGGCAAGGTCCGCATGAAGAATTTTTTTTTTTTTTTTTTTTCTCAAAATTCATTCATTCACTTTAGCAACAAGTTTCAATACAAGCACATTTGAAATAAACCTATAACATGTAACACTGATCATGTGTTTGTTTGAGAAATCGAGTTAGCTCTGTTTTAGACATTCGTTAAGTTTGTTGTTATTAAATTGAAACTACATGTATCTTCAATATTGAACTTGTCGTAAAGGATACGTTGGACATCTCCTTGTTCACTTGTTCCGAGACAAAAAGGCGAAAAGGCGAAAACGCGAAATCGCGAAAACGCGAAAAGGCGAAATCGCGAAATCGCGAAAACGCGAAAAGGCGAAATCGCGAAAACGCGAAAACGCGAAAACGCGAAATCGCGAAAACGCGAAAAGGCGAAAAGGCGAAAAGGCGAAAACGCGAAATCGCGAAGTCGAAAACGCGAAAACGCGAAAACGCGAAGTCGAAAACGCGAAAACGCGAAGTGGAAAACGCGAAATCGGAAAGAAAAAATATTTCGCGTTTTCGCGTTTTCGACTTCGCGTTTTCGCGTTTTCGACTTCGCGTTTTCGCGTTTTCGACTTCGCGATTTCGCGTTTTCGCGTTTTCGCCCTATATAATATGATGGGCGAAAACGCGAAAACGCGAAGACGCGAAATGGCCTTAACCGGCCACCATAGAAAAGTGTTATCTCGATTCGTTGAAAATCCATTGGACAGGTGGACTTCGGCAGTTATTGCGTGCAGTATATATTGGACGATATATGTAGTCTTTCGGAACACCGGATGTTATTCGGAATACATCTGTCCTTTCTATTGCCACCTTTCATATACATGCGCAATAGCTTATCAATTGACCTGTTGAATAAGCATTAGCATCATGAGTTGCTATAGAGATGCAAAATTTATCATGACACAAGCTATGTTAATGAGCATTTGAATACTTCCTTGCACGCAATTGCAAGCTGCTAATATTTACCTTACATATATCCGTAATAATTATTTTAATTAGAGTCAAACGTTGAAACCTGGGCCCAGTTTCACGAAGCTGTCTTAGGACTAAGACATGTCTTAGGATGGTTTTACGACATATCTTAGTCCTAAGTGGGTTTCACAAAGCGGTCCTAAATTAGGACATCTCTTAAAGTTGGTCATAAAGTTAGGACAACGCGAGAGGTGTCTTATGATGGTCTTAGGATAGTTATACGTTTATTTATATAAATTACACTCATTTTTTATATTAATTTTGAAAAAAAATTATCTTATTATTATCTAATTATCTATTCTCCTGTTCCTGCTTAAAACATATATACATTGACGGATTATCAGGATTTGTCAACAATGAAAATTCGATGCATTGATATAAAAATTGCACGATTTTATCTCTTAACCTTTTATAACCAATAAAGTCGAAATTGAATTCAACTCACTTGTACCAAAACAATGTCATAATCTTATATTCTTTTTTCTTAATTTTGCATTGAAAATTTCATATTTATATTGAGGTATTGTTTAAAGATAATTTATATATAAATTACTTTTATTTTTTTATATTTATTTTGCAAATTATGTCATTATATTAATCAATACGTTTAGAATAATTTATGGTAATACATACTACATTGGTACCACTACATTTACATGATTTTTTTCCGTAGATCATATTTATATTTGAAAATTTAAAGAACTTGCGACAGGTTTAGGATGTCTTAGCTAAGATGATCCTAAGACAGCTTCGAGACGAGGTCTGAGATATGTCCTAGGATAGTCATAAGAGGATCATAAGACATGTCCTAAGATATGTCTTATGACATGTCTTAGGATAGCTTCGTGAAACCGGCCCCTGGTTACCAGCTGTGTTAATTCATGAGATAAGATTTCATGTAAACAAGCAATGACATAACAAATTAAATGTGCCGCTTTAATAACGATTGATAACCTTAAAATTAATCATGCATGCAATTTTAGCAGACTTAACAGGATCGACGTTAAGATATCAAATGTTTTTTTTATAGACACCGAGTGATGATAGATGTAGACAGAGATAACCAATAATAATTTCTATCATATATGGTCAGGGAACAGATTATCTAACAATATGTTCCTATTGTAATTTTAAAGGCTCTTCAAAATGTTCGTAAAAATAAAAATAAATAATTATTTCTTCTTGAAGACGATCAGATGATGAATTTTCGGTTTGAATATATATTAAGTACGACAATGTAAAAATTGTGCAAGGGGATTTTGAGCCATCTCACTGATCAGTGTAGGCTACACAGTACCCCCAAATGAACAGTATAAAACTATCCAGCAAGAAAGAAAAAGATGGGTCAATATAGAAAAATTAACAAGGCAACTTCAGTTCAATTTCAATATATACATGTATTATTAGATAGATTATTCTAATGAATAAGTCAAATGTCAGAGGGAATATCTTTTTAAATATGGCAGGAAAAACAATTAGACAACTCTCCATGAAGTGTTAGACACAGTGTAGTCAAAGTTAGCAGTTACATGTATACTATACATGTAACTGCTAACTTCAAACCAGAAACAAAAAGCAAATATGAACTGCACCAAAAAAAGACAACCACCAAACAACATGCTTCTTACTTGGAACATTCAGAAAATATCTTCAAAGCGAGTTAAAATTTTTAATAAGTTTTTGTTTTTAACAAAAGCGTTTTGCCATCTAAAACTTTTAAGAGCAGAAAGCACACAACTTAAAATTGCCAATGCTTACTACCCTAAGCATCACAAAAATCTTGCAGAGCAGGTGTAAAGATATTAATAATGATCAATATCAAGCCATTGTTCAAATAACCATGAACATATCAAATTTTATAAAAAAAAAAACACCACAGCTATTTACAGGTTCACGTACTGCATTGGGCAATTCCAGTTAATATCTGCTAAAGGGGGTTGGATGGTCCTTTCTGAGGGGTGTAAAATTTATACATCTTAGGGGTGAAAATTTTGATTTTTTTCATCTAACACGTACACTTCTACGCAAAAAACTTCTGAGGGTCTTGCAGCAGTAAATAATTTAAAATAATTACATCTTAGGGGTTACACAAATGGCTATGTCAGATCTTAGGGGTGCTTTTTAATGTAGACAGTTACGTATCATGCATTATCTGGTATTGTATTTAAAATTCTGATGGGTACAATCCTTGCAGTAAAAAAATTCTGATAGATCATTTTTTCCCATGAAAGCCCATCCACCCAATATGAACAGAAACTCTACATCTGATAGGTCTTAATTTTTATATCTGATAGGTAGTTTTTCATGATGTTTTTTTCTGATAGGTATAAACAAAATTCTCCCCATCCATCCCCACCTGTCAAAAATTAACTGGAATGGCCCATTTCTTGAACACAAGTAATCATCAATTAATTACATTTCTTCACATTTGTAATTGAACTTTAGCCTAAAAAAATAACTCTTATAAAAAACCAGCACCTTAAAATGGAACATCCAGTGGTTGACTCAGCATATTTTCTTTCGGGAGAGAGAAGAAACAAATATTCCTTGGTCGTCGGCAATGATTCCTTAATGCGGGGATCACACATTGCCGATCATTGCTCCCGTTTGAGATCAGACAGCAATAAGACACGAAAAGTGAAAAAGTCGGATTACTATCCTCAATTATCTGGAATGTCCTATCATTGTCTGAACGCAGTCGTTTAAATTCGTAACAGATAGGCTACGGGTCGGGAATGGTCTTGATAGTTCGGCGAAGCACCCCGACATTTAGGTGCGTCCCGTAACATTCGGGGAAACTCAGCCGACTTTGTCTAGCCGGATGACAAGCGTGACTATGTCGTGGCAGATTCTGCTGTATCGGATAAAAATTCTAACATTGTTCTGTGTTTTCTGGACGGTGTCCTGTGGAACGGGAATGATCTGGAGAAATTTTTCATTGATGTTTTTCTGCCGATTGAGTCCAGATTGCATCCAGATTGCATCCAGATCTAGTCGATTTCAAACCGTCTTTGCCGAAATCGTTCCGGAACAGTCCTGTTTATATTAATACGAAATTCGCCAATGATACCCACCTCAGAGTCCCGACAATTACAGAATACAATACGACTGAGACCAGACAAAGACGTTTGCAATGAGATAGAGAGGATCGTGATAGAATTCCGTTCCGACAGTACCTGATCATCCCGAGTATGTCGACAGTTTTCGAACGGATAACTTCTGTCAGCGTCGGTTCACTGTCTGGTCACTGTCTGATCTCTGTCGGGTTACATTCGGTAGAATCGGGATGCAGTTGTGACCAATTCGGTCGAATTTTACTTTGCGAAAGATACAAATCGGATTAGAAGCGGATTGAGAACGGGATTATCGTGAAAAAATTCTCTTGGAAACGGTTGAATATCGACGCTTCCTGAACAATATCTGATTGTTGTCGTGATTAATTAATTAAAGTTTGAATTTCCTTCCACGATTCACAGGATCTTGATCAGACTTTTGACAAGTTTTAATTGGGAATGGTCCTGTCAAGGACGGCAGTAAAAATCGTGAATGTGTGATCACAGCTTTAGCGAAAATATATCAACCCACATTGAATTGTAATTTCATTAAGTAAACAATCAATGTCAGTTTTTTAATTCTTATACCACAATAATTATATAAAACAATACATCTTAAGTAAACAATTATCTAATATTTAATACCAAACAAGCATTTGGGTTTACGATTGCATTTCTTTTTTTAAAGAAAGCAACTTGTCTGAACTTTAGTCGGGTTGTATAGTCTCTGACATTTTCCCCATCTTCATTCTCAATTTCATATACTAGTGTACATGTGTATATTACATGTTACACAGGTGAATGACCTAGTTTGTAATGCAGTTTGTTTACAAAACTTGAACTTGGGTAAGAGATTGTCGTATCATTTACATTTATTATACATGTATGTTTTATTTTCTTAACATAAAGTAAATCTGGATAAAGGTGATTGACAAACTGAATTTTTATATACGTCAAGTTAAAACGTTTTAGTGGTTAGTCAATACCTCAGGTACACTTTAATAAGTAAGGTCAATGGTGCATGAGCACATGATTCTGATATAAAGATACCCATAGTCCCTCCCCCTTTTTTTGTCATAAATTCTAGATTTTGGCTTAAAAAGACAGTACGACGGACGACTGACGCCAAGTGAGGATATAAGCTCACTTGGCCAGGTGAACTTTTCTAATCAATTGTCGTCCGTCGTCGTCGACCTCCGTTAACTTTTACAATCATTTTCTCTTCTGAAACTACTTGGCCAAATTTTACCAAACTTTGCAAAAATAAAAATAGGTAGATTGCAATTTATGTACAAAAGAAAAGTCAGGATCAACTAATAAAAAAGGCTGGTCTGAGGACCGAGTAGAGTAAAAAAATAAAAAGGCAAGACAAAGATAACAACTAAAATAAAGAGCAAGTATTCATCCTAGACCCCCCCCCCCCCCCCCCCCCTAAAACAAATTGTATCTCCATTCTATCATATAACATAACCTTTCGTGTGACATTAACCTATCATAAGACCCTAGTGGAGCAGGATCCACGTAGTTCTACACTTTCAGAACATTTCAGTTCAACCATGTCCATGGTGGAGTCCGTTTTTACTCTAGTGTTAAAATAGTTATATATGTTGAGTGGACTGATGTTTCTCTTTTCATCTGTTTTATTTTAGTTATGGTATTGTCTGTGTTAGACTTACTTTAAAGCGGGGTATTTTCTTGAAGTTTGAATTTTGCGATTTTTCTGACTACATGTACACCCGTTTGTTTCATTTAAAACAGTTCGCGTTGTTTTTCTGTCGCTGAGGCATCATACCATGAGATTAATTAAATTTCGCACAACTTTTCCAGTTTACAATATGATTTGCCACTGCTTCTTTTATTATAATGTGAATTTCCGCAGTCTGGCCCACCATTTAGTAATCTTTATTACTCACGAAACATGCAATATGATTAGCGAGCTACCATTTGATATTTATGGGTGGAGGGCTAGGATGAAAAATGTGATCCTGCATTTTGTTTTGCAAAGTGTTTCTCACCCTGTCTTTTTTATTTGCTCAAAACTCATCTCCTCCCTTTTTTTAAATTTCATCCTACCCCCCCCCCCCCCCCCCCCCCTTAAAAAGCAAATGGTAACTCCCTTATATTCTTTTCTTCAACAGGATAATGAGCTCAGACAGAACTGGTGAACTGTTTCCTGTTCGGAGGTACCAGTATAAGAACGGTGACCTCGAGATCGATAATCCATGTGTGGACAAAATAGCACTACACCCCTTTATGACATTCTGGGGAGATAACTCAAAAATTGCTGAAAGATTACAAGCAATTCAGAACATGGCATTAAAAGAAGATGACATTTTGATAGCCGCTTATCCTAAATGTGGTGAGATTCCTTTTTTTACCACTATATATACGTTATGCACGTTATTGCGTCAATACCGTGTAATCAACCAGTCCACACTAATAAACAGCTTTTCTATAAAATCATAACAGTTAAATTATATAAAATTTATATCCATAGACTAGACAAGTAATACTAATCTGAAAAAACTACAAATTATTTTATCATATTTTACAATTCTTAAAGCCTCGGTCATACTTTCACGGATAGCTCGATCGGATGACTAACGGGTAACTTTTTTTTAATCCGTTCATGTTCGTTATTAAGCGTACGTTTTATTCGTTGACGTCCGTTCTGTCCGGTGGAAAAGTTTGAGCATGTTCAAAACTTTGAACGGACGTCCAACGGATGAAATGTCCGTTGAACGTCCGGTAGACGTCCGTTTTGTACGGTACTCGTCCGTTTCGTTTCCGTTTTGTATCCGTTACGTGTCCGTTATACATCCGTTGAAGGTCTGACAGATAAAATCACCAACGGACTTCTAAAGGACGTTTAACGCATAAAACGGATGTTGAACGTATGTGAAACGGACTTCTAACGGATGTATAACGGATAAAACGGATGATGAACGGATCTGAAACCGATAAATGCCAATTGAATTTTTCGCGTCAGAAATGCCAATTAGATTTCTTAAGGTTCATGAATTCTTATTATTCATAATCGATCTTACAGTAAGGGCACGTATTCACAGTCAAGCAGCTCTTATTTAGGCCAGACACTGCCCTTTGGTGGCATTTTGAAGAATAAACCAAAACCAGTTACACAGAAACATTTTGAATATTTATGCGATTTACATGTATTATTATTGTCGCCTTTAATTTTTCCGTATATCTGTTTATCCGTTTTATCCGGTAGGCTTCCGTTCGGTGTCCGTTTCATGCGGTACTCGTCCGTTGGATGTACGTTCGACATCCGTTCTGTCCGGTACGTTTCCGTTTCTCATACGTTGCATATCCGGTGTGTGTCCGTTATGCATTCGTTACACGTCCGTTTTATTCGGTTAGCACATCAACGGACTCACAACGGATAACAATTTTGTCAACGGACAACTTTTATTTTCATCCGTTAGGCGTCCGTTCGTACTATCCGGTAAGGTGTGACCGAGGCTTAATTAAGGACATCATATTGACAAAACGTCAAAAATATGCCTGTCAGACGTAACAGACTTTACGCATAATAACTTAAGCAGGAGTGTTTGTATTCTTCAAAACACTGTGATAACCGCGAAAATTTGAATGAATGATAGAATTACAATATTACTGAATTTGAGTTCCTGTAACAACCAACGCTATTTTTTGGCAAAAACGAATAGTGTTCATTATGGTCAGATTGAGAAAATGTAACGTTATCAAAATTTATAGGTTTTAAAATTCTAAGATTATTTGAAATTTCGTTTGTGTAAATTGATATGATCACACAAGTACATAGATAGACTATATCAAAACCGAATTTTTGCAGCACTCACACCTATGTGCCAGGGACATATAAAAATGCAACGTCCGGCTTCTGGCAAGTGTCTTGCAAGATGTCTAATGTCGGATTTCGCCGCTTTTTACAAATAAACTGTCATTTGCGACGTAATTTATTGAAAATTTAGAGCATGTCAATGGGGAAAGATACTAGAGTGACATTCAAACTCATAGATCAAACACAAACTGACAACGCCATGCTTTAAAAACAAAAATGACAAACAGACAATTAATACTTCACAAGACACAACAAAGAAAACTAAAGACTATATGTATATAAGCATAGCGAATGTTACCAAAAACTGTGGGTGATCTCAAGTGCTTCGGAATGGTAGATCCTGCGGCACCCGTCGTAATTAATTAAGAATTGAATGCTTCTTTTTGTATATTCATTGGGGTGTAAAAGCTTTGACCGAAGTACATGTTTTGGCTATGATCATGAAAAAACGATTACTTTCAAGTTTTTCTAATATTTACCTGTACACTTTATTGTAGAAGCTCGTGTCATCATGTATATATGTTACAATTAATTTCGAAATGAAGGTTGATTTCAGAATGACGCGAGATTACTGTTAGCCAATCAGAATAACGTATTAAAATGAAACATTCATCTAATGTAATTATTCAGGCACACACTGGGTTTGGGAGATTGTGAGCATGCTAATGAAAGGAAAGGCCGATTACCAAAGAGATATAAAAGAAGAATTAATGATTGAAGGGAAAATTGACCTGAGTTCAGTTAGCAGCAGTGAATCTTCGCGGATACTGAATACTCATTTCCCATACAGATTTTTACCACGAAAGCTGATTGAAAATGGCGGGAAAATTATCCATGTTACTCGGAATCCTAAAGATATGTATGTTTCACTGTACCACCATGCTATCAATTCGGGACTCTTCGGACCAAAATGTGAAAATCTTACATGGAACCAATACTTTAGCGATTACGTTTTCGGCGAAGGTATGATTTTATTATCATGATAATGATTCCGTGCATGCCTCTTTTAAAATAGTCCTTGTAATGTGAACATACACGATTTGGGAAATAGGGCATGTCAGCTACTGAAAAAGGAAAGTTGATAATGGGAAAGCTGCGTATTTTGCCATGTGTAGTCTATGATCTTTCTCGGGGTTCACCCTTTCTCGACCAGTAGGATCGGTCGCCTTCTTGATATCTTAAAAGTGTTTTAAAGAATTATATATGTAATTGGTATATACTCATGTCTCAGTATTTCAAAAATAATTTCTAGGACTCTATATTTTTTTTTAATTTAATTATGGTATTGTATAGTTGTTACCTTAACTTGATATCCACAATGTTATATTATCAACTTGAAAGATTAAACACACAAGTCATATTTATTTCTATGTGCAAATGTTTAAATGAATGCCAAATAAAAGTTTGCCCTATATTTCACGGTTCACAGAACATAGAAATGGAGGTTATTCAATCTGGTTTGTTGTTACTAGAATTGGTTAAAGAAACATATTTGATATGACTGTGTAATTTTAATAAAAGACATTGATTTGCACATTGCTTTATATTTACAGTACAGTTTTATGGTACATGGTTTGCTTATGAGAGAGAAATGTCGAGAGCGAAGAAAGAAAACAATAACATTCTCACTGTACATTTTGAAAAATTAAAATCGGTAAGTGACGTTCTTTATGCTAGTGTCTACTCTTTTTTTTATCGACTGTCCGAAAATATATGAACACTATTGAAATGACGCAAACAAGTGCATGGATCCTGGCAATTATATTTCTGTTTTGTCATTACAATTTCAGCAAATACGCTGGAATATGACGAAATAAACATCGATTGATTTCAGTGCGTTACTTTGTTCTTTGAATTTCCAATGACATCAATGTGTTTTCTTATATAATCTTTTATTATCAACCAAATTTTTCACAGAAAAAGGGGGGTGCGGCCTCTGGGCCCCCTCTAAACCGCCTCTGGTAAGATGTCTTAGAGTCTTGCAATTCCGAAGAGTTTGGTTTTAACGTCAATTAACTAACTATTAATTCGTGTGTTGAAATCTTCTATTAACCCCCCGTAGTAACTAATACATATTTGACACGTAAAGACCATATTATAAACTAATAATGAATATAAATTTTTAACTTAAATTTTAACAGGATCCGGCCACAGAAATACACAGAATAGCAGATTTTCTTAATATTCACGTGACTGACAATTTAGTAAAAGACATTGTTAACAAATGTGATTTTAAAAACCTACAAAAGGCGGACAAAGATGTAAAAACAATGGGCCATGAAATGAAAGTCCTACTAGAGTCTACAACCAAAGAGAATCCAAGTATCAAACTTCCAGAAATTTACAGGAAAGGTAATGATCTTTATTTTCAATTTTATCAGGTTTACTTATACATATTTGTTTTTCGTTCATTTTTTTTTTTATATAAATACGGCCGTTAATTTTTCGTTTGAATTGTTTTACATTGTCATTTCGGGGCCTTTCATAGCTGACTATGCGGTATGGGCTTTGCTCATTGTTAAAGGCAAATACGATGACCTATAGTTGTTAATTTCTGTTTCATTTTGGTCTCTTGTGGAAAGTTGTCTCATTGGCAATCATACCACATCATTTTTTTATATTTAGTAAAGGATAGTTGATATTCTTTTTACAGCCGATTTCAATGAGTATGTAGCTAACGGTAATATATTTGGCTAGCATGCTTTCTAGCTATTAAAATCATGAAGTCACTGTTAGGTAAGGACTACTTCCCTCCTTTCAAAGTAGCCTGGTCCTATACAGATAGATAGATTGGTTATCTGTCAGACTAATCTACTCTTAAAAAAGGGTAGTTTACCTAACCTAATAATGATTTCACGGTTCAGCTAGCAAGCACGCTAACCAAAGATATAACCTTTAGCTACATGTACATACTCATTGAAATCGGCTGTAAAAGTAATAAGCTTTTAAACGACTGTTACGAATTGATAGGGCATATAATGAAACTAAGAAAGCAGGACAAAATTAAGGTCTGTGTTCTTGTTTTTGAGATGTAAGCCGTTGTTATTTTGGCGGGAAATGATTTTCTCTAGACTTTCCATACATGTAATACTAACATATTAAACGAGTTCATGGACCCCTCTTTTTTTTTTTGATTACGTATGAAGATTATTTGTACCAATTTTCATGAAAAAGTCAACAATGCATTTTTTTTTTTAAATTTGATAAATATACAGCAACAAATGAGTTTTTTTTTCTACATTCATTTAACATTTGGTAAATAGGAGTTATTTGTAAAACTAAGCATAAATTTATAGGACAATCATATAAAACAGAAATTATAAATAACTTAACAAAAAGCAGCTTGTGTTAATCTTTTAAAACAAAAAGTTATGTATTTCTATCGAAAGGAAAAATACGACCACAAATCCAGATTTGAGAGAAAATGTCTGAAATTTCGACCTCATTTATCTAAAAAAGTTGCACACGAAGGTATATTTTTATTGCATATTTGATTTAATCAGGTAAAAAATAGCCTGTATGCAATTTTCATCAAAATTTCGTAATGTAATCGAAACTGTATCGTTTGCCCAAAATGAAATAGTATTATTTTAAATTTAAAGTTAATGATAGTACTTTACTTTTTCTAGGTTCCGTTGCTGACTGGAAGAATCATTTTACAGTGGCGCAGAATGAAAAGTTTGATGCCTTAATTGAGACCGAGATGAAAGATATTGACTTAGATGTATTCTATGAGATTACAACTAAGTAGCATTTGTCAGAATATACCTTTTTTTGTCGTAAATTTTCAATAAATAAAACATCTATCTCCAATAAGTATCCAACTCAGTCATTTTCGTGCATCATATTGGTAATTTTTATGCCCCACCTACGATAGTAGAGGGGCATTATGTTTTCTGGTCTGTGGCTCCGTTCGTCTGTGCGTTCGTCTGTGCGTCCGTCCGTTCAGGTTAAAGTTTTTGGTCAAGGTAGTTTTTTATGAAGTTGAAGTCCAATCAACTTGAAACTTAGTACACTTGTTCCATATGATATGATCTTTATAATTTTAATGCCAAATTAGATTTTTTACCCAATTTCATGGTCCATTGAACATGAAAAATGATAGTGCAAGTGGGGCATCCGAGTACTTTGGACACGTTCTTGTTATTTTATTTATTTGCATGTTTGCAGCTCATTTATACCGGTATATCATGTTTCGTGTAAATTGTTGTAATGCAAACTGTAAGCTTTTTTTTTTAATTATTCGTTTATGTTAAAATTATTAATTTATTTCCCGTCCGTCCGTGTACGATTTGTTTTGAAACACAATTTCAGATAAAATGAGATAAAATTGAAAATGGAAATGGGGAATGTGTCAAAGAGACAATAACCAGACCGAAGAGCAAAGTTTATAACAGCCGAAGTCCACCAATGAGTCTTCAATGCAGCGAAAAAATTCCGCACCCGGGTTGTGCTTCAGCTGGCCCCTAAAAAGGTATACTAGTTAAGTGATAATGGACGTCAAACATAACTCCAGAGGCTCCTGACTTGGACAGGCGCAAAAATGTGGCAACAATTTAATTAATTAATTAATTTTATTTTGTAAAAAAAATGTTATACATCCGTTATTGTGATATAGTAAAAAAATATATATTATTGTCTTTCATTTGTGCTTATGTGCTTTGTCTATATATGCCTTTTTATGTAGCCTTATACATATATGACGTGGCCATGTACTTATATATACCTCACGTCATTGTGTCACTGTACTATTGTAAATTTTTGTATTATTGTCTTTAACTTTTGCTAATATACTTGGTTTATATGCCATTTTTGTGCTTCTTTCTAAAAAAAAGCTTTTAAAATACAGTTATAAAAATATAAAAGCGTGTTATTTGAAACTTTTAACCAAGACACTTCTTTGCAGCTACCAAAATTAAACTTGTTTGTTTTTCATTTAAGGAATGACGGTAATATTTTTTCTGTCTATGACGAAATAACATCAAAAATGTGGTGCGAACTGAATTACCCGCATAACGGGTTATTTTACAGTGTGCACCACATTTTTTTATGTTAATTCGAATAGACATCAAGTTGATTGACGTTTTCATCATACTCCGGGTTTAAACGTATCTTTTGTAAGAGGATTAATTTTCCTGAAACTGCTTCATGACCAGCGGCACATATTACAGTCATAATGAAAAGGATATAGTAACAAGTATGTGATGCAAAACATTGCTCTAGTGAAATAACAATTCCAGTTAATAGATTCTTGTTTACCAAACCAATGATCGGTGTAGAACACGTCTGAAATAAACTATGATGGATTTATTGATTTTTAAGTGTCTAATGACACTTTTCATCAGTATTAACTATTGTATGCGAACAGTAATTTTTATTATTGGAAAATACCAAAAAATTGAGAGAGAAAACAAATATTTGTAGCATGAGTCAAGTGAATAGTTCATTCATACATATATTTTGTCGCTGGGATGCTGTCTTATTAAGGGAAACTCACATCTCTTTTTAACGTCAAATTTGCACATGTCTTTTGGTTATATTTGTCGCCAAATGTATGAAGCCAAAAAAATGTCTTCACTGGGAACTCCAGAGCTGAAACATGAAGACTTCAGTTTAGCAGGGACTTAACTCTAATGCTAGTTTTGGTCAATTTTGCCCATATTAACTTTACAAAAACAGTTAGTGTAAAACAGATGTGCTACACGACGACATGTCTTCTTAACTACAGAATGATGCATTGAAATAGAGACTGCGCGATACATTTACAGAATTTTGAAAATTCTTTGACATATAAAATACCCTGTCATTTTGAAAATAAAAATTCTATATATAATGGTGTCGACCTAAAGTTGTATGACAAGTTTTCTTTAACTTAAAAAAAAGGTTTAACATAGTATAGACTTACAAACAAAAGGTCACCACACATTATTTGTGATGGACACAAAGACCTTAAAAAACAGTTCCTACCTATATTGTTTTATTCTTCCAACCCTTTATACTATTTTTTCATTTATCGTTTTTTTTTCTTTCCATAAAGTTGATTGACGTGTTCATCATACTCCGGGTTTAAAAGTATCTTTCGTTAGAAATATACAAGACATCGTTAATTTCAATGAAAATGCTTCATGACCAGCGGCAAATATTACAGTCATAATGCAAAAGATATTGGAACAAGTATGTGATGCAAAACATTGCTCTAGTGAAATAACAATTCCAGTTAATAGATTCTTGTTTACCAAACCAATGATCGGTGTAGAACACGTCTGAAATAAACAATGATGGATTTATCGATTTGAAGTGTTTAATGCCACTTTTCATCAGTATTAACTATTGCATGCGAACAGTAATTTTTATTATTGGAAAATACCAAAAAATTGAGAGAGAAAACAAATATTTGTAGCATGATTCAAGTGAATAGTTCATTCATACATATATTTTGTCGCTGGGATGCTGTCTTATTAAGGGAAACTCACATCTCTTTTTAACGTCAAACTTGCACATGTCTTTTGGTTACATTTGTCGCTAGGTTGCGGCTCATTGACGTTTACACCACACTTGTTTTTGATGGACATTGTCAATTTTCAAACATGCAGTTCAAGCTAGTGTTATTTCGTATCTGATAAAAGATGAAGAGAAGATAAAAGGACCTTATACAAAAAAGAAGAAATGGTCTTATTTAAAAAATGAAAAAAATGACTTGTTTTGTCGCTCGTATTTCGGTTGTCTATAAATATAGTTCCTGTCATGTTTGTGAATGTAAACTATAAGTACTGTGTCTTTTAGGGGGACATCAATGGCTTAAAATGATTAGTTATACTATTTCTTTTATAGGGGAAAATTACCCTCAATTTTAAACATTAGTTTTTATTCAGATGGCATTGTGTATTTAAGTGTCAGATTTGTATGGATGGCAAATCTGTCTATCTAACAAATGAAATAGAACATCGTAGGTTAAAAATTTGCGACTTTTCCAATGTGTCTATTGACGCCATTTAAATATTTAAGCAGTTCAAATATTGTAACAGTCGAGTATATGTCAATATGTTCCAGAGATTTTCATCTTTTTCATCATTCAGTAACTGTATACCTCAAATGTATGAAGCCAAAAAAATGTCTTCACTGGGAACTCCAGAGCTGAAACATGAAGACTTCAGTTTAGCATGGACTTAACTTTAATGCTAGTTTTGGTCAATTTTGCCCATATTAACTTTACAGAAACAGTTAGTGTAAAACAGTTGTGCTACACGACGACATGTCTTCTTAACTACAGAATGATGCATTGAAATAGAGACTGCGCGATACATTCACAGAATTTTGGAAATTCTCTGACATATAAAATACCCTGTCATTTTGAAAATAAAAATTCTATATATAATGGTGTCGTCCTGAAGTTGTATGACAAGTTTACTTTAACTTACAAAAAGTTTAACATATTATAGACTTACAAACAAAAGGTCACCACACATTATTTGTGATGGACACAAAGACCTTAAAAAACAGGTCCTACCCAAATTGTTTTATTCTTCCAACCCTTTATACTATTTTTTCATGTATCGTTTTTTTTTTCTTTCCATAAAGTTGATTGACGTGTTCATCATACTCCAGGTTTAAAAGTATCTTTTGTTAGAAATATACAAGAAATCATTAATTTCCATGAAACTGCTTCATGACCAGCGGCAAATATTACAGTCATAATGCAAAAGATATAGTAACAAGTATGTGCTGCAAAACATTGCTCTAGTGAAAAAACAATTCCAGTTAATAGATTCTTGTTTACCAAACCAATGATCGGTTTAGAACACGTCTGAAATAAACAATGATGGATTTATCGATTTAAAGTGTGTAATGCCACTTTTCATCAGTATTAACTATTGCATGCGAACAGTAATTTTTATTATTGGAAAATACCAAAAAATTGAGAGAGAAATCAAATATTTGTAGCATGAGTCAAGTGAATAGTTCATTCATACATATATTTTGTCGCTGGGATGCTGTCTTATTGAGGGAAACTCACATCTCTTTTTAACGTCAAACTTGCACATGTCTTTTTGTTATATATTTGTCGCTAGGTTGCGGCTCATTGACGTTTACACCACACTTGTTTTTGATGGACATTGTCAATTTTCAAACATGCAGTTCAAGGTGTTATTTCGTATCTGATAAAAGATGAAGAGAAGATAAAAGGACTTTATACAAAAAAGAAGTAATGGTCTTATTCAAAAAATAAAAAAAGAATGACTTGTTTTGTCGCTCGTATTTCGGTTGTCTATAAATATAATTCCTGTCATGTTTATGAATGTAAACTATAAGTACTGTGTCTTTTAGGGGGACATCGATGGCTTAAAATGATTAGTTATACTATTTCTTTTATAGGGAAGATTGCCCTCAATTTTAAACATTAGTTTTTTTTCAGATGGCATTGTGGATTTAAGTGTCAGATTTGTATGGATGGCAAATCTGTCTATTTAACAAATGAAATAGAACATCGTAGGTTAAAAATTTGCGACTTTTCCAATGTGTCAGTAATTGACGCCATTTAAATATTTAAGCAGTTCAAATATGTTAACAGTCGAGTATATGTCAATATGTTCCAGAGATTTTCATCTTTTTCATCATTCAGTAACTGTATACCTCAAATGTATGAAGCCAACAAAATGTCTACACTGGGAACTCCAGAGCAGAAACATGAAGACTTCAGTTTAGCAGGGACTTAATTCTAATGCTAGTTTTGGTCAATTTTGCCCATATTAACTTTACAGAAACAGTAAGTGTAAAACAGTTGTGCTACACGACGACATGTCTTCTTAACTACAGAATGATGCATTGAAATAGAGACTGCGCGATACATTCACAGAATTTTGGAAATTCTTTGACATATAAAATACCCTGTCATTTTGAAAATAAAAATTCTATATATAATGGTGTCGACCTGAAGTTGTATGACAAGTTTACTTTAACTTAAAAAAGTTTAACATAGTATAGACTTACAAACAAAAGGTCACCACACATTATTTGTGATGGACACAAAGACCTTAAAAAACAGGTCCTACCTATATTGTTTTATTCTTTCAACCCTGTATACTTTTTTTCATATATCGTTTTTTTTTCTTTCCATAAAGTTGATTGACGTGTTCATCATACTATGGGTTTAAAAGTATCTTTTGTTAGAAATATACAAGACATCGTTAATTTCCATGAAACTGCTTCATGACCAGCGGCAAATATTACAGTCATAATGCAAAAGATATAGTAACAAGTATGTGATGCAAAACATTGCTCTAGTGAAATAACAATTCCAGTTAATAGATTCTTGTTTACCAAACCAATGATCGGCGTAGAACACGTCTGAAATAAACAATGATGGATTCATCGATTTGAAGTGTTTAATGCCACTTTTCATCAGTATTAACTATTGCATGCGAACAGTAATTTTTATTATTGAAAAATACCAAAAAATTGAGAGAGAAAACAAATATTTGTAGCATGAGTCAAGTGAATAGTTCATTCATACATATATTTTGTCGCTGGGATGCTGTCTTATTGAGGGAAACTCACATCTCTTTTTAACGTCAAACTTACACATGTCTTTTGGTTATATTTGTCGCTAGGTTGCGGCTCATTGACGTTTACACCACACTTGTTTTTGATGGACATTGTCAATTTTCAAACATGCAGTTCAAGCTAGTGTTATTTCGTATCTGATAAATATGAAGAGAAGATAAAAGGACCTTATACAAAAAAGAAGAAATGGTCTTATTTTTCTCGTTTTGTTTATATAGATTAGACCGTTGGTTTTCCCGTATGAAAGGTTTTACACTAGTAATTTTGATGCCCTTTATAGCTTGTTGTTCGGTGTGAGCCAAGGCTCCGTGTTGAAGGCCGTACTTTAACCTATAATGGTTTACTTTTTAAATTTTTATTTGTATGGAGAGTTGTCTCATTGGCACTCACACCACATCTTCCTATATCTATATAAGTACTGTGTCTTTTAGGGGGACATCAATGGCTTAAAATGATTAGTTATACTATTTCTTTTATAGGGAAGATTACCCTCAATTTTAAACATTAGTTTTTTTTCAGATGGCATTGTGGATTTAAGTGTCAGATTTGTATGGATGGCAAATCTGTCTATTTAACAAATGAAATAGAACATCGTAGGTTAAAAATTTGCGACTTTTCCAATGTGTCTATTGACGCCATTTAAATATTTAAGCAGTTCAAATATGTTAACAGTCGAGTATATGTCAATATGTTCCAGAGATTTTCATCTTTTTCATCATTCAGTAACTGTATACCTCAAATGTATGAAGCCAAAAAAATGTCTTCACTGGGAACTCCAGAGCTGAAACATGAAGACTTCAGTTTAGCAGGGACTTAATCTAATGCTAGTTTTGGTCAATTTTGCCCATATTAACTTTACAGAAACAGTTAGTGTAAAACAGTTGTGCTACACGACGACATGTCTTCTTAACTACAGAATGATGCATTGAAATAGAGACTGCGCGATACATTCACAGAATTTTGGAAATTCTTTGACATATAAAATACCCTGTCATTTTGAAAATAAAAATTCTATATATAATGGTGTCGACCTGAAGTTGTATGACAAGTTTACTTTAACATTACAAAAAGTTTAACATAGTATAGACTTACAAACAAAAGGTCACCACACATTATTTGTGATGGACACAAAGACCTTAAAAAACAGGTCCTACCTATATTGTTTTATTCTTTCAACCCTTTATACTTTTTTTCATGATCGTTTTTTTTTTCTTTCCATAAAGTTGATTGACGTTTCATCTACTCCGGGTTTAAAAGTATCTTTTGTTAGAAATATACAAGACATCGTTAATTTCCATGAAACTGCTTCATGACCAGCGGCAAATATTACAGTCATAATGCAAAAGATATTAGTAACAAGTATGTGATGCAAAACATTGCTCTAGTGAAATAACAATTCCAGTTAATAGATTCTTGTTTACCAAACCAATGATCGGCGTATAACACGTCTGAAATAAACAATGATGGATTCATCGATTTGAAGTGTTTAATGCCACTTTTCATCAGTATTAACTATTGCATGCGAACAGTAATTTTTATTATTGAAAAAACCAAAAATTGAGAGAGAAAACAAATTTGTAGCATGAGTCAAGTGAATAGTTCATTCATACATATATTTTGTCGCTGGGATGCTGTCTTATTGAGGGAAACTCACATCTCTTTTTAACGTCAAACTTACACATGTCTTTTGGTTATATTTGTCGCTAGGTTGCGGCTCATTGACGTTTACACCACACTTGTTTTTGATGGACATTGTCAATTTTCAAACATGCAGTTCAAGTAGTGTTATTTCGTATCTGATAAAAGATGAAGAGAAGATAAAAGGACCTTATACAAAAAAGAAGAAATGGTCTTATTTAAAAAAATGAAAAAAAGAATGACTTGTTTTGTCGCTCGTATTTCGGTTGTCTATAAATATAGTTCCTGTCATGTTTATGAATGTAAACTATAAGTACTGTGTCTTTTAGGGGGACATCAATGGCTTAAAATGATTAGTTATACTATTTCTTTTATAGGGAAGATTACCCTCAATTTTAAACATTAGTTTTTTTTCAGATGGCATTGTGGATTTAAGTGTCAGATTTGTATGGATGGCAAATCTGTCTATTTAACAAATGAAATAGAACATCGTAGGTTAAAAATTTGCGACTTTTCCAATGTGTCTATTGACGCCATTTAAATATTTAAGCAGTTCAAATATGTTAACAGTCGAGTATATGTCAATATGTTCAGAGATTTTCATCTTTTTCATCATTCAGTAACTGTATACCTCAAATGTATGAAGCCAAAAAAATGTCTTCACTGGGAACTCCAGAGCTGAAACATGAAGACTTCAGTTTAGCAGGGACTTAATTCTAATGCTAGTTTTGGTCAATTTTGCCCATATTAACTTTACAGAAACAGTTAGTGTAAAACAGTTGTGCTACACGACGACATGTCTTCTTAACTACGAATGATGCATTGAAATAGAGACTGCGCGATACATTCACAGAATTTTGGAAATTCTTTGACATATAAAATACCCTGTCATTTTGAAAATAAAAATTCTATATATAATGGTGTCGACCTGAAGTTGTATGACAAGTTTACTTTAACTTAAAAAAGTTTAACATAGTATAGACTTACAAACAAAAGGTCACCACACATTATTTGTGATGGACACAAAGACCTTAAAAAACAGGTCCTACCTATATTGTTTTAATTCTTCCAACCTTTATACTATTTTTTCATTATCGTTTTTTTTTTCTTTCCATAAAGTTGATTGACGTGTTCATCATACTCCGGGTTTAAAAGTATCTTTCGTTAGAAATATACAAGACATCGTTAATTTCCACGAAACTGATTCATGACCAGCGGCAAATATTACAGTCATAATGCAAAAGATAAAGTGACAAGTATGTGATGCAAAACATTGCTCTAGTGAAATAACAATTCCAGTTAATAGATTCTTGTTTACCAAACCAATGATCGGTGTAGAACACGTCTGAAATAAACAATGATGGATTTATCGATTTGAAGTGTTTAATGCCACTTTTCATCAGTATTAACTATTGCATGCGACCAATAATTTTAATTATTGGAAAATACCAAAAATTGAGAGAGAAAACAAATATTTGTAGCATGAGTCAAGTGAATAGTTCATTCATACATATATTTTGTCGCTGGGATGCTGTCTTATTGAGGGAAACTCACATCTCTTTTTAACGTCAAACTTACACATGTCTTTTGGTTATATTTGTCGCTAAGTTGCGGCTCATTGACGTTTACACCACACTTGTTTTTGATGGACATTGTCAATTTTCAAACATGCAGTTCAAGCTAGTGTTATTTCGTATCTGATAAAAGATGAAGAGAAGATAAAAGGACCTTATACAAAAAAGAAGAAATGGTCTTATTTAAAAAAATGAAAAAAAGAATGACTTGTTTTGTCGCTCGTATTTCGGTTGTCTATAAATATAGTTCCTGTCATGTTTATGAATGTAAACTATAAGTACTGTGTCTTTTAGGGGGACATCAATGGCTTAAAATGATTAGTTATACTATTTCTTTTATAGGGAAGATTACCCTCAATTTTAAACATTAGTTTTTTTCAGATGGCATTGTGGATTTAAGTGTCAGATTTGTATGGATGGCAAATCTGTCTATTTAACAAATAAAATAGAACATCGTAGGTTAAAAATTTCCGACTTTTCCAATGTGTCTATTGACGCCATTTAAATATTTAAGCATTTCAAATATGTTAATAGTCGAGTATATGTCAATATGTTTCAGAGATTTTCATCTTTTTCATCATTCAGTAACTGTATACCTCAAATGTATGAAGCCAAAAAAATGTCTTCACTGGGAACTACAGAGCTGAAACATGAAGACTTCAGTTTAGCAGGGACTTAATTCTAATGCTAGTTTTGGTCAATTTTGCCCATATTAACTTTACAGAAACAGTTAGTGTAAAACAGTTGTGCTACACGACGACATGTCTTCTTAACTACGGAATGATGCATTGAAATAGAGACTGCGCGATACATTCACAGAATTTTGGAAATTCTTTGACATATAAAATACCCTGTCATTTTGAAAATAAAAATTCTATATATAATGGTGTCGACCTGAAGTTGTATGACAAGTTTACTTTAACTTTAAAAAAGTTTAACATAGTATAGACTTACAAACAAAAGGTCACCACACATTATTTGTGATGGACACAAAGACCTTAAAAAACAGGTCCTACCTATATTGTTTAATTCTTCCAACCCTTTATAGTATTTTTTCATATATCGTTTTTCTTTTCTTTCCATAAAGTTGATTGACGTGTTCATCATACTCCGGGTTTAAAAGTATCTTTTAATAGAAATATACAAGAAATCATTAATTTCCATGAAACTGCTTCATGACCAGCGGCAAATATTACAGTCATAATGCAAAAGATATAGTAACAAGTATGTGCTGCAAAACATTGCTCTAGTGAAATAACAATTCCAGTTAATAGATTCTTGTTTACCAAACCAATGATCGGTGTAGAACACGTCTGAAATAAACAATGATGGATTTATCGATTTGAAGTGTTTAATGCCACTTTTCATCTGTATTAACTATTGCATGCGAACAGTAATTTTTATTATTGGAAAATACCAAAAAATTGAGAGAGAACACAAATATTTGTAGCATGAGTCAAGTGAATAGTTCATTCTACATATATTTTGTCGCTGGGATGCTGTCTTATTGAGGGAAACTCACATCTCTTTTTAACTTCCAACTTGCACATGTCTTTTGGTTATATTTGTCGCTAGGTTGCGGCTCATTGACATTTACACCACACTTGTTTTTGATGGACATTGTCAATTTTCAAACATGCAGTTCAAGCTAGTGTTATTTCGTATCTGATAAAAGATGAAGAGAAGATAAAAGGACCTTATACAAAAAAGGAGAAATGGTCTTATTTAAAAAAATGAAAAAAAGAATGACTTGTTTTGTCGCTCGTATTTCGGTTGCTATAAATATAGGTCCTGTCATGTTTATGAATGTAAACTACAAGTACTGTGTCTTTTAGGGGGACACCAATGGCTTAAAATGATTAGTTATACTATTTCTTTTATAGGGAAGATTACCCTCAATTTTAAACATTAGCTTTTTTTCAGATGGCATTGTGGATTCAAGTGTCAGATTTGTATGGATGGCAAATCTGTCTATTTAACAAATGAAATAGAACATCGTAGGTTAAAAATTTGCGACTTTTCCAATGTGTCTATTGACGCCATTTAAATATTTAAGCAGTTCAAATATTGTAACAGTCGAGTATATGTCAATATGTTCCAGAGATTTTCATCTTTTTCATCATTCAGTAACTGTATACCTCAAATGTATGAAGCCAAAAAAATGTCTTCACTGGGAACTCCAGAGCTGAAACATGAAGACTTCAGTTTAGCAGGACTTAATAATGCTAGTTTTGGTCAATTTGCCCATATTAACTTTACAGAAACAGTTAGTGTAAAACAGTTGTGCTACACGACGACATGTCCTCTTAACTACGGAATGATGCATTGAAATAGAGACTGCGCGATACATTCACAGAATTTTGGAAATTCTTTGACATATAAAATACCCTGTCATTTTGAAAATAAAAATTCTATATATAATGGTGTCGACCTGAAGTTGTATGACAAGTTTACTTTAACTTACAAAAAGTTTAACATATATAGACTTACAAACAAAAGGTCACCACACATTATTTGTGATGGACACAAAGACCTTAAAAATCAGGTCCTACCTATATTGTTTTATTCTTCCAACCCTTTATACTTTTTTTTCATATATCCTTTTTTTTTCTTTCCATAAAGTTGTTTGACGTGTTCATCATACTCCGGGTTTAAAAGTATCTTTCGTTAGAAATATACAAGACATCGTTAATTTCCACGAAACTGCTTCATGACCAGCGGCAAATATTACAGTCATAATGCAAAAGATATAGTGACAAGTATGTGATGCAAAACATTGCTCTAGTGAAATAACAATTCCAGTTAATAGATTCTTGTTTACCAAACCAATGATCGGTGTAGAACACGTCTGAAATAAACAATGATGGATTTATCGATTTGAAGTGTTTAATGCCACTTTTCATCAGTATTAACTATTGCATGCGAACAGTAATTTTTATTATTGGAAAATACCAAAAAATTGAGAGAGAAAACAAATATTTGTAGCATGAGTCAAGTGAATAGTTCATTCATACATATATTTTGTCGCTGGGATGCTGTTTTATTGAGGGAAACTCACATCTCTTTTTAACGTCAAACTTGCACATGTCTTTTGGTTATATTTGTCGCTAGGTTGCGGCTCATTGACGTTTACACCACACTTGTTTTTGATGGACATTGTCAATTTTCAAACATGCAGTTCAAGGTGTTATTTCGTATCTGATAAAAGATGAAGAGAAGATAAAAGGACCTTATACAAAAAAGAAGAAATGGTCTTATTTAAAAAATGAAAAAAGAATGACTTGTTTTGTCGCTCGTATTTCGGTTGTCTATAAATATAGTTCCTGTCATGTTTATGAATATAAACTATAAGTACTGTGTCTTTTAGGGGGACATCAATGGCTTAACATGATAAGTTATACTATTTCTTTTATAGGGAAGATTACCCTCAATTTTAAACATTAGTTTTTTTCAGATGGCATTGTGGATTTAAGTGTCAGATTTGTATGGATGGCAAATCTGTCTATTTAACAAATGAAATAGAAAATCGTAGGTTAAAAATTTGCGACTTTTCCAATGTGTCTATTGACGCCTTTTAAATATTTAAGCAGTTCAAATATGTTAACAGTCGAGTATATGTCAATATGTTCCAGAGATTTTCATCTTTTTCATCATTCAGTAACTGTATACCTCAAATGTATGAAGCCAAAAAAATGTCTTCACTGGGAACTCCAGAGCTGAAACATGAAGACTTCAGTTTAGCAGGGACTTAACTCTAATGCTAGTTTTGGTCAATTTTGCCCATATTAACTTTACAGAAACAGTTAGTGTAAAACAGTTGTGCTACACGACGACATGTCTTCTTAACTACAGAATGATGCATTGAAATAGAGATTGCGCGATACATTCACAGAATTTTGGAAATTCTTTGACATATAAAATACCCTGTCATTTTGAAAATAAAAATTCTAGATATAATGGTGTCGTCCTGAAGTTGTATGACAAGTTTACTTTAACTTACAAAAAGATTAACATAGTATAGACTTACAAACAAAAGGTCACCACACATTATTTGTGATGTACACAAAGACCTTAAAAAACAGGTCCTACCTATATTGTTTTATTCTTCCAACCCTTTATACTATTTTTGTCATATATCGTTGTTTTTTTCTTTCCATAAAGTTGATTGACGTGTTCATCATACTCCGGGTTTAAAAGTATCTTTTGTTAGAAATATACAAGAATCATTAATTTCCATGAAACTGATTCATGACCAGCGGCAAATATTACAGTCATATGCAAAAGATATAGTAACAAGTATGTGCTGCAAAACATTGCTCTAGTGAAATAACAATTCCAGTTAATAGATTCTTGTTTACCAAACCAATGATCGGTGTAGAACACGTCTGAAATAAACAATGATGGATTTATCGATTTGAAGTGTTTAATGCCACTTTTCATCAGTATTAACTATTGCATGCGAACAGTAATTTTTATTATTGGAAAATACCAAAAAATTGAGAGAGAAAACAAATATTTGTAGCATGAGTCAAGTGAATAGTTCATTCATACATATATTTTGTCGCTGGGATGCTGTTTTATTGAGGGAAACTCACATCTCTTTTTAACGTCAAACTTGCACATGTCTTTTGGTTATATTTGTCGCTTGGTTGCGGCTCATTGACGTTTACACCACACTTGTTTTTGATGGACATTGTCAATTTTCAAACATGCAGTTCAAGGTGTTATTTCGTATCTGATAAAAGATGAAGAGAAGATAAAAGGACCTTATACAAAAAAGAAGAAATGGTCTTATTTAAAAAATGAAAAAAGAATGACTTGTTTTGTCGCTCGTATTTCGGTTGTCTATAAATATAGTTCCTGTCATGTTTATGAATGTAAACTATAAGTACTGTGTCTTTTAGGGGGACATCAATGGCTTAAAATGATAAGTTATACTATTTCTTTTATAGGGAAGATTACCCTCAATTTTAAACATTAGTTTTTTTCAGATGGCATTGTGGATTTAAGTGTCAGATTTGTATGGATGGCAAATCTGTCTATTTAACAAATGAAATAGAAAATCGTAGGTTAAAAATTTGCGACTTTTCCAATGTGTCTATTGACGCCTTTTAAATATTTAAGCAGTTCAAATATGTTAACAGTCGAGTATATGTCAATATGTTCCAGAGATTTTCATCTTTTTCATCATTCAGTAACTGTATACCTCAAATGTATGAAGCCAAAAAAATGTCTTCACTGGGAACTCCAGAGCTGAAACATGAAGACTTCAGTTTAGCAGGGACTTAACTCTAATGCTAGTTTTGGTCAATTTTGTCCATATTAACTTTACAGAAACAGTTAGTGTAAAACAGTTGTGCTACACGACGACATGTCTTCTTAACTACAGAATGATGCATTGAAACAGAGATTGCGCGATACATTCACAGAATTTTGGAAATTCTTTGACATATAAAATACCCTGTCATTTTGAAAATAAAAATTCTAGATATAATGGTGTCGTCCTGAAGTTGTATGACAAGTTTACTTTAACTTACAAAAAGATTAACATAGTATAGACTTACAAACAAAAGGTCACCACACATTATTTGTGATGTACACAAAGACCTTAAAAAACAGGTCCTACCTATATTGTTTTATTCTTCCAACCCTTTATACTATTTTTGTCATATATCGTTGTTTTTTTCTTTCCATAAAGTTGATTGACGTGTTCATCATACTCCGGGTTTAAAAGTATCTTTTGTTTTCATTAATTTCCATGAAACTGCTTCATGACCAGCGGCAAATATTACAGTCATAATGCAAAAGATATAGTAACAAGGATGTGCTGCAAAACATTGCTCTAGTGAAATAACAATTCCAGTTAATAGATTCTTGTTTACCAAACCAATGATCGGTGTAGAACACGTCTGAAATAAACAATGATGGATGTATCGATTTGAAGTGTGTAATGCCACTTTTCATCAGTATTAACTATTGTGTGCGAACAGTAATTTTTAGTATTGGAAAATACCAAAAAATTGAGAGAGAAAACAAATATTTGTAGCATGAGTCAAGTGAATAGTTCATTCATACATATATTTTGTCGCTGGGATGCTGTTTTATTAAGGGAAACTCACATCTCTTTTTAACGTCAAACTTGCACATGTCTTTTGGTTATATTTGTCGCTTGGTTGCGGCTCATTGACGTTTACACCACACTTGTTTTTGATGGACATTGTCAATTTTCAAACATGCAGTTCAAGCTAGTGTTATTTCGTATCTGATAAAAGATGAAGAGAAGATAAAAGGACCTTATACAAAAAAGAAGAAATGGTCTTATTTAAAAAATGAAAAAAGAATGACTTGTTTTGTCGCTCGTATTTCGGTTGTCTATAAATATAGTTCCTGTCATGTTTATGAATGTAAACTATAAGTACTGTGTCTTTTAGGGGGACATCAATGGCTTAAAATGATAAGTTATACTATTTCTTTTATAGGGAAGATTACCCTCAATTTTAAACATTAGTTTTTTTCAGATGGCATTCTGGATTTAAGTGTCAGATTTGTATGGATGGCAAATCTGACTATTTAACAAATCAAATAGAACATCGTAGGTTAAAAATTTGCGACTTTTCCAATGTGTCTATTGACGCCTTTTAAATATTTAAGCAGTTCAAATATGTTAACAGTCGAGTATATGTCAATATGTTCCAGAGATTTTCATCTTTTTCTTCATTCGGTAACTGTATACCTCAAATGTATGAAGCCAAAAAATGTCTTCACTGGGAACTCCAGAGCTGAAGCATGAAGACTTCAGTTTAGCAGGGACTTAACTCTAATGCTAGTTTTGGTCAATTTTGCCCATATTAACTTTACAGAAACAGTTAGTGTAAAACAGTTGTGTTACACGACGACATTTCTTACCTACAGAATGATGCATTGAAATAGAGACTGCGCGATACATTCACAGAATTTTGGAAATTCTTTGACATATAAAATACCCTGTCATTTTGAAAATAAAAATTCTATATATAATGGTGTCGACCTGAAGTTGTATGACAAGTTTACTTTAACTTACAAAAAGTTTAACATATTATAGACTTACAAACAAAAGGTCACCACACATTATTTGTGATGGACACAAAGACCTTAAAAAACAGGTCCTACCTATATTGTTTTAATCTTCCAACCCTTTATACTATTTATTTCATATATCGTTTTTTTTTCTTTCCATAAAGTTGATTGACGTGTTCATCATACTCCGGGTTTAAAAGTATCTTTCGTTAGAAATATACAAGACATCGTTAATTTCCATGAAACTGCTTCATGACCAGCGGCAAATATTACAGTCATAATGCAAAAGATATAGTAACAAGTATGTGATGCAAAACATTGCTCTAGTGAAATAACAATTCCAGTTAATAGATTCTTGTTTACCAAACCAATGATCGGTGTAGAACACGTCTGAAATAAACAATGATGGATTGATCGATTTGATGTGTTTAATGCCACTTTTCATCAGTATTAACTATTGCATGCGAACAGTAATTTTTATTATTGAAAAATACCAAAAAATTGAGAGAGAAAACAAATATTTGTAGCATGAGTCAAGTGAATAGTTCTATTCATACATATATTTTGTCGCTGGGATGCTGTCTTATTGAGGGAAACTCACATCTCTTTTTAACGTCAAACTTGCACATGTCTTTTGGTTATATTTGTCGCTAGGTTGCGGCTCATTGACGTTTACACCACACTTGTTTTTGATGGACATTGTCAATTTTCAAACATGCAGTTCAAGCTAGTGTTTTTTCGTATCTGATAAAAGATGAAGAGAAGATAAAAGGACCTTATACAAAAAAGAAGAAATGGTCTTATTTAAAAAATGATAAAAGAATGACTTGTTTTGTCGCTCGTATTTCGGTTGTCTATAAATATAGTTCCTGTCATGTTTATGAATGTAAACTATAAGTACTGTGTCTTTTAGGGGGACATCAATGGCTTAAAATGATTAGTTATACTATTTCTTTTATAGGGAAGATTACCCTCAATTTTAAACATTAGTTTTTTTTCAGATAGCATTGTGGATTTAAGTGTCAGATTTGTATGGATGGCAAATCTGTCTATTTAACAAATGAAATAGAACATCGTAGGTTAAAAATTTGCGACTTTTCCAATGTGTCTATTGACGCCATTTAAATATTTAAGCAGTTCAAATATGTTAACAGTCGAGTATATGTCAATATGTTCCAGAGATTTTCATCTTTTTCATCATTCAGTAACTGTATACCTCAAATGTATGAAGCCAAAAAATGTCTTCACTGGGAACTCCAGAGCTGAAACATGAAGACTTCAGTATAGCAGGGACTTAACTCTAATGCTAGTTTTGGTCAATTTTGCCCATATTAACTTTACAGAAACAGTTAGTGTAAAACAGTTGTGCTACACGACGACATGTCTTCTTAACTACAGAATGATGCATTGAAATAGAGACTGTGCGATACATTCACAGAATTTTGGAAATTCTTTGACATATAAAATACCCTGTCATTTTGAAAATAAAAATTCTATATATAACGGTGTCGACCTGAAGTTGTATGACAAGTTTACTTTAACTTACAAAAAGTTTAACATAGTATAGACTTACAAACAAAAGGTCACCACACATTATTTGTGATGGACACAAAGACCTTAAAAAACAGGTCCTACCTATATTGTTTTATTCTTCCAACCCTTTATACTATTTTTTCGTATATCGTTTTTTTTTTCTTTCCGTAAAGTTGATTGACGTGTTCATCATACTCCGGGTTTAAAAGTATCTTTCGTTAGAAATATACAAGAAATCATTAATTTCCATGAAACTGCTTCATGACCAGCGGCAAATACTACAGTCATAATGCAAAAGATATAGTAACAAGTATGTGATGCAAAACATTGCTCTAGTGAAATAACAATTCCAGTTAATAGATTCTTGTTTACCAAACCAATGATCGGTGTAGAACACGTCTGAAATAAACAATGATGGATTTATCGATTTGAAGTGTTTAATGCCACTTTTCATCAGTATTAACTATTGCATGCGAACAGTAATTTTTATTATTGGAAAATACCAAAAAATTGAGAGAGAAAACAAATATTTGTAGCATGAGTCAAGTGAATAGTTCATTCATACATATATTTGTCGCTGGAATGTTGTCTTATTGAGGGAAACTCACATCTCTTTTTAACGTCAAACTTGCACATGTCTTTTGGTTATATTTGTCGCTAGGTTGTGGCTTATTGACGTTTACACCACACTTGTTTTTGATGGGCATTGTAAATTTTCAAACATGCAGTTTTAGCAAAGATTAAAGCGAGTGAAAAGTTTAGTGTTACAGTATCTCGTTAAAATGCAAGCAGTTGATTTGAAATTATTGAATCGCAGTGCTAAGTTTGTGTTTACGGATGGTGTACCTGATAACCCACGGACATTGATTATCCGTATTGTGAAGACCGTGATTGATCCGCAGGATATTACAGCTATTTTTAAGTGTGATATTGGTGGTGCATGGTTTTCAACTTTTACGTCAGCGGAGGTTGCTGAAAGAGTTATAGAATCAGATTATTCGTCGTTAGATTCTAAAGTTCAAGTGAGTCGTGCTGATAAGAGAACAGTACAATTAAAAGTGATTTGGTTACCTGTTTGGATAAAGTTGATAGCAGTCGAGATGTTTCTCGAACAATTTGGAACAGTTATCAGGTGTGTCAGGGAAACTGAAGTTTCAGAAGGAGTGTCATTTTCAAATGGGAACATTAAAGTGGCGTTAGAAGTGTCAGAGAAAGATGTTTACAGTATACAGTACCGTGCAGTCATTGGTGGTAAGGACTGTCTACTTACTGTTTTCGGTAGACCACCAATGTGTTTGAAGTGTAGGGAAGTCGGGCACATCCGTCGGAATTGTCCTTCCGTGAAAAAGTCTACAGTACCAGAAACTCAGAACATTGACAATAATGAAACGTTAAATTCACAAGTTACTACTCCAGATACTCAGGAGTCTACAGAGGACACTATGGAACCAGAGAAGTCTCCGTTCGTCTCGAAGTCGTGGTCCAATATCGTTACAGAACAGGAGGATCTTTCTACTTCTGGCAAGAAGAGAAAGATGGACAAAGTTAAAAAGGAAGCGTATCAACTGTGTTTTATTAGCGATAAAGGTGGAAAATCTAAACCGGCATTAGGTCGTGTAGATGACGAGGACACGTTTACTACGTCAATAGTCAGTGATGAGGAATTGAAGAATATAATTGGTAAAGAACGGGACAGACGTAAACATAAACAGTTAATATTAGACAGTTTATAAAAAGCAGATTTTGATATTGAAGTACATGCAAATTATTTTAATTATAAAATAGTAGTTATAGATGGTTTTATTTAAAGTTCAAAGTAACATGGAATTTGACATGTATTTATTACATGTAGTATTTAAAACAGTTCAGTTCAGAAATTTAAAGGTAAAAGTAATTGTCGTAGCACACATGACAATGCATTATGGACTTTAGTGGGTTGTGTGTGTACGATATTGATTTTGATGTTTAAAAGTAATCACTTATAAATATATATGTGTTTTGATTTTGTTAAAGGTAAACATTATAGGTAAAATTTATCGGATGATATGTATTCATAGTTAAATTTAAATATAATACTAGTTTAAAAAACTTGTTTCAATTATAAAGGTAAATTATTTAAAGGAAAGTTTATAAATAGATTTGTAAAAGGAATTTAAAAACACTTTGTTGTTTATTTATAAATTGGGGGGTTTTCAGTATTAAAGTTGGGGTTTTAGAAAATGAATTTTATAAATTTGTTTTCGGTAATTTGATTTATATCTAAAAAAAAAATAATTTTCAGTAATTTTCGGATTTATTTAATATTGAGTTACAATCGTACTATCTGAGATATATGATTTTAACTATTGATTGTATTCAATATAAGTATCTATTATTAATAAAATGTTTGAAATATAAAATAAAGTATAGACTTTTAAACAAAAGGTCACCACACATTAATTGTGATGGACACAGGACCTTAAAAAGCAGGTCCTACTTATATTTGTTTGTTCTTCCAGCCCTTTAAACTTCTTTTTCATGTACTGTATTTTCTTTTCTTTACATGAAATTGATTGACGTTTTCATCATACTCCGTGTTTAAAAGTATCTTTTGTTAGAGGTGTAGAAGAAATCATTAATTTCCCTCATACTGCTTCATGAACAGCGGCAAATATTACAGTCATAATGCGAAAGATATAGTAACAAGTTTGCGATGCAAAACATTGCTCTTGTGAAATAACAATTCCAGTTAATAGATTCTTGTGACCAAACCAATGATCGGTGTAGAACACGTCTCAGGCGGAACACGTCTAAAATAAACAATGATGGATTTATCGATTTTAAGTGTTTAATGACACTTTTCATCAGTATTAACTTTTGCATGCGAACAGTAATTTTTATTATCGGAAAATAGCAAAAAATTGAGAAAAAAATAATATTTGTAGCATGAGCCAAGTGAATAGTTCATTCATACATATATTTTGTCACTGGTATGCTGTCTCATTGAGGGAAACTCGCATCTCTTTTTGACGTCAAACTTGCACATGTCTTTTGGTTAATTTTGTCGCTAGGTTGCGGCTCATTGACGTTCACACCACACTTGTTTTTGATAGATACTGTAAATTTTCAAACATGCAGTTAAGGTGTTATTTCATATTTGATAAAATATGGAGAGAAGATAAAAGGACCTAATGCAAATAATTATTAAGAAGAAATGATCGTATTTAAAAAATTATAAAAAAAAATGGCCTGTTTTGTCGCTCGTATTTTGGTTGTCTATAAATATAGTTCCTGTCATTTTTATGAATGTGAGCTATAAGTATTGTGTCTTTCAGGGGGACATCAATGGCTGAAAATTATTAGTTGTGCTATTTCTTTTATAGGGAAGATTATCATCATTTTTTAAACATTGTTTTTTTTTTCCGATGGCATTGTGGATTTAAGTGTCAGATTTGTATGGATGTCAAATCTGTCTATTTAACAAATGAAATATAGAAAATCGTAGGTTAAAACTTTGCGACTTTTCCAATGTGTCTATTGACTCCATTTAAATATCTAAGCAGTTCAAATATGTTAACAGTCGAGTTTGTGTCAATATGCTCCAGATATTTTCAACTTTTTCTTCATTTAGTAACTGTATTCGTCAAATGTATGAAGCCAAAAAAAATGTCTTCACTGGGAACTCCAGAGCTGAAACATGAAGACTTCAGTTTAGCAAGAACTTAACTGTAATGCTATTTTTGGACATTTTTGCTCATGGGAATTTTACAGAAACAGTTAAAATGAAACCGTTGTGCTTCACGACGACATGTCTTCTTAACTACAGAATGATGCATTGAAATAGAGACTGCGCGATACATTTACAGAATTTTGGAAATTCTTCGACCTATAAAATACCCCTTAATTTTGAAAATAAAAATTCTATATATAATGGTTGTCGACCTAAAGTTGTATGACGAGTTTTCTTTAACTTTATAAAGTTTAACGTAGTACAGACTTATAAACAAAAGGTCACAACACATTAATTGTGATGGACACAATGACCTTAAAAAGCAGGTCCAACCTATATTGTTCTTCCAACCCTTTGAAGTTCTTTTTCATGTACTGTATTTTCTTTTCTTTACATGAAATTGATTGACGTTTTCATCATACTCCGTGTTTAAAAGTATCGTTTGTTAGAGGTATAGAAGAAATCATTGATTTCCCTCAAACTGCTTCATGACAAGCGGCAAATATTACAGTCATAATGCAAAAGATATAGTAACAAGTTTGCGATGCAAAACATTGCTCTAGTGATATTTAACAATTCCAGTTAATAGATTCTTGTGACCAAACCAATGATCCGTGTAGAACACGTCTCAGGCGGAACACGTCTGAAATAAATAATGATGGATTTATCGATTTTAAGTGTTTAATGACAATTTTCATCAGTATTAACTTTTGCATGCGAACCGTAATTTTTATTATCGGTATCAAAAAATTGAGAAAAAAATAATATTTGTAGCATGAGCCAAGTGAATAGTTCATTCATACATATATTTTGTCACTGGTATGCTGTCTCATTGAGGGAAACTCGCATCTCTTTTTGACGTCAAACTTGCACATGTCTTTTGGTTATTTTTGTCGCTAGGTTGCGGCTCATTGACGTTTACACCACACTTGTTTTTGATGGATACTGTAAATTTTCAAACATGCAGGTAAGGTGTTATTTCATATCTGATAAAATATAAAGAGAAGATAAAAGGACCTAATACAAATAATTATTAAGAAGAAATGATCTTATTTAAACAAAAATTTTAAAAATGGCCTGTTTTGTCGCTCGTATTTTGGTTGTCTATAAATATAGTTCCTGTCATTTTTATGAATGTAAACTATAAGGATTGTGTCTTTTAGGTGGACATCAATGGCTTAAAATGATTAGATGTGCTATTTCTTTTATAGTGAAGATTATCATCATTTTTAAACATTATTTTTTTTTCAGATGGCATTGTGGATTTAAGTGTCAGATTTGTATGGATTGCAAATCTGTCTTTTTAACAAATGAAAAAAGAAAATCGTAGGTTAAAACTTTGCGACTTTGCCAATGTGTCTATTGACTCCATTTAAATATCTGAACAGTTCAAATATGTTAACCCCGCCATATTCGTACGGTGACCTATAGTTGTTAATGATAATTTCTGTGTAATTTTGGACTCTAACGTAAAGTTGCATTCCTATCAATCATGCCACATCTTCTTTTTTTTTATATTTACATTGAATTTTGTACTTTGCAAATATGTGGTACGGTATGCGTTCGAGGCTCCAAAACTATACATAAGTTTTTTTTAACACTATGAACTTAATGTTTTATTGAATGATATTACTCTGACAATAAAACTGTTCTAGATCAAAACCGTTCAAGAGATCATTCAAACACTTATGACTTGCCTTTATTCAAAGTTTGTAGGCGTATGACATCTCTTTTATGATAATTGTATGAAACCAAAAATATCATTGTCAATAATGGCTTTCGATTCAATATCATATCAATGACTGTATACCTCAATAAACACTTTATAAATTTTGTTTGTTCGAAGCGCTTTTATGGTTTTTTTTCATTCAGGAGGTCTTCACAAGCTTGACAATTTTAAAGCCTTGAATTTACAAACACGTTGGTTACTTTTAAACAATAATATATATATATATGTACACAGCCATGTATCACCATCATTGATGGCGATCCGATGGATACATCTGTTGTAGGGTTGTCACTGACTCAGACGTATTTATGAATATAATTATTTTCTGTGACTGTATCTTACATTAATTTGTAGGATCCTTTACTATAGATAATTTAGCTGATCTGTAACAATAACATCTTCATGCCTTATATATCATGTACTGTAGTACGCCGCTAGATTAAAACTGACGTGGAAAGGTAACACATGCCCACCGAAAGCTCTTTTTTTGAGAGCCCAGGTGGTCGTGTGGTCTAGCGGGACGGCTGCAGTGCAGGCGATTTGGTGTCACGATATCACAGTAGCATGGGTTCGAATCCCGGCGAGGGAAGAACAAAAAATTTGAGAAAGCAAATTTACAGATCTAACATTGTTGGGTTGATGTTTAGACGAGTTGTATATACATTATGTACACAGCCATGTATCACCATCATTGATGGCGATCCGATGGATACATCTGTTGTAGGGTTGTCACTGACTCAGACGTATTTATGAATATAATTATTTTCTGTGACTGTATCTTACATTAATTTGTAGGATCCTTTACTATAGATAATTAAGCTGATCTGTAACAATAACATCTTCATGCCTTATATATCATGTACTGTAGTACGCCGCTAGATTAAAACTGACGTGGAAAAATGATAAAACAATTGCAAGCTGCACGTTTTGATAGAAAATCAAGAATGTAAATGTATAGTACGTGCATATGAATTATATAAGCATGAGGATTTTGAAAAAATATATACCTTTATACATCTGAAAAGTTAAAATACATGTTGAAACATTGTTTGCTCTTAGGTGATACAAGCATTGTTTTTGATATAAAAACTACCAGGAACTTTGTACAGAGTAATAGATTGTGTCAATATTTGTTCATGTAATGACCTGCCGAGAAAGGTTAACATCTTAAAATGAAAGTTCCGCCATGAGCATATTAAACGCTGCCGTTTTATCAAATAATAAGTTCCATAACTCTTCAATGTGATATCAGAAATATATGTAAAAAAAGAAGCTAATTATGATAGGTCACCAATGGTTCATGAAAACTGCTCAAATCATTTGTAAGTAAATGTCCAAAACCTAGAAAAATCTTTTCTATTTCATGAATAAAATACCAAAACTCTGAAAAATCTAGACTTTTTAAACATTGAGAGGGAGCAGCTGACGTCAATAGATATAGCTAAAACACATCACACGAGTGGATAACAACTATCTTACTCCTGACGTGGTACAGGCATTTCTTTGGTATCAAAATTATTGATTGAACATTGTTTTATAGCGCTTAACATCTCACTTATATGACAGTTATGAAATCTTTCTAAAATTGTCCGTTTACAAATTTTGAAATTATAAGAAAATCAAAGTTTCAACACCTTCAGGCAAAGTTGACTTTAGATGTATTTGGCTATTAATTTTAGGCATTTTTGTTATATAGCTCTTCAACGGTTTCGGACTTATACATCTTCGGATTTCAAATGTTTGGCTTTGAGCGTTCTTATAAAGGTAAATCAAGAAGAGCTCTTCGGACGCATGAAATTATTAAACGTGTTGTTTCCAATTTTTTAAACCACTGGGTCGATACCTCTACTAGTTGACTATCAATCCCTGAGAGTATCTTTAGCGCAGTAGTCCGTATTTCGGTACTGACATGATTTAACAAATCTTTTTAAAATTGTCCGTTTATACATTTTAAAATTATAAGGAAACTAAAGTTTCAACTCCCTCAGGCGAGTTGTCTTTCGTTGAATTTGACTATTTCTTTAGATATTTTTGTTATATAGCTTTTCAACGGTTTCGGTACTTATACATCTTTGGATTTGAAATGTTTGGCTTTGATCGTTCCTGACGAAGGTAAATTTAGAAATGCGCTTCTGACGCATGAAAATATTGAACGTGTTGTTTTTAATTTTTTATCAAATTAAACTATTTCTTTTTTTTTAACCAGAAGATGAATATTTTGGCAATTAAAAAAATCCTCCTCAAGTGGTATGTTAAGATATAATACGACAAAGGCATTTTTAAAAACTGTTAGTAAATACACAGCCACATCGTACCCGGCAAACTATTATTGATGATGACCATAAAACGTGCACGGTGACTCTTTCATATATTTTTTTCTTCATTTTGTTTTTGCTATAACAATCGGCATTATTTAACCATAAGACAATAAGATACAGTGATGATCCCACGTCGATTTTTTACGGTGGTGGTACAGCACAACCTAAGAACAAACAATAAACATAATTTAAACAAAGCTTAAATCATCTGATGGATACAAAAAAAATACATCTTACTGAAAAACAGAGGAAACATTGCCGGGTAAAGAACTTGTAAACCTTAACAACAATTGATAGGATATGAGAGTACTCGGAGTTACTAACATCTAGCTCAAATCTAATTAAACTAATAAAAGAAAATTCTATAAATTTAAATTATCAACTCAATTTAAATATTTGATAAAACATACACTTTCATGTGTTACAAAAGTCCAAATGTCTGAAAAGACTTATTTTTGTCATGATTTGCATAAACCTTTACTTGACATTCTCCAAAAGCATGACTTGTGTCTTCATTTTTCTTGACAAATTCTCATTTTAATTAAATTTGTATGAAATTTACTCAACATATTCTCGACGTTCTGAATATGGTAAAAAAAATTCTAAACAAGTTCTTGACATCTGAATGCTGTCTTGAAATTTCTTGACATATTCTCGACATTCTTAAATTTTCTCAGAATGGCTTGACATATTCTGAACATTTTGAATTGTGTCTTAAATTTACTTGACAGTTCTGAGTTTTACAAATAATGACCAATATTCATAATATAATTTTAATCTTTAATTCTCTTTATATCATATACTGTTTTTTTCATTTGGTTACACTTCGTACATCAAAAATAAAAGTTGGTTAATGTAACATAATTGGGTATATAAATATTTTTACAAATACAAATATAGCTATGAAATCTAAAGTATTAACAATACAAATGTAGGTATATTGATATATATAACAATTCAAATGCGGGTTTTTAAATAATTACAAATTTTGATTCCTAATTCTTTTAAATAATTACTAAATGATTAAAACCAATCATACTGTAGACATATTTCATTCTATATACATAATATTCAATGTAAATATTATAGTATATAATTATTGTAAAATGTTGTTTTTATAAAAAGCAGTGTATGATGGTATCCTAAGGATTTGTAAAGTCTAACTCCTTGATTTTACAGATGAAAATTTGTGTAATGTCATCTGTTGGAATATATGTTAGCCTCAGATCTGTGTACGGCCTCAAATCTGTGTCCGATTCTCAAATCTATGCCCCATCGTGACGTCGAACGCTAATCTATGTCCGTAAAAAATGATTCGACCTCAAATCTGTGTCCGATTTTCAATTGTGACGTCATTCGCAAATATGTGTCCGTTTAAAAACATAAGGCCTCAAATCTATGTAATGTTTGTAATGTATAGTTTACGTTTAAGTAAATCTGGTTAAATCCTTTCTCTGGAATTTATGATATTGTTTAAAGTACGGTCTTATATGATTTTTGTTTTATTAAGTAATGTTTCCATGTGCGTGGTTAAAATCTGTATATGTGTGTGTTATTATTGTATGCCGTCTTTAAGAATGTCAGTAAAAAGAATGAACATTTGTTTGCATGTAACTAATTCAACGTACTTCGGTTTGTCTATGAGTTTATTCATATTGCTGTTTCATTGACATTCATACTACTGATCTATGTTTTACTTTGAATACTAGTAAATCATTCTCAATTGCTAAAAATAAAACGTCTTTTATATTTTTAATTGAAATACTTGTGAATCACAATAATAATTTATCAATTAAAATTGAGAATGGAAATGGGGAATGTGTCAAAGCGACAACAACCCGACCAAAGAGCAGACAACAGCCGAAGGCCACCAATGGGTCTTCAATGTAGCGAGAATTCCCGCACCCGTAGATGTCCTTCAGCTGGCCCCTAAACAAATGTATACTAGTACAGTGATAATGGACGTCATATTATTAGCTGATATCTATTTAGCATGTTTAGTTCAAATGTAAAACTTGTAATTCTGTCTTTATTAAACGATAATCTTTCCCCAGAAGAATCCTTCTTTATGTTTTGGCATATTCCTTCTCTCCAGAAACCAGATGTAAACACTGCAGTTCCTTCGGATGAATTTGGTTTGAATTGTAAATATTCTCTAATAGTAGGAGTAAAGATATCCTGATAATTGTCAGAAAACATTTCAAAAGGATAAATATCTAGTTGACGTTTTAGTAAATATTCCATCAGTCCACCATTCATAACAGATTTATGACATACAGGACTTGATGACGTTTTGTTATATGTTTTACGTCGATGAAAGGACATATAGATCGAGCCAAAAATGGCCATAGATTTATGTAAATAAAGGACATACATTGTAGATGTGATACAATACAGGACATATATATAGATTTGATACAATAAAGGACATAGACTTGGAACGTCTATGACCCCATATTATAAAGGACAAAGATTTGCGGAAAGGCCATAGATTTGAGATCGGACATAGATTTGTGGCTTACATATATATTAAGTGTTGCACGTGGACAGGATGGCTCCTTTAAAATTAAGGTATTCCACACCTAAGGGTACACACAACAGTTCAATGGAAAATTACTGCTGTACCTGTAATCAGCCTTACAACTTATCAGTTGAACGACCATGCTACTACGATTTAAAAAGTTTGTTGATAAATGAAACTGAATATCATCATTTTGATTAAAATACAATTGAATTAAAATGGATTTTCTTCTCAAATTTGAATAAAAAAAGTGTTTTTAGTTGTTGTAAGAAAATGAACAAGGTTTTTGAATCAAGAGATGGGAACAAATTTTTTGACCTAAACGAAAGCCCCCTTTTGTTAGGTACACAAACGCAAAAGATGAATTGTGGGGTTCAATATAGACACATGGTCACATTTTACAACTGCCTCAAGTCACCTATTTCAGTAAAGAAAATTTGACTGGCAGTTTTACGACAGCAAAAATCTAAATGCTGTTTGTCAGAAATTTTGACATATATTCCAAGTGACAAAATAATAATTAAACGCTTTATAAAAATTAATAGAAATAAATTACACGGAGGATTGTTCAGAGTGTTCCAATTTTGTTGCACATAAAGAATACTTTACGATACAAAATTGATCCTAGAGTGTTTAAAAATTAGTTTAATAATAATAAAAAGGAGTATATAACAGCAATAGAACTTTATATCAGTGCAGAACGAGTCTGTACACATTTTTCTGTAGACATATTTGAGACTGTTAAGACTGCGTCGAGACATATGCAGACATTATTTAGAATGTCAAGCTAAGAATATGTCATAACTGATCGAGACAAATTTAAGACAGTCAAGAATTGGTCGAGACTTATCCAGACATTTATCATTTATCATGTTCATACTGTCAAGACACTTGTCAAGAAAAATTAAGAACCTAATTAGACAAATTCATACTTTATCAAGAATTTTTAACAATTATTTAGACAAATAAAGAATGTCGACTAAAAATTCATGCAAATTCAGACAAAAACTAGGTCTTTTAAAACTTTTTGACTTTTGTAGTGATGAGGTCGACATTTTAGAATTTTTCTAAACTTTCGATTTCTTAGACATTTCTGTCCTGTTTTTTACAATTAACTTTTTGGAATCAGAAAATAAACTCAATTGGATTTGTGTAAAGGCATTTCTAATACCTTTTTTTTTTTTAAATATTTTGATATGAGCGTCACTGATGAGTCTTGTGTAGACGAAATGCGCGTCTGGCGTACTAAATTATAATCCTGATACCTTTGATTTACGTGAATATGCTACACATTTTTGCGAATTGTTTTTTTAAAAAAGGTAATTTTAATCGACTTTTCTTGACTTTAGTAAAAATCGACGTGTTTGCTTTACATTTTTATTATTTGAAAAATATTCATCAAAGATTTATTCATAAAAAACGTAGAAAAAGCCCAATCCAATCAAGTCAAATATCGTTTTTTTCTAAAGGGATCAACGTTTTCGTTTTCAAGCTAATGGTAATAATAACTAGAAAAGTGCACCTATTTTCGATATATCACAGTTTGACATTGCAAAAAGTAATATTGTACGTTTGCAAAGTCATTATATCCCACATGACTGTATAGTAAGTCGTTAATAAAAAGTGTACCTTGTCGGAAGTATTTGAACCCTCCTTGAAATAATTTAATTCATAAGTTGCAATCTGTAACTTTGTGCAATAGCAACAATAAAAAACATAATGTATGGTAAAAAGGTTGGCAGAAAAACAAATATCGGCAGCTTTTATTTTTTGTTTTGAGTTGTTGTTTTGTTTTTGCGTAGTTTTTTTTTAAAGGTTTTTGAGAATGTTCGTTTGTTTTTGATTTATTTTGTCTTCGTTTCGTTTCGTGAAGTTTCGTGTCGTTAAAGTTTTGTTTCGGTTTGTTTTATGTTATACCAACGTAGAAACGAGAAAATAAATTGTAAACTGTCCAGCATAAACGACTTTTAAAGTCCTATAATCGTGAAAACCATTAAATTGCATCAGGTATCACATGTTGACAAGCTCAACATATACACAATTTACTTCAAATTATGTCTGCATAAACGAAGTTTGATATTCCATTGTGGCACTCAAGCATAATGTCATATCTTTTGTATTCAATATGACGTAAAATCAGATAAAAGAGATATGAATAGTGGGTATATAAGCTTGAAACATGATTAATGCGCATTAGTAATTACTTGTTTTTAAGTTAAATCGATCAGCATGGCTTCACGTGATAATGGTAAGTTTTCAAACTATTTATTATGGAAGCAAACCTCTTTTAGCTATAATGATGGTAGGCATAATAAGTAGAACTGATCAAATTTAAAAATGAATTGCTTTTATATTTACCTCTAGTGAGCATTTCAGAGGTATGCATTTTCAGGTGTATATGCTTGTGATAAGGATGATTCCTTACTTAGAGGAAAAATAAAATAAATGCAGAACCTTATCATCAGGGTTTTAGCTATTTAGAAGTCTTTGTGACTATCTGCAAAAAGTAATAATAAAAAAGTAAATCCCATCCTTAAAGATTTATTTAAACACAATTTTACATCATTTTCGTCATTCCCATTTGCTCTTTTACATTTTGTTTTATCTTGCATATATTTGCACTATTAGTCTATTACAAACTTAATGATAAGCAATCCGCTCCGACCGTAATCATTTTTAACCTTTGTTAAAAACGATATCAATTTATCTGCACCAGAAAAGTATTCTTCTGAAATATAACATATTTGTTTTATATTTAGCTATATGGTGATTCATGTTTAGCCAGAGTCAAAAGTAACTCTCCGAATTTGTTTTATGAGTACTCCCCAAACGTTTGTTTTTAAATGTACATTTGGGCTCTTGATAATGTATTAGTAACAGTAATGAATTCTTAATATCTCACTTGTTGCACTCCGTGTAGCGTTTAGTCATTACTGGGTTAATTTCGTTCAAAAAGCTTTTGTATTTGCTGGATAATACCATCACGTGTTATAACACAAATAAACAGATTCAATAAGAAATGTAATGTGGCGGGATTCAACATGTTTGTTGGCGCTCAGCCAAGTCTGTACCAGTTAACCTTTCAGATGCAATATGTACCAAATCTGGTTGTCAGAACAATGTTAATTAAACAAAAGATTCCATAAAAAAACATGTTACCTTTTATATATTTGTTTTCTCTTGCTCAATTTGTTCTTTGTTGTACTTGTTGTATTTGATTTGTTTTGGTTTGTCTTGTTTTGTTTTTTTTGGTTTTATTTCGTTTTGTTTCGTTAAAGTTTTGTTTCGGTTTGTTTTAGGTTATACCCACGTAGGAACGAGTAAATAAATTGTTAACTGTCATGCATAATCGACTTTTAAATTCCTATAATCGGGAAAACCTTTAAACTGTACCAGGTATCACTTGATGACAAGCTCAACTAAAAATACAATTTCATTAAATTGTTTCTGAAGTTTAATAGTCAAATTGTGACTCCTCTCAAGCGTAACGTCATATTCTTTTTTATTCCATATGACGTAATATCAGATACAAGAGATATGAATAGTGGGTATATATATATAATCTTGAAACATGATTAATGCGCAATAGTAATTACCTGTTTTGGGTTCAAGTGATAATGGTAAGTTTTCAAACTATTTATTATGGAAGCAAGCCTCTTTTAGGTGTAAAACCACCAAATCATGTTACGTCACATCCAGTTATATACGAAAGTAGATCGAAAAAAAAGAAATTCCTTGAATTTGACAGTTGTAGGTAATTAATCCTACATTTTATTGCAGTAAAACATTTCTGTGTCATAAACATATGTATTGGGTATTTCAAAACACCATTATTTTTTATTTGGGATAGCCTTTTCCCCACTTTAAATATGCAAGCATGTAAAGAATGTCTCAAATTGTTAGAAATGCATAATATATATTAAGATATTTCAGAGTACCACAAACGCTGCACATTTTATCCAGCCCTCGTTCTTTACGACAAATTAGACACAAAGTACAGGTGTTCTCATGGTTACTGACAGATCGTCTAAAATATATATATCAAAATATAATAAGACTAAAATATCAATCAGTACACATTTATTCAACATCCAATTGATTAAGTGTAAATACATCATAAACAGTCAGAGATAACACGACCTTGTCTTATACCAAAATATAGCTATTGGCAGATTGTAGTATTGTAAATAACATATGAAATTATCTGTGTATTATAATAAAACTTAGCATGGTTTCATTTACGTATAACAACATCTGTATTTATACCAATAAAAACAATATTCAAAGATTTGAATATTATATAGACATGGTAACATTTCAGAATAAAGTTATCTCAAGGATCGATAGGTTTTACCGAATGGTATCTTAATTTCCTTGATAGGTTAGTAATATTACTATAAAATGTATGATGTGCTATTCCGTTTTAAATAACTTTTCTACTATAACAGACAAACTTGCCGTTAAATCTTTGTATCTATATTTTGTTTCATATTAGAACAATGCTATATAGGTTTTATCTTTTTTTGTGACAGGCTTTTGCATTAACAACATGGAAAAGTCTAAATATGTTTCAGAGCAAATTCTTAGATGTGATGAAAATGTTAATAAATAAAAGGAAAGTAGTAAAATGGAACAGTAAATATATATTTTTCAACTTTTTAAAATGTTTTCAAATTATTTTCTGGCTGCCCAGAAGTATTTCACAGGAATTCTGACCTGAATCTTGGATAGTGAAGTGTTGCTGTAACATGCAACTTTCCTACTTGCTACAGGTCATACGATGGGTGCTCTATAGTTGATTTTTTCGTTATTAAGTTCTTTTTTGAGAGTTGTACAGAATATGTTGATAAATATTTGTAAGGCTGCCAATAGTCATATATTTAAAAATATCTAGAAGAAGTTGATATGAAATCATACAAAAACCTGTTATTTTCTGAATAATGTAAATATCGAATTATGGTTTAAAAAAAGGATGATACAATTAGATCGGATCTTATGATCCCGACTACGCATTTTTTATTTTGAATAATTTGTATTATCGATGACAGGTACTTATTATTATTATAGGATCATAGTTGTCATAAAACCTAAGAAACTATTATAATCCTGAAACATAATGGCTTTTAATTCGACATTTAAAAAACCCAGCAGATATAAAATCAACTATTGCGCACACAGTGAACACGACGAATACTATTCCAACTGATATAAATACCTAGGTATACACAACCATAGTGATGTGATGCCTTTTGAATAGAAAACCAGTCTCGAATGTATTGTTTTGAACAATCAACGGATATCATTTAAATATCTATTCAGTGCTTTTCAGAGAGTATCATATGTTCGGGGTGAAGTCAAGCAAATATGTGTATTTATTTGCCATACAATGAAACAGTTTTTATACGCCCGTCAAAATTTTGACGAGACGTATTATGGTATACAATTGTCCGGTGTCCGTCCATCTGTCCGTCTGTCTGTCCGTCTGTCTGTTCGTCTGTCCGTCTGTCCGTCTGTCCGACTGTCCGTCTGTCTGTCCGGAGTAAACATGTCGCACTGTAACTTGAGAATGACTTATCTAAATTTCATGAAACTCAATATATTTAGTAGTTTCTTATGATGGTGAAATGATCTGTATACTTTTTGGTGAAAGTAAGATTTAAACTTTTTGAGTTACGGCACTTTGTAACTAAAACAGGGGTGTGTTTTTTTCACATGTCACACCGTATCTCAAAAACAATTCTTGATTATTGCTTAAAACTTTACACACTTCTTTCTTATATTAATCCTAATATCTGTATATTTTTTGGTGTTGATTCAAAATTTATTTTTAAGTTATTGAGTATTTTGTAAAAAAAGGGGGAGGGGTTTTTTTACATGTCGCACCGTATCTCAAAAACCATTTATGATTATTGCTTAAAACTTTGCACACTTCTTTGTTATATTAATATAAAGATTTGTATACTTTTTGGTGATGATTCAAAATTTCATTTTTGAGTTATTGAGTATTTTGTAAAAAAGGGGGAGGGGGTTTTACATGTCATGCCGTATCTCAAAAACGATTTATGAATATTGCTTAAAACTGTACACACTTCTTTGTTATATTAATCTAAAGATCTGTTTACTTTTTGGTTTGATTCAAAATTTTATCTATTTAGTGCTTTTCAGAGAGTTTCATATGTTGTTCGGGGTGAAGTCAAGCAAATATGTAGTTTTATTTGCCATACAATGAAACAGTTTTTTTAGTGATATTCAGTTTTTTGTAAAAAAAAAAAAAAAAAAAAAAACAAGGTTTGGGGGTTTCACATGTCCCGCCGTGTCTCAAAACAATAAATAGTTATTGCTTAAAACTTTCTCAGAAACTATTTATGATTATTGAATAAAACTTCCACACAAGTCGTCGGGCGTATCATGCGCTCATGGCGCAGCTGTTTATTTTCTTTAATCTTGGTGGTTTAATGGTCCTTTTGCTCGTTTGAATCTCTCTGGTTTTATGCTTTTTGCTGATGCAGTTGGTTTAATGTATGCCAATCAAACGCAAGAAGTGTAATAGTTTTCATTAAGTTTATCTTTGTCTATATCTTTTAGTTTTATTATCTATACGTTGTTGTCAAGAAAGTGTATAAAATATACTGTATACGATTGGTCCTGTAATCTACACAATAAAACATAATTGATGGTATCTTTGTTAGATTGTTTTGTACGTGTGTTTACATTTTTAAGTCACTATGTCTGCGATATATGTTCACACGGTTTTGACTGGTTGGTGGTCCTAATAATTGTCACATTTGTATACCTCGTATGTCTGTGTGGGTTTTCGAAACTTTAAATATTTTCAAGTCGTTCAATGTGTTGATAGTCTTGAATTTGAATTTGTAAGTTAAATTGACTTCACCTTTTTGTATCAAACTTGATTCATTCTGAGAAATTGTGTATCATAGGAATATCGATCAACATTATTTTTAAAGTTTATTTCCGAAAGCAGACTGTAATGGCTGACTTTTATTATTTGTTACTTGGATGGAGATTTGTCTCTTTGGCACTCAAGCCACATCATTCTATATCTTTTTGTTGTTTTTAAAGAAGTAATTGCTTGGTCTACACACACTGTGTCATGCTAAAACTTTAAGATATCATTATCTATTGATGAATATCCTAGTTTTCATAAAATGTTTATTATTATAACAAATTGAAATAATTTCATTTTGGATGTAACGCGTCTTCTGATTGGCTGACAGTGGTTTGTTTATCAGCTCATAGACTTAATTTTGTCATGTGACTGTGACGTCATGAACGTTTTTTTCATTGCTAACTCCGGCTAGAAATGTTTTCATACGATTATACATACCAGTAGTTGAAACGAAACATGAATTGAATAAAGCCTAATGTTATTGTTAGAATGTATGAAAGCAAGAACACTTCAAATAAGTAAAAGTAAAGTAGAAACTGGACAAATTAAAATAAAATAATGATCTGTGAACGAAGATAAAAATGCAAACTTTATTCCGACAGTCAATATGATAAGGGTGTATCAAATTTACTTTATCGATTTAGACAACATTCAAAATATATCGAATTTTAGTATGTATCTTGCGCCATTTCGTTCGGAGAAGAATCTGTGAGTTCCTGCATACGAAATTTCAGTTGCAAATTACCTATAAGGTTTTAAAACTTATGTGGTCAGCCCCGTGTATAATGAAATGAGTATATACTGATACGGTTTAACCATTCGCGTGTGGTCGGACCATATGAGTACACTTATGTTTTCATGACCATACGCGTATGGTCAGAATACTCATATGTTCCGGAACATATATTAATTAGACGCAATACAGTAAGTAGGGCTTACCATGTAGATATACATATCAACAAATAAGGATGATTCAATAGTTTTCTAGAAGTTTTAACCACTATTTGATGTTTGATAATAATGTACTAGCGAAACAGATTTTTGCAGCTCATCACAAAATTCCATGAAACATTTTATGTATCTAGGAAATTCAAGTAGTGTCCTCTAATAATTTAAACAGAAATTATTTCCTTTGTTCATGTTTTCCTTTGAATTAATTTGTCAAGTGTTCCTTGAAGCAGTTAATGTGATGTTCATTTGAGATTGACAACACAAGTTGACATTTTACTGGAATAATCATGTTAGGAAATGATGAAAAACTAAGTCTTAATGAACAAGTTTAATTTTTAATTTCCTTGAGACTGATAACAATTTACGGTGTCGTGTGTTGTCCCGACCATTTGTTCCGTAATTGCTAGTTCACCAAGAACTTTTTTTAACTATCTATCAAATTAAATGTGGTTACATTCAACCCACAATACGTCAATGTTCATAATTTTTTATCGTTCTTTCTTAAGGATTCATAGGGACGAAAGGAAACCAATCAGTTCGAATAAATATATCGCCATTGCTTGATTAGAAAAGAACTGAACATGTTTTTGGAAGAGGCATTCCATGAACTGTCTCACTCAGTCACCTACTTGATAAATTTTGTCGCAATCATTATATCAACTGCTGATCCATGTCAACTTCAATCAATTTCCGATTTAGCATTAAAGCACGTAGACATGGCTGAAAACTATTGTTTAAAAGTGAAAGAAGAAATGGAACAGAAAATAGCGGACACATTACTACGCCGACAACGACTGGAAGATGATATTAAACTGAAAAGTATTGTTCTATCTACTAATAAAGAGTCACTTCAACTCAAAGGAAAGGTAGTGATATCATTAGAAGCTACAGTAGATAAAGCAAAGGCATTATTTAACTACAGCGTTGAATACCATACCGCATTAGAAAAAAAATTCAAAGAAGACACATTGCTCCTCTTGCTTGGAAATATGGTGACAGCAGGTATCGGTGTTGGCATCTCCTTACTCACTGGAGGAGTAGGAGTTCCACTTTTAATTGGATTTCAGTCTGGCATAACTTTGGGAACTGGATATGTTATAACAGAGGCAAAAGGGAAGCTTGATGCAGCTAGAACTGAGTATCGAAAATGTAACAATGAACTAGAGGAACACCGCAAAGAAAAGATAAAACTTCAGAAGGAATGCAAAAAACTTCAGACCGACTTTGATATTTGCAAGAGGGAAAATATGGAAATTAAAATAGACTATGAAAATTTGCTGAATCATCTTGACGAAACCGCAAAAGTGTTGGTATGCCTTTTAAACTGGCGTCATTTTATAAGTATACTTTTATGTAGAGTAGAGGTTCTCCAAGAAACACGGAAGGAAATCGCATTTCAACATCATTTACGATTGCCATTAGAAGAAATTAAAAAGCACCTGCAGTCGATTTCTGGATTAAATATAATTTAAAATTCTAGGATTCTTTGCCTATGTGATAACCTGAAAGATTATATTTAGACTGCTGTACGTACGTTTTGCAGTATCATCAGCAATGAGATGATTTCACGTCCATTTGGTGTATTAATTGCGATAAAAATCTTATTCAGACATTTTCTGTTTTAAACATAAATTAATTCTATCGGAGTTCATAAACATTCTATCAACAGTTGAGGAGAGTCTTCTGAAATACCGTGAAACTGTTTACTTGCGTGTTGTGGATTTTTTAAAGTCTTTGATAACTTCCAGATAAGTTTATATATCGATCTTTTTCTTAAATTTGTTCTATCAAAACCTTTGATTTTTTCAACCCTGTAATTTAACATTCCCAATGTGAATTTAAAAATCGTCAAATAGAAATAATGCACAATGCTCTTCAACATAAAAATGGTAAAACACATGTTCGCTATGAATCGATGACTTTTGGATACCATAGAGCATATTTCGTTAAAAGTGAACAAAAAAGTAAGATCATGCCACCCCGAGAAACAATTAATATATTCCTATAAATTAGAGAAACAACAGACGTTTTCTTCCAACTAAATTTCTATACTTATACTTCGAATTGGACGCAGTTATATCGGTACCAGAATATTTGACAAACGACACGATTCTGATTTTGAAATGATAAATTTCCTTTTTAAAGCAGTGGACTAACTTCACCTGCATATGGGATATATATATCTCCCCACCTTATTCGGTCTAAAAGAGCTTGGAGTTGCTACTCAGACTTTTTCAACTTCACAAATAATACACGATGGTCTTGAAATATAGATTATGAATACTGACATTTTTTTATCATCTTATTGTTATCTTTTCTGTTTAGTCTGTTTTTGGTGACACCTATTTGACGTGGCTCTGTACGTATATATTCTGTCGTTAGGTTATTGTCCAATAGTGAACAAATGTATTCTTATCTTGTATTTTTGATAATATGCTTTGTCTATATGCTTTTTTTTGTGACTTTTGTTTTTTAAATTTGTTCATACAATGTTAATTATTTACTATATCTGTTAAAAATGAACATGAGGAATAAATCAATAGGTGTTTTGTGCACAAATAAATAATGATGCAAACATATTATTCTTCAAAGAGGAGAGAAAGGTACCAGAGGGACAGTCAAATGTATGCAACGGGAAATTAGTACACAAGTCCAATTTGCATAGCATTTTGAAATAGCTTTGTCAATTCGACTAAGAAAAATATTGAATAGTTTTAAGTAATGATTTTTTTCGAATGTAAAAAATCATACTAAAATTTATGGTTAAAGAATGGTTAGGTTGACAAACCCGTTCAATATCCTGACATGAATTATTATTTAAGATAGACTTTACCACTGCATCAAGTGAGATACGATATTTATCCACTGGAGCCATTTTTTTTAAATTTATTTAGTTATCGCGTGGCTCATTGAGTGTATTAGATATTTTTAAAATTTATTGTCTGTCGATAGTGAATTGATTTCGTTTTGCACGAGATTTATATTTCAAATAGTGCATTTTTTTCCATAATGAATTTTAGACGATATGCACACAATCATAATTCTTCGTTTCGAATAATCTGCAAATAGATGTGTTCTTTCTAGCATCAGGCATGGTTGCAGTATTTCATGACGTTACAATTTGAATTTCAGAGATAAGCATGAAGACCGATTTTTTGCCAACTGCAAACTGATATCAAACGAACCACACATTGGTTTGATAAATAGGATCAACAGGTCAACATACAATTATACATGTTCTGATTTCTAATATACAGAACTGTATATGAAAAAAATATTATATGTTCTGCAAATCATAGAATTAATATTCATTGCAGATACAGGGTGTTATACCAGCATATTGTTTGCTATCGTATTTTGACAATAAACAATTGTATTTCGTCCCAATTCAAGAGATACGGTAGATGCTATGTTTTAAAAAGGATCTCTCATTTTGGATCTTCGTGATGAATTCGCTCTATTTTAAAAAAGGAAATTAAGGAAATCATTTTTCTTTTGATTATAAGGTTGTATTATGAATAACATTTCAGCCGATTATATCTATCGAAAGTTAATGTTAAACTGATCAACTTATTCAACTGAAGTGAACTGAAACCTTCTTAAGTATCAATATCAAGTGATTAGGCACACGCATGTAGTGTGCAACTAAGTTTTTATAAAAACAGAATTTAAATTGGGAATGGAAATGGGGAATGCGTCAAAAAGACTACAACCCGACCATAGAAAAGACAACAGCAGAAGGTCACCAACAGGTCTTCAATGCAGCTAGAAATTCACGCACCCGGAGGCGTCCTTCAGCTGGCCCCTTAACAAATTGTACTTGTTCAGTGATAATGGACATCATACTAAACTCCAAATTATACACAAGAAACTAAAATTAAAAATAATACAAGACTAACAAAGGCCAGAGGCTCTAACTTGGGACACGCACAACAATGCAGCGGTGTTAAACATGTCTATGAGATGTCAACACTTCCCTTATACCTCTATCCAATGTATTGTTATAAGACTTTAAATCAAATATTAGAAAATCAGGAATGAAAGAAGTCTTGCCAGATGACCAAAGTGGTGAAATTTCACGTTTACATCACTTTTATGTTTTACACAGGCAAATTTCACTCACATCAATTTCACGTGAATTTAAATTCATGTGAATCTCACGTGAAATTCACATCAATTTCACCTCAAACGAGCTTATACGTGAAACTCACGTGAAAACAATTTTTGTGAGTTTCATGTGATTCTCATGTGAAACTCATGTGAATTTCACATGAAAATCACGTAAAAATATTTTCATGTGAAATTCACATGAATTTTTAAAATAGAGTAATTCAAATAACATCTAAATTTTTAAATTTAATTAAAATCATGAAAAATATCAATTTTTGTTGTTGTAAATTTCACGTGAAATTCATGTGAAAATTTTCACATCAGATTCATGTGAATCTCAATTCACGTGAAATTCACATGAAAATTTTCACGTGAGTTTCATGTATAAGCTCGATTGAGGTGAATCTCACATGAAATTTTTCATGTGAATTTCACGTGAGATTGATGTGAAATTCATGTGAGCAAATTTTGCCTGTGTACCCCACATAATGTGTTGTCAACATAATGAATCCTTTAGCCCTGTTTGAGACAACCAAAAGCTACATATATAAGAACTGTTACACGTTATACAACATAATCAAATACAACAATCGTATGATAGAATAATGATGCTTTGGCCCAGAATTACTAACTCGTACATGTCGTATTTACCAATTAGAATAGACTTTACAGTATATGATATCTTAAAATAATATATCTTTATATTTCATTATTTAAATGAATAATGAGTTACGAAAAATAGTCTCTGTCATGCCTATATATAAAATTGGGTATACATAATGTTTATGATTTGATTGTTTGTTTCAGTAAAAACCGTTGATCAGTTAAAAGAACTTTCAAGAAAGTTTAGTTCTGGAAGCGATAGAAGAGCCATGACTTTGACTACGGTACAATCTATTTCAAGCATAGAGTCTTTTTTATTACCGGCCCCGATATCTGTTGCAATTTTAGGTCAGTTGATGGCAATTGCAACGACTATAGATTTTAGTCTTACAAAAAATGCACCTACGGGAGGTTTTATAAATATCAAGCATCCTGAATCTTTTCGTGCTTGTTTGGTTCAAGTGAGTAGTTCTGGATGTGATGCATTCATAACGGCTCATAAAAATATGGACAAAATAGGACTTTACTGTATGCAGTTCCGAGAATACATTCATGATCTTGTTGATATTTTGCTCAAAGGAAATGAACAAGATAAATCTAGCTCAGCTCCATTCATTCTTAAAGAAATGATGCAACAAGCACAAATGTGCCTGGAGGCCGCCAAAAGCACCGAATCAGATTTTAATGCATTAACATCATTACTCTCAGAGGTATGCTGTGCTGCAACTGAAGCAAAAGGGTTACATGAGAACAAATTAAAAGAAGCAATGAAGCAAAGAAAGATTTTACAAAATGAGAAAGATTTACTTGAAGTCCAAAAACTTAAAATAGAAAAAGAAAACAAGGAAGTCATTGAACAATTATCTAAAGCACAACTAGAGCTAGAGAAAGCCGAAGGTGAAATTCCAAGTCCGATGAAAATGATGTTAATAGAAACGTTTCAGAAAGTTGTAATTATTGCCTCGACCAGTAGATGTCTATTCAGCTTTAGTGAACTGGCTAACCCTGTTGCTGTTGTTGTGAATCGCGTGTCTGATTTAGGAATTGCATTCATAGCAAACTTAGGTCAGAAGGAAACACAGGAAGATAAAAAAGAAGCTATGAAAATAGCGCTTATAAATGCACCTGAGATACATTCATTAGTAAAAAATCTTGTTGAGATTATCGAAAGTCGCATATGTAAAGAGATAAAAACAGGGGAAAAAACGAATTTAGACAAACAAAATCATCAAGATGACAATCAATCAACATGGCAAAATGACATTTCATGTATCCGTGAACAATTGGAAAAAATCATGAAAGAGCTAGAAGAGTCAGATGTTTCAAAAAGTGAAGCAGTCCAAACGACCAGCTATTTATGTGCGCATAGTATTAACGTATGCGTAACCTTAACACAAAAAGAGGGATGCAAGGATTTTTTCGAAACACTTCTTAAAGAGGTCAAATCGATCTCGAAACAAGCTGAAAACTTAAAAATTAAGTCCGATATGTTCTTTTCGCCAGGAGCAACTACGTTTCTTGATATGCCTATTAATTCCTCGAATGAAGATAAAAAGATGGTCGAGCAAGTACTCGATAACTTGCTCATAAAGATTGAAAGTAGAAAACAACATTTGGAATACCTCAGACGAAAACAAGAAGCTGTGATACAAAAAGAACAAGAAATAACTCCACAGAACACACAGTTATTAAAGGAATTTTTGAAAACTGATCTCCAAAAAATTGAATTTGAAGAAATTATTGAAACTCTTTCAAAAGGTATGGAAGCGTTAGGCAATCTTAACAAACAATGGCGAACAATGGTTTTATACTTTTTACATATAACAAGTCGTATACAAGCGTGTATGTTAAATAAAACAACACATTTAGAGAGAAGATTGCACGCAATAGAGATTACATTTCGTGCGTTTGATTACAAAATCAAAAGTATTCTTGAAATTGCAGCTGGTATGGATGCCTTAGCTTATTCTGTAGAGCTCCTAGCAAAAACATACACAGATATATCCGGGAAACATTTGGTAGGACCTACTGCCGAACTGATTGGTATGATAGCACTAAATCCAAAAAATGACGCTGATAAATTAAACGACAAGCGAAGAGCGCTCAATGAAAACTGCACCAAAGCTCAACAAGAAATTACAAAATTAACAGCAGAAAGCCGAGAAAGGGCTTTGAAACATATCCATGAACAATTCGATAGAATTAAGGTTATAGAATCAGAAACCCAAGGCGTGGAAGAAGATAGAAAGGATCAAATCCGTCAAAATGTTGCAGAAAGTATTGAACAAGTTAGTAACATTGAAATGGCCGAAAGCGATTAGCTATAATTGATATATTTCTACTGTTCAAAATGATGATTACTTGTTTTCAGTTAGACGTTTTTGTGTAATGTTTACGTAAAATAGTGATTTCACTTAATTTTGACCGTTGAACACAGTGTATGCAACTCTCAACGCTTATTTACAATGTAACTACTGACACATTAATGATTGACAGTAAATTATAGTCTTATTCGTATTTTCAGGAACATTGGATTTGCAGGTGAACCTGTATTGTAATATATAGTGGATAGTTTGTTGCTTACCTGTACGATTTTCTTTCATTCGAATACATATATGGACATGAGAAGATGAGGAATGAGTGCCAATGAGACAAGTTTCCCTTCTTGTCCATTCTTTTTTTATGTGTTTTGTTATTTGATTTTGCTATGTGATTATGGATTTCCCAAATGGATTTTCCTCTGAGTTCAGTATTTTTGTGATTTACCTTTTCACAATTTGTAAAAGAAAATTAATATAGAACCAACAAGGAGCCTTGGCTCACACCGGACAATAACCTATTAAGGGCACCAAAATGACTAGTGTAAAACAATTCAAACAGGAAAGCAAATGGTATAAATTATATTAAAACATCGAGAAACTCTTATAAACAACAACAACAAACGATAATCACTGAACTGATATAAGATATAAGAGAATTGTGTATAAGTGTCAATGAGATATCTCTTTATCCAAGTCACCATTGAAAAAGTAACGCATTATATTTTATAGAAAGGGCGCGAAAGACGAAAGGTACCAGACGGACATTCAATTTGATAGATTGAAAACAAATTGACAACGCCATGGCTAAGAATTAAAAAAGACAAATAGACAATTAATAGTACACACGACACAACATAGAAAACTAAAGACTAAGTAACGCGAACCCCATCAACAACTGAGGATAATCTCCGGTGCTCTGGAACGGTAATCAGAACATGCTCCACATGTGACTCCCGTCGTGTTGCTCATGTTATTACAAACTCGGTAGCAATACGGCCTTCAACATAGAGCCTTAGCTCACATCAAACTGCAAGCTATAAAGGGTCCAAATATGAAAGATGTTTAACCATTCAACCATGTAACCAATGGTCTAATCTACATGTATATATAAAACCATGAAACGAGATATACTTATTAACCACATTAACCAACGATAACTACTGAACATTAGGTTCCTGACTTACGACAAGTGCACACAAATGCAGCGGGTTTGTTTTATTCATAATAGAATTCCATGTAAATGTCATACAAATCAGAGGTTAAGCTAGCTATAAACCTGATAAAATCCTCTTTTCCTACAAAAGAAAAGGTAAGGTAATCTATTCCTGAGCTGAGGGACTTCCCGTTTAGATTTTTTCTTGAAGTTCGGTATTTTTGTTATTTTACTTTTTACATGATACACACAATAAAGAGCCCTGGTAGTAGAAGACTATAAGACATTATGTAAATCTTTCATCAATGTTAACATTTTATCCTTAGTAAGTAAGAAGAGAGCATATAGTTATCATGGTGGCCACATTGCGTTCCTTTCTTCTTGATTTTTGTCAAACATATTTCGGAAAAAAAATCTGGTTTCTGCGACTAATCTGCAACTGGTAATTGTTTTTGCTACACACTAACCATATCAAATGAAAGTATAGACGTGTGTATCATGTAAAAAGTAAAATAACAAAAATACCGAACTTCAAGAAAAAATCTAAACGGGAAGTCCCTCAGCTCAGGAATAGATTACCTTAGCTGTGTTTGATAAAACTGTTCTGGTTCTCAATGTTCTACAACTTCGTACTTTATTTGGCCTTTTTAACTTTTTTGGATTCGGGCGTAACTGATGAGTCTTTTGTAGACGAAACGTGCATCTGGCGTATCAAATTATAACCACTGGGTCGATGCCACTGCTAAGGGAGTTTTAATTCTCCGAGTGAATCACCAGCCCAAGAGTCGGCCCTTTTGTGTTGACATGAATTATTATTGATATGGTCATATTTGAAAAATTAACTGTTTACTGGTTTTTTTTGGATTCGAGTCTTTTGTAGACAAAACACACGTCTGGCATAAATACAAAATATAATTCTGGTGTCTCTGGTGAGTTTATTTAGTAACCAAATATAGTTATCCTAGAACTCCTGATAAAAGAGATACGAGGGATAACAACGGAACATTAAAACACACAAATGAGACATTCACATGAAGAAAAACACCTATACAATGTTTTAGCAGTTACTTAACGATGAAAATGAGATCAACGAAAATAATTATATTCGTTGATCTCATTTTCATCGTTAAGTAACTGCTAAAACATTGTATAGGTGTTTGTCTTCATGTGAATGTCTCATTTGCGTGTTTTAGTGTTCCGTTGTTATCCCTCGTATATATAACAGACGGGAACTTCGTAACACAATTTATCTTACCTTCTATTCATTTCCAGGAATAGGATTGGTTAAAAGCGTCCGTGTGCAAACCGTGTATATTTGATATTAGGTTAGTATGGAGGCGGGGCTTATCTCATACACGGTTAGTAGTGGAGTTACGTCCCTTTATATTCCATATTAGGTAAGAAGGGGGCGGGGCTTATTTCATACACGGTAAGTAATGGTGGTATGTCCCTTTATAAAAACAAAACGGTACTGTGAAAAAAACTTAAAAGTTCCAACAGACGAAGACATTGATGATTAAGATTGAAATAAATTCATAAAACACATTTAAATATTACAAATCGTTATTGTTGGCTTCTGTTTTTGTAGGATCGATGGAAGTATTTTCTCACTGCTAACAGTATTGAAGACTTGCTTATTTTGAGAATCACTATAGTCTTAAATTTCACACGTTAAGATAGTCGGTAAGATAATTCGTTACATAGTGTGCTAGTGACGTAATACGGTATATATGGGGTCAGTAAATTCCATTCTCACCCCATATATTCCGTATTAGGTCACTAGCACACTATGTAACTAATAGAATCTATATACAAAGTATTATAATCCAATTCCTCTACCCTCTGATATTATCAGATTATTACATGGCATTTTTCATATCGCATGTATTATTAGCCCTAGGTTCAATATCAGCCCAAGAGCCGCATGGATCGAGGGCTGATATTGACCGAGGGCTAATAATACATGCGATATGAAAAATGACATGTTATGATCTTTTTATAATATGCTTCATCAATTGAGAAAAATAACAGATTCATATATTGATCCTTTTACGTGTTCCCAAATAGAAGTTCAAAGAGTGAAAAGTTCACGAACGTCGGACCCGAAATTTAGTACATTCGATATGAAATCTTTCTAACATATGCCTCAACAGAGAAGAAAAAAATTTCAATATGGACGAATCTACAAAAAAAAGTGAAAAATATACATAATGAACACTGTTTGGAAAAGTCAACTTTTTCAAAGTAACTTTCTAAATTATGTTTGAAAGTTTAAAAAAGACGCTTGTATTTAATAATTTGTTTGGTTTTTTTATTATCATTATTATTTTACACAATGTACTTTTCAGTATCCAAATAATTGTTTTGTACGCTACTTTGTAATGTTTTTCGTTTACCATCAATCGCTCCCAAGTTTGAATTCGAGGGCAATGGAAGGCAGCACGAGCTCAATACTGCTCGTATAAATGAACTAAGCAGAGCGACAAATTTAAGAGCGTGGTTCTGTCGGTGCAGCAGTTAAAGCCTTGGAGCAAGCAGAAGCAGTTTTAAAAGAAAGGAACAAGCTACTCCGCATAGCCGACAAATATGGTTGGGATGTAGTTGAAGAGTTCATGGACGACCCGTTAACCGAAAGTACATTAGAGGCAACTAGGCTATAGCAGACAGAATACAGAGCGAAAACGAAGAGGAGGGACAAGTACGTAAAAGCCGACCGACCCAACCTTTATTACAAGAACCCCGTTGAAAAAAAAAGGATCTGAATTCTTTTGAAAATCCCTGTTTAAGCAACCTCGCTGATAAACTACACTACTAACAGGGGTTCTTTACCCCCTACAATATCTATTATAACCCCTATATGTTGAGCCCCTAGATACACAACCTCCATCTTATATGGGGGATAACTATTATAACCCCTATATTTTAAACACCTAGATACACAACATCTATATTATATGGGGGATAATTAACCCCAACCTTTCCAACACCCATATAACATCCAATGATATGGGAGTTAAATAACCCCCCAGACTTTAACATTCAAATGTTAAGGAGGTTAAATGGATTTTAAATGTTATTCAAGTTTGATACATGGGGGTTATACATATTTAAATGTTATATTCTACAACATACACCATTTTAACATCCATTCAATTCAACAGGATGATTTTGTATCCTATATTTATGTAATCTGTTATATGAAAACAAAATCACTCACCATGAACTGTAATAATATAAATAAACTTTATGTTCATCATGAGGTTTATACATCTTTTCGATCATATAGGTAGCATTTAAAAGAAAACAGAATGGACAGATATCAATGTGGTTGTTTTTCTGAAACATTTCATGATACTTTTACTAATACTGATCAAATTGAACACAACAACATTTGTGGACAACACCCATCACAAGAATCAGCTAAAGAAGGCCATGACAAGAAATTTAAAATGGAACAGGTTATAGGAAAAGCTCGAGAAATGTTAATGGCACAAATGGATTCTGATAATGTGGCGCATCATTTGGCAACAAGAAACGTCATAACCGTAGAAGATAAAAACAAAGTGTTCAAGATTAAATCTAAATATATGAAAGCTGAGAGACTTTTGAAACGTGTTATTGAGTCTAACAATTCATCTCTTCACCATTTGAGGATGGCTTTAATCAAGGCAGACCAGAAAGATCTATTGAAGTATATAAGTGAAAGAAATGAGCAATACGTAGAGTTTGATGATGATGATTTAACCAAAAGCTTGGAAGGAAGGTGTATGATTCCGTTACAAGGTGATTCGTACGTTGTTGCGAAAACTTACAACGATCAGATTCTCATAAACATTCGTAATTATCGAAAAGTAGCTGAGAAGAAATATCCCACTAAACAAGGTGTGTCGCTTACACTCTCAAGATGGCTAAAGTTGAAATCTCAAAAAGACTACATTAACAGTATTTTTCAACTTGTAACAGATGGCGAATCGGTAGACGAAGAACTTATTCACTTAGGTGGAGGAGTGTACGTGACACTAAATTCAAAATATCCTAATGTAGACCTAAGACATTTCTGGAAACCTGAGGATTCGGATAAACCCGTTGCAACCAAACGTGGAATAGCATTAAATAAAATCAAATGGAACAAACTTTGTGATGTCATGACTATTATGACTGACTTTGTTCCAGAACTTAATAATGCTATTGTGTGTGAGTATACTCACTACAATGAAATGGAACTTCAGAAATGTTCTGAATGTCATCCATTTAGTGACGAAGATGAAGAGGAAGTATCTCAAAATCAGGAGGGGGATTTTCAGATAATGAAACCCATTATCATGCATGATCATGAATCTGAATAAAATGGTGGTTTGACAATTTGTGAAAAGCAATGGAATTAGATGACACACTAATGACAATAATATTATGTTTAATATATTTTGCTGTTGTATTTATAAAATAAAATATACATATATAACTATTAATGTGTTTGTGTTTTTAATTTAATTCGGTATAACTGTTGAATTATTTTGGAACAGGTAGCAATATAGTTGACGATACTCTTATTTTTAGAGAAGGGTTTTACACTTTTAGTTTTTGTTTTTGATCAATCAATGTTGATATGGTTTGTTTTTAAAGGGATTTTTATTTTCGAATGGGTACAGATTTGTAAAATTTTATAAATCATTGTTACACAGATTTAATGTTCATTTAAGTGGGTTATCATCAGAACGTTAATACACGTTTAAAACTATTGTAAATTTGAACACTATTACACCACAGAAAAACAAAATGACACAGAAGCAAAAGGAGAATTACGTTAAAAGAATATGGACAAACCCTAATCATCCTGGAGCTTTTGCTGGACCAGATAAATTATTAAAAGTTATACGTAGTGAAGGAAAATTTGACATAAGCAGAGCACATTTAAAAAAGATTTTAGCTAAAGAGGATACATATAGTGTTCAAAAACCTTCACGAAAAACATTTAGACGAAATAGAGTAGTTGTAGCAGGGTTGAATGCTCAATGGGACGGAGATTTAGCATCAATGGAAAATGTATCGAAATACAACTCAATGGAAAAATACAACTCGGATATTAAGTTTTTATTGATACTGATTGATATTTTTTCAAGATTTTTGATAGTTAAACCTCTAAAAGATAAAAAGAGTGACACAGTAACGTCTGCTTTAAAAGAGATTTTTAAAACGGGTAACAGGAGACCCAAAACTGTACGTTTTGATTTAGGCGGAGAATTTCAATCAAGTGTAAAAAAATATTTAAAGAAAGAAAAAATTAATGTATTTTACACGCACAATTCTAAAATAAAAAGCAATTATGCAGAGAGAGTAATCAGAACGTTAAAAAATCGTATTTATTCTTATTTTATGGAAAATCAAACATCTAAATACATAGATGTTCTTCAGAAATTGGTTAACAGTTACAACAACACACCTCATCAATCCTTGGGAGGGGCAACTCCTGCGTCTGTTACCAAAATAAATGAGGACGAAATAAGATATATACAATACCTAGTTAGAAAAAAAGCAAAATCTATAGAAGTAATAAAAAGGAAGAAGAAAAAACAAGTTTACAAATTCAAGATAGGAGATATTGTACGAATATCACAACTAAAAAGGGTATTTGAGAAAGGCTATCAAGAAAATTGGACATTGGAATATTTCAAAGTATCTAAAAGATTTAAAAGAGAAAACCAAGACATATATAAGTTGAAAGACACCCTTAATGACGACGTGAAAGGATCGTTCTATAGATACGAGGTACAGAAAATAGACCAATCACAGAAGAAACTGTACAAAATAGAAACTATTCTAAAAACCCGAAAGGTAGTAGGAAAAGAACAAGTATTAGTGAAATGGTTGGGTTGGCCATCAAAATTTAATTCTTGGATTTTAAAGAAGTCGATCAAAGATATAAAATAATATGCTGTAATTGTTAGATGTCATTTAAAGCCAAAATGAGTTTGATAATTGTTGTGTCTTCAGAAGATGGAAAAGGTTTATTTACCGATAACAAACCCTACGATTTCAGAGTTAAATTAAATCAAAGAATACGGTTGGATCATAATTGGGTGATCGCCATTACGGAATTTACTTCATCAGAACGTATCGATTCACGTACAAATCCTGAATTATTTATTTTTTCAGACATATGCCAGAATAGTTTCATTGGAAATAACGAACATCCATTACTTAGAAGGACATATTTTGACAACGCAAAACAAAGAAACATTATTTACAATACTCCGTATTATATTCAGGTCAGACAGGGTGAAATACAACAAATTCATTTTTATATAAAGGATGACAAGGGACAAGATGCTTCATTTTTACAAGAGAAGGTGACCATAACGCTTCATCTGAAAAAAAGATCCCCTTGTTCGTGAAATGAATAATTATCTAACAGATCCTCTCATCTGGAAAAGATTTCATAAAAACATGGAGGGGAATAAATTTAACGCATACAGTTACAGACGATTGAAAAGAAAAAATCAATTAGGATGGGGACTTCATGGTCGTTTTAGACATTCTTACATGATTCCTGTGAATGTGAATGCAAACGACACCGAGACAAATTCCATCAGTACTACCATGGTATCACCTGTTGTTGCCTCAGAAGATAGGGCAACTTCAGAAATGAAGGACGTAAAAGAAAAGAAAAAAACCCATGTTAAGGTGTCGAGTATTATAAAAAAAAAAAACAGAAAAAAAAGCTCAAAACGAAAAAGGAACGCAAACAATCAACATCAAAAACAACCAAGAAGAGAATCAGACGAGCTTCAAAAAAGAAATTCAACAAAGACTATTACGATAACGTTTGGAGTTCAGTTTCTGTTAAAAAAAAAGAAAACGATAAAATAAATTATGGCTTTTTTGAGTGAAGATAATAAGGAAATTGGCCTTCCAATGGAACTTTCAATATTTGCTTCTCCCCCTAACCAAGTGGCCATAGATAAAATAACATATACAGAGGAAAGGCCAATATCTAATCTGATTAATGATTCCACACCCATTGAAATAGTAATCTCAGGAGCTGGTAATGATTACATTGACTTGAGAAAAAGTCGTCTTTTTGTTAAATTACAAATTTTAAAAGAAGACGGATCTTACCTGCAACCAAAAGAAAAAACGGGAATTATTAATTTACCGTTACAGAGTATGTTTTCACACATTGATGTATACATGAACAACAAATTAGTATCGGCTAATTCTAACAATTATCCATGGAAATCGTACTTCAAAGTTATACTGTCTTCGGGAAGCGATGAACAAAATTCTCAACTTCAAAGTCAGCTTTTTATGAAGGATGATGACCCTATGGATTCGTTGACATTAAATGCTGGATATGTTAACAGATATGAATACACAAAAGAGTCTAGGACATTCGAATTAGAAAGTAATTTGATGGAAGATGCATTACTTTTGGATAAGTACTTGATTAGTGGCGTGGACATTTACATGAAACTGTTCCGTTCCAGTGCTCCTTTTTTACTGATGTCCGGAGAAGCAAAACCAAATTACAAGGTTAAAATATTAGACGTGTTCTATAGAACTGCTAGGGTTAAAGTGGATCCGGGTGTTATTTTGAATCATAGGCGTCAAATTCAAGAATCTCCAGCTAAATATTTGATTAACAGAAGTAACGTAATACAAAATGTCATACCTCTAGGATCAACAGAATTTTACTGGGATTCTTTATTTCCGAAATCTCTACCTTCTAAAGTTGTGTTCGGACTTGTTCCTCAAAAGGCAATAAATGGTGATTATACGGCCAATCCTTTCAATTTTCAACACTTTAACATGTCATGTATTACTTTGAAAGTCAATGGTGTGGAAGTGTATGGATCACCTCTTAACATGGATTTTAGCAACAACAGAAATTACACAGCAGCATATGTAAGACTTTTTGAAATATGCGATAAATGGCAGAAGGATACAGGATTAAATATTTCTTTGAATGATTTTGGGAATGGTTATACGTTCATAGTGTTTTCCTTAGATCCTTCTGATTTCCAAGAAGATTTTCTCAATTTGGTAAAACACGGAAATGCTCGATTAGAAATACGGTTTAGCGTACCCACAACAGAGGTTGTGAATTGCATGTGCTATTACCAATCGCAAGCCATTTTGACATGTGACGAGACAAGAAATATAAACATAGTGGAACCATGAATGCAAGAGAACTGATCGTTTTTTTAAAAGACTTTAAATGTTTAAATAAAGTATCTATCTGTATAAGTGACATTAATGGTTTGCCTGCTACCGTTGTGAATCACTACCCTCAACTATTTATTATCAATCCTGGAAAACATTGGTTGTGTGTATTTTTCTATGACTCTACAAAAGCTGAATATTTTGATAGTCTGGGAAAATGTGTAGAGTTTTATGGAACTAATTTAGCAAAGTTTATAAGCAACAACGCTAAAGATTGTTTTTCAATACAGAGACAATTACAGTCTAACACTTCAGATATTTGTGGACTTTATGTTGTATGTTTTGTAGTGATGAAAGTATGTTATCAATTTTCAATTAAAAATTTTAATGATATGTTTACTGATAATGTATTTGAAAATGACCAATTCATTAAAATGTTTTTTTCTAAATAAATATTAGATGTAAAAAAAAAAAAGTTTTGTTCTTTTTACGAGGGGTCTTCTCTGATATGAATATAAAACTCATATACGACGTATCGTCTTCATTTTAAACAAAGTCATGGAGAAGGAACACACTCTTCTTCCTTTTTCATCTCCAACCACAATATATATCTCTGGACCAACTCAAGCAGGTAAATCGATTTTTACTAAAAAACTTATAGAAAATGCTGACGTAATGTTTACCAAACCACCGGAAAAAATTTTATATGCATATTCCGAATATCAACCATTATTTGACGACATTCAATCGTCCAACTTAATATTTCATGAAGGTTTGCCTGATAAACAGAAAATAGAAGAATTTACTCAAGATACTCAACATTCCTTAATCGTACTGGACGATTTGATTTCTAAAGTAGTACAATCAGAGGAAGTTTTACATTTATTCGCCGTCACTAGTCACCACAAAAAGGCATCAGTGGTCCTTATTTCACAATCTTTGTATCCTCCAGGTAAATACGCAAAAAGTATTTCCCTGAATTGTGCTAATTTTGTCTTGTTTCACAATCCTAGAGACATGCGTCAAATTGTAACGTTCGCATCACAAATACTTCCAGGAATGACTCGATATTTCTTAGATGCATTTTTGAAAATTACAAAACAGAAGTATGCATACATACTTATTGACCTCTCGCCTCATAGAGAAGACAGACAATACATGCTTAGAACGGGTATTTTTCCAGGTGACACCTGTATAGTTTACAAACCTATATAAAAATACATTCTTGTTCGTACGATCATTTGGTGATAATGAGCAGGCGAATGAGGTCAAATGCTGTGTTTCTGAAGTTTTTATACGAAGCTGGTACAAACCAACGAGTTGCAATCTTATCAAATCTGACTAAACCACAAATCAGTGTTCTATCTGAAGTAGCTTTAAATATTTATAAAGGAGTATTCCCCAACAAACAAAAATACGTCAAGTCATTAAAACCATATAAATCCATTGTGTATCAATTGGGAACAAAATCAGTAGGAGTGCGAAAAAAGAAACAATTATTGATTCGTCATAATAAACTAATTCCTAGTTTGTTAAGACCTGTTATGGATTTTTTGCAATGATGGCAAAAGAACTAGTTTTGTTATCTAAAAGAAAATATGATGAACTTTTAAAATCTGCGTCAGAGGATAAACAAGACAAACCTACAGGAGAAATAATGGAAAACGAACATGGCGAGAAACCGCAAATTTCTAAACCCATAGAGCAAGTTCCAAACTCTGACCCAGCTGAAATGGGACGGTTCGTTGAGAAGATTAACGACGATGCGAGTGGTACACCAGGAATTCTAGATCAACCTCCTAAGAAAATGAAAAGAAAAAATATGAAAAAAAACTTAAAATGGATATTATATTAACTTTTAATTATGTAACTTCTCATTTGTACAATAAAAATCTTCAATAAAGGATTAATGTTAAGTCATTTGTTGCAACAGTAACCGAAAGGTAAAGTAGTTAAGTCATTTAACAATCTTCTCTTTGTATATACCATTCTGTACTCCTTTTCCTCAATCCTGTTGTATAATTTCCTTTTACATGCAAGTCGGGAAATTTTACGCGGATTGGTAGTCTTTATTGTTTTGATAGTTTTATTCACCACTACGTCACAAATAGATGAAAAATTTATTAGATCTGAATTCATCTTATTGTCTAACGAAAAACCTCTCACTTTACACTTTTCATTGCCCGATGCCAATCTGTAGGCATAATTCTTAGGTCCTCCGGCCACAAAATGTGTGATGTGTTTATCCTCAGGTGAAATTTCATTTGTTAATTGTCCTAAGTAATTGCCAATAGGAAGTGTTTTTGAGATAATTTTATCTTTATCACAAAAGATGATCGAGTCTGTGTCTACATACAATGTGTTGTGACCCACTTGTTCCATAACGTTGTAGAGCTTGATTCTGGCCCAACAGGTAGTAAAAGATGCTATGAAGATGTTGGTTTTAACGTCTATGGGGATAAAAGGGGTCTCGTGTACATGTTCTATTTGTATGAAATCTTTACTAATGATATGGAAATCTTTTACATCCTTCCGGGGATCTGAGAGTAGCTGAAAGAACTTATCTCCCTCGTGTTCGTGGAAAAACGCTGTTTGCCTCATATTTAAACGTTGACCAAACTTGCCCCAAAAACTATTTAAACATATTTTTGCCAAACTACGGAGTCCTGGATTCTTTTTTATATTATCATAATCTAAATGTATTCCCTCGTGTTTTGCGTAATCAGCTATATATTCCATCTTTTCTTGATCTGTTTTACACTCCTGTGGGAAACCTGATGCTTCCTGTTTAAATTTCAAAAATAGATTGACGTAGGCATCAAAAAGGCCTCCCACACCCGTAAAAGGATCATGCTTTTTGAATTCTTCAAAATGATACACCTCGTATATTTTAAGGATTTCGTATCCTTTGGAAAGAGCCAGCTCCACTTCAAGAGTACACCATGTACCAACAATGGCTCTCTTGTCATTGGTGCATGTGCAGTCGTTTTGGTTTTCATCATCGGCACACTTTTTGCAAAGTGGAAACTTTAATTTTCCATTGGAAACGTATGGTAAAACGGGATGAAAAAGACGTCTGGGGGGTAAAATCTTTACTTTAACCACCCCAAAATACTTGGAAATATCTTGAAAATTCGATGTTATGATAACTGGATGTCCTATGGGGTATTTAGCATACTTGTTGACGCTAGGATACAAGCTGAAAAAATAAAAGAAGGAAATTATCAACTAAGTAACCAAACAATGTAACATAAAAGAGTTCTGAATATACAAATGAATCAAAAACAGTACTTATTACATTATTTTATATTACCTTGTGAAATCATAATATTCAATTGTCTCTCCTGGTTCTGCGCATTCATGGTACAGTTTAATTCCGTTAGTCCTTCCGCCATAAAAGCTATCCCTTACATTTAATCGGTCTGTAATATCTAATGTAGAAACTAATTCTCTCATTTGGTCATCTGTCGACATTAATTGATGAAATTCGTGCTCCCAGATGCACACATACTCGTATCCTAGTCGTATCAGTTCCCTTTCTTTCTGTTTGGTCATAATATATAGTTCGGCCATCGAATGTTTTGTCTTCGGATGAGTTGTCTTTGTTCTATCATGGGGAAAACAGGAGGGACAACCATGGAAACAACAACCTGAAATCATTAATGATAATAAGAGGGTTTACATCAATCAATGCGCCGCTTTACTTTTACAATCGTTATTCAGTTGTAATAGGTGGGAATCGTTTTGATCGTCTTGAAAGAAATCGATAAATAATAAGAAAAAATATAATAAATTTATAAATATATAAACAATATAATAAATTTATAAATATATAAACAATATAATAAATTTATAAATATATAAACAATATAATAAATTTATAAATAATATTGCCGCCGCCGCCTCCTATGCCCTTAATTATTTACTCACCTAAAAATTCGTATGCCGTTTTCTTTGGAGAATGGACATAACCATCTAGTCTAAAATTCGTGCCTGGTACTTTGTGTTCTCCTCGACCATTTAGTGCGTGTTGTATGTGAATTGGTTTTCCTGACCGTCTACTACGCTCCATTGTCCATTCCAACCATTGGATTGACACTTTACTGAAATTGTCTCTTGATACGTAACCCTCTGACGGAACTACTGCAATGGGACTTTTAACGAAAACTGTTCTTCCAATTGTGTACGCATTAGACGCATCTATCGTTTCCTTTAATACCCATTCACCGTCAGGTAATTGCACTTGAAGTGAATCGTTCACAAATTTCGAGGGACACTTGAGATTTGTGTTCTGGGTTAAATCCGTCACACACGTTTCATATTCTTCCTCTAGGAACAGTTGCCTGTAGATGGCTTGACAGACAGAAGCAATCGTGATGTAATTAAACGGATCTATACCTTCGGCGTGCGTTATTATTTCGCCTTTTTCGTTAGTGTCTTTTACAGATGTCACGTCAATCATAATTTTACGAAACTCCATACATCCTCGCCTCAAAATATCTACATCTGATACGCAATAATTATACATCTCCGACTGAAAGTCAAATATTTCATTTTCTTTTGAACGGTACCAATTCCAAAATAATTGGGCTTCTTCTTCTCCCATATAATCGACTCCATAATATGATGCAGCCGGATAAGGTCCTTTATATGATTGGTGTTCTTGGGTGTTGAAGAGGTGTGGGAAGTGACCCTTCTGAAGCTCCTGAAGACCAAAGCATTGTGGAATCTTCGATAACTTCATATTGATAAAGTTGATAGAATCGAGAAATGTAAGGTCTAAGTTTTTCGAGACATGCATATAGACAATCTTTGAGCCCTCGAAGATGATTTTATCGGGTTTTACACTGTGATGATCTATGAGTGCATTGAGTAGGGGGTAGTTGTCGAAACCTTTGGCGTTGTGTGCTATGAGAACCGTGTTTTTGTAATGGGGGGTCATGATGTGAGAGCAGAATTCGTAAGGTACGTTGTTACCTCTAAACACCCTCTGTCTGTAACCGCAACCATCTTTACAAGGTAAAATCCTTTTGTTCTTTTTTACTATTCTACAGTTTTCACAGCGACTCCCACAAACGTCACACTTAGAGTTTATCGTTAAATCATCGTTTTCACAAAGGGTACAAGTAGATTGCAAAACAGCAAAATTTACCTTGTGCTCATTTAATCCACACCAAGACTGATGACAATTGATGCAAATTTTACAAGAGTTACATCTCGTTTTCATAGTACATTTCGTTTTACAAGGTTGGCTGGGTACGTAACCATTAGAACATTGTTCTTCATATCTACATCTGACCTCATAACAGTTCGTACACATTTTGCATTTTTTACACCTGTCTGTTGTCGAGCATTGTTTCTCGCACGGTTCGCCGAGCAAATGACCTTCACTACAGACCATTTGTTCATTTTGTGTTGTTTCAAAGTCGTAAAAAAAATATTTCCTCGGTTCCTTTTTACTAGAATTCCAAATAGATTTCCGCTGATAACACAAATGGTCTCCTAATTGATATTGGAAACAATTTTTACATTTCCATTCCCCGCATCTATGTTGTTCGGGTGCTCGTTTGTTTCTTTCTAGGACTTTTTTACAAGTTTCACACTGGTAAAACCTTTCGCACATTGATTTGCCGCAATCATGGCCTCTGATGGTTTTAAGGGAGTTGTGTTTTTTATAACACGCTTCACTACGACATGTTCGGTGGCAGTCTGAACAAGTAACTTGATCGTTACTGATCTTACATTGATGACTACCGCAAACGTCACATGTTTCGCTACAGGAGTGCCTCCCCTTGTTTTTATAAGGGGTTAAACAGTGCGAACAGAAATAGCCAAAACCAAAATAACCATTTATACTCCCTATGGCATCGTAATGTCCATTTCCATCTGCATCACCCGTAAGGTACAGGTAAATGTTTTTACGTTGGGAGTTATTAGCCACACGATAAAATTTGTTGCCTAATTTTGAGGATAACACCAAAATGTTGAGGTCCAATAGGTTTTCAAAGCTATGAATGTCTCTAATGCTTAGGGGTTTGTCAGTTGGAAGATTTGCTTCTTTACATAAGGTTAATGCCATGGTTTTACTGTAAGATTTATTATTCACAGCGGAATCACTCACGTGTTTGTAATAACTTTTGGTAGTCATGCCATGTTTCAAGACTTTTTGAAAAGTGTTCATGTGGGGGTCATCGTCTTTTGTGATCTCTCTCCATTTGTTCAGGGGAACGACTTCGCAGAGCTTTAAAAAACATCTACCAATCGCTGTTGCCATACACATTTCGTCGTCATTCGATACCTGTAATAATGACTTTTTTAGGGCAATTGAATTACGGGTCCCTTTGAGTCTTGTTATGGGTATCGTACCACTCCCACTAGGTACTGCAATGCTCCCTATTGTGACTTGCATAGCTGTATCCAAGGGTAAATTTTCGTCGGAATTTAGGACGTTTTCTACTGCATCCATGACCCTTTGCGAGTTAATGTTGGACCAGTTATCCAATGGTACGACTATCGAATTATTCAATTCGGGATGTGAAATGATAACTCTTCCGAGGTCATAGTCATTTCCTCTGGCCCTACCCAGTACGTCATCGAACATACCCCTAAGTTCGTTTTGAAGATTGCGCATTTTTTTATTTTTCCAGGTATCTTTGAATTTTACTTTGTATGTAGTCTCACGGGCTAAATTTTTGGAGAAGGTTTTCTGTCCCGACATTTGAAATAAATAAGGTAAATCTTCGTTGTCGTTACCACTCCCCCTTTGTTCGATGTCATCCATAGTCAATGTGATATTAGGGTCGATACTGTTTTGAAGGGACGTGTGTACACCTTGAATAACACTCCCACCCTCTTCAAAGTTGTAGGGGGTAGCCATGTAATTTGTCGTTATAGCATCCATGTCCATTACGTTCGCATCCACCCTTTGATTCAAGTCATCCATGGTATATACTATATTTTGGTTCAAACCATATTGAAAGTGTGTTTGTGATTGAGGGTCCATATATTGACTAGCAGTAGCTCTGTAAGTGATGTGGGAGTGACTTGTTGATGGCATATTTATGTCTTTGATATTTTGAATAACATTAAAGTCGTTTAAAGCATTCAAATCGAAATTAATGGCTAGGTCATCTGAATTTGAAAATGTATTGATGTCATCTATAATTTGGTGAAATTCCAAATGATCTTTCAATTCCGATGATAAGTTGAATTTCATATAACACTTTTGACATGTCAACAAAAATGATAGTCTGTCTAAAACTTGGGAGTTGTTTAAAAGGCAGTTATCTGTAGCCCAACTTATTAAACTGTCAGCATCTGTAAATGTGTTCAATGTATATGTCAAATTGAATGACAGAAAGTGTCTGATCCTATTTTGTATCAAAGGATGATTTATTAGGTCATTGTCTAATGCCCATTGCTGCAAGTCCTCTAAAGATGTAAAATCCTTGACAATACTGTTCAAACTTGGTGATTTATGCTTCATTGTTTTTGGTTTTGTCCATTTACTGAAAAATATTTGTTATTATTTGGTTTTATTTCTTTGGTATTTGTATTTGCTTGATTCTGTTAAGATAAAAAAAAAGTGATACCACTATTCTAAATTTTTAGTTTGATTTTACTAAAAGCAAAAATATTTGAAATGTTTACTTACCTTACATTTCATATGTTTCCATTCAAATAAAATCTTGTTGATTTTACTTGGTTTTATAACCCCTAAAATCATGACATAATGTTAAGGTTCAAGTATTCTGTGTCATGACCTTGGATACAGTCCAATGAGTTTTACATAATAAAATATTGTTGTATAATTGTACTGTTTGTATGAGGTAATTTTAAGGTTCAATAATTCTGTGTCATGACCTTGGATACAATCCCATGAGTTTTACATAAAATATTGTTGTATAGTGGTACTGTTTGTATGAGGTAATGTTAAGGTTCAATTATTCTGTGTTGTGACTTTGGATACAGTCCAATGAGTTTTACATAACAAAATATTTGTATAGTGATACTGTATGAGATAATGTTAAGGTGCAATTAGTCTGTCATGTCATCATGACCTTGGATACAGTCCAATGAGTTTTACATCATAAAATATTGTTGTATAGTGGTACTGTTTGTATTAGGTAATGTTAAGGTTCAATTATTCTGTGTCATAACCTTGGATATAGTCCAATGAGTTTTACATAATAAAATATTGTTGTATAGTGGTACTCTTTGTCACACATTTTTTTTCTCTTAATTATAGATAAATGAAGACATAATGTTCATAATGGTTTTAATCAAAATATATACATTCATCATGAAACAAACATACATATTAAAATGCTTTTGGTTATGAAATTTCAGGTAAAGGAATGCAATATATTTTAACAAATATCACATTTATCTTCAAGACCTACAATATTAAAATAACTGTTCATAATTTTGTGTGTTTTTTTTTAATTTCAAAATCTTATATTTAAAGAATATTTAATAAACAATAACCAAGTAACTTCTTATCAAACTAAATTAATTATTTTCCCCCTATGTTTCTTTTTATAAAACAAGTATTTGTTTAACAAAGCAATTACAGACATAGTGATATCAGAATTTCTTGGAAATTGTATGGCCATATTAGTCTTGATATATTTGGGATGAACACAAATAAATATCACATTACCTCCATGTTGTACACAACTAATTTATAAAATAAAACTTCCTCAATAATAACTAAGTATTATTATTATTTGAGATCATTTCTTTAAAAAACAACGTATGAGTAAAAATCACCTGAGTAACATTTTAGCACCAATTCTTTAACACACAAAAAAAAAATATCACATAACCTCCATGTGGTACACAACTAATGATTGTATAAAATAAAACTTCCTCAACAATAACTAAGTATTATTATTATTTTGAGATCATTTCTTTAAAAAAACAATGTATGAGTAAAAATCACCTGAGTATAACACACAAAAAAAAAAAATATCACATAACCTCCATGTGGTACACAACTAATGATTGTATAAAATAAAACTTCCTCAACAATAACTAAGTATTATTATTATTTTGAGATCATTTCTTTAAAAAAACAATGTATGAGTAAAAATCACCTGAGTAACATTTTAACACCAATTCTTTAACAATAATAGCACCTTGACTAGTTTATTATTTTTTATGAAGAACAATGACATATGTCATTAAAAATATCAGTTTAAATATAAAAGTCACAACAGTTATGGCAATAATATCAAGTAAAATATATTCATATAAAAAAACAGTGATGAGGTAATACAAATCAAATACCTTTTAAAAAAAAAATAACAAGTGTCAACAATAAAAAATTAACAACCACTGGTGTAATTGAGTTTTTAAATAATTTCATACATGAGCATAAAAATTTTTAAACATCAATACATAAAACATGTATACCAACAACAAAAAATACTAAACTACTCTATATACATCTTTAATATGAGCATCATATTCTGCAATGGATAAAAAAAAAAATCTAAATGAAATTTACACATGTAAATTAACCCTTTTATGAAAGATGTAAGTATATTTCTTTAGGTTGAAAAGTTTAACATTTTAGATTTAAAACTAAAACATGTGTATTATCCAAGTGAAGTCAAATAATAATATACATTCAAAGGCAAAACCAAATACACCCTTTCACCATAAAGCACTTTTAAAATTAGGGAGACACCAAATCCATAGTTAAAAAAGTATGTACCATTGAGTGTTTTGGATCTATTGTTTTTTAATAATAAGAATCATCCCATAGATATAAAAAACATATTATATAACTAAAGAAATTGGTGTATGTATCTTCACTTAGATACTAAAAATAAATGCATTCACCTTACTATTCACCCCTTTATGAAAAACATCACCCACTCTTCAACATAAAAAATAAAGGCTCAAATACATTGACCTAAATAAAAAGGATTAGGCCTAAAAATCAAAACAAGCAAAAATCTACTAGCTAATGAGTGTATCTCTAATATGTACAGACTAATTGTTTTCAATTCTTTTATTTCAGGTGAGAAAATGTATTCAAATTTCATATGAGAGGGTAAATAGTTTATTTTTAAAAATTTCAAGTGTTCAAAATATACCATTAAATTTTCAATTAAAGAAGAGATTATTCTTTTAAAAAAAAAAATTTGTGTTTATAAATAATTAAATAAAAAATTACCAGAGTTCAACAATTAAGGAAAATATAACATGATTAAAAATGTTTACAAGGCTGCTTCTAACTGTTTCTTCTTGTTGCGGGTTCTGATGGCCACTGGTTCATTCAGTTCTACCATTTCCATGGGTGGAGCAGACGGTTCGGGTGATGAGTCTCTGTTTTCAGAAAAAGTAGTAGGTGAATCTGATGTTGGTAAGGGTATGGTGTGTTCAATTGGTGTAGACTCAAATGAAAAAACAGGAAGTCTGTCTATGGAATAGTGGGGTGTTGATGTCGGAGGTGGAGTGAGTGATGGCGGGACAGTAGAGGAAATCATACTCAAAAAAGAGGTCTGTGTTTGAGATATCTGGTGTCTGTCAGCTGTTATGGTGGTGTTGTCTAGCGGTTGGTGTAATGGCAAATATGTATTGTTTCGTTTCAGTTGTAGTATCCATTTCAGGACAGACAAGAATGTAAACATCCCAAAAATTCCACACCCTGCCCAGAATGCTGTAAAACAAATTTATATAAATATAAATTAAACATATCATCAGACCTTTATATATATATATATATATATATATATATATATAATAAATTTTATACATGTCTATAAAATCATATCTCATATATGTTTACTCCATTGTTTTACTAGTACTATTATAAATGAGAAAAAGTATTCAGTTATCTCCCTTTATTGATGCATGCAGGGGAGATAATTAAATCCCTTTAAGATATAGGGGGTCATAAGTTTAGATGTTTGAGAGTGACAACAAAACAGGTTCAAGATATCCATTGTGTTCCAGCAATCAAAGTTCTTCTGTATTTAAAGAGACATAACTTAAGTAACTATAAATGCATACCTATCATAGCAGTTTCCATGGTGCTTGACATCTTGTCACCATATTTCATCATTGTTTTGTCCTGTACTGAAATAATAAAAAAAATATTATAAATAAATCATTACTATGTTGTGTAGGGCCCTTTCAAAAAAAAAAACCTGCTCAATAATCAAAATGTTCCATTTACAGAGTTACTGGGATAAGTCCTCAATTGGCAAGAAACCTCATGTTAAAATTTCAAAGTTATATTAAAAACTGATGTGTCCACAGACACTGACAACACTAACAAAGACATAGACTGTCCCACATACCATAATATGACCATTTTATTTTCAGTCATATAAAAACCTGACCCCCAACCATTGTAGAGAAACCATTTGGAGAAATGTCATGCTCTGTACAGTATAAAGTTCTATATAATTTGATAAGAGTAGGCATCTTGGTAAAATTTACTGCCCCCAACATTTTACCATCAATCCCCCTTTTAAAAAAAAAAAACATATTGTACTGTATATAGCTGAAGTATTACTCATTAATAATTGTATAATAAAATCTTACTTTGATTTGTAGTCAGTGTTGTAGACTTTTTCTGTTTGTTAGTCATTTCCAGTTGAGAATTCTGTAAAACATTGTCTGGTACTACAAAATAAATGAAAAAAAAAATTAATAAAACATGTTTAATTCCTTCCTTAAAAAAAAAAAAAAAAACACACACACAAAAACAAAAACAAACTGGCAGTATCTTACTTAAGTATTGAATATTAATAATCATACTTAAATAATAAATCTTACCATGAACTGTAGTTATTTCCTGTTTCCTAGTTGTTTTTTCTTCCTCTGGTAAAATATTGTCTGGTACTGTAAAATAAATGAAAAAAAAAAAATCTAATACTGGAACTGATTGAAAACTTGTTACAATCTCACATGACATTGAAAGAGAAATTTGATATTTCATACCTAGTTTTAAAATAAATTTGTTGGAAATGTTCCCATGGAATTATAATTTTGATCACTCACACTTACTGCAAAAATCAACTACAAAATTGTTTAATTATGCACATACAGAATACATTCCATGGGACATGAAGATCAGATTTATTTATCCTTCAACTTTATAATAATTCCTTGTCAAGAACTGGTCGGATGCCCTTAGAGTTATTCCCCCTTTTTTTTAATTTTCGAAATAAGGCAAACTGTTGAAATCGTTAGAATGGTGGGACTTTAAGACATAAATCTTGTGAGGGTAATCATAAAACTTACCACATTCTATCTCATTGCAAAGCCAATTGCATAATTTGTTGAACACGTGTACCACTGTTGGCGGTTGCTCTTGTGCCTTAAGAAAATTGATGGTACAATTACAAGTTTCCGACTGAATTTCAATAATTCTGACGTTTTGAAGAATGTTTATTTCTGTACTACAGAAGCAGTTGGCAATTGCCGTTTCATATTTACAATCTATCTGTCCTTCTGCGTTTAAAACTAACAATAACACAAGAAAATGTACGATCCAAAATGCCATGTTTGTTTTCTAATGTACCAATGAGAACGTGATGGGTTGTAAACAACAGAATAAAAACATCGGAATCTTCATAAAAAATATAATATATAGCAAACAATATAAGTATATTTTATAAACAAATCAATTTTCATCATATTTTAACACACATAATTAACGTCGTAAGAGAGAAAACTGAAAAAATTAACTGTGGTAATTACATAACTCCTTACGGTTCACTAAATATATATGTTGGAATGGATATGTTATTGTTTCCGGAACGTTACATAAGATATTTAATTTTCCGATCATTTTCACACGTTAACAACATGATTAAAATTACACAGTGAAAACTATTCTTAGATAATGATCTTTTAGTAATGTACTAATTGAAATGAGGTTACCAAAGATAATTAATGGTTTCACAGTTAACTGTAAGCAGTGGCATTTGGAAAGGGTAGTTTATATAATAATGTTTTACTGTTACATATTTTCTCACATTAACAAAACATTTTAAAATAATAATAATCCTTTAGCAAGATGTTATTCAAATTTAATGAAATGTGTAACATCCTATTACAAAAGATAATTAACGGTTTCCCAGAGTGTAAACAGGGTACCCGGCGGATGGCATTTGGAATGGGTTATTTATATAATAAATCTTTGCTATTATGCATATAGTCTAGTTTTAAAAAGTCTCATTTATTATGTAACATTTGTATACATAATAAGTGTAAAAATCAGTTAAACTTTATTCAGAGAAAGGAATTTGAGAAAAATGTAAGTACAATTTGTTGAGTTATTTTTCATTTTAACGCATATTCTTTATATATGAGATAAAATATTTGTTATCTTCATCTTAACTTAAATTTATGAATTTTTGTTGTTAGAAACCTTACAAAATAAACTTGTTTCTATAATTCTAATAAATTAATTAAACTTGAATTGGTTAATTCTACTACATATGTAAGTGATTTAATGTTGGTTTTCTGGTTTTAATCAGTCCAAATGTGACACGGGTAAACCCTAAATTCTAAATTAAATAATAAAAAAATGATATTGAATTTGTGTAAAGGAATTTAGTGTAAATATGTCCGTAAGTTAGGGCTGTTCCTGATTTTGGAGATGATATTTTACTACGAATAACAAAACCAGAAAACTGTTAAATTTAATGTGTGATCCTTATTCTCCTTAATTTTGTTCAGAGATTTCTGAAAAATGTCCATATTAAGACCCTCTTTAATATTTGTGTATATTTATTAAATACATACGTAAAGTTTGTTAGTATGTTTCATATATGTTTCTCGTTTCTCGTTTTGTAAATAGATTAGATCTTTGGTTTTTCTGTTTGAATTATGTTACACTGGTTATTTTGGGGCCCTTTATAGCTTACTGTTCGGTGTAAGCTTTTGCTTCGTGTTGAAGGCCGTACTTTGACCTATAACTGTTTAACTTTTTATGCATTGTTACTTGGATGGAGAGTTGCCTCATTGGTACTCATACCGCATCTTCTTATTTATACTAATATTGTAATGGTTAAATATGTTTTTTAAATATATTTTTGTTTTAATTATTAGATTAAAATGGAATCTGTCATAAAACAGGAAGTACCAGTTAGAACCCCTGAACAGACCAGGTATATATCAGTAAGGTTGTTAGCAAGACTATGTTGCCTTCATATTCACAATATAATCAATTATTTTGATAAGATATCATTTAAACATCCTTTGAGTGAGTTTACACTGTCCATGTACTTGTTTGTTGTCTTCGTTTGTATTATACGTATTTCTTGTTGCGTCCTTTGTTTGCATGTGTCCGAATTTTGCAATAGTCTATGAATTTATGATTTGTTTTTATTATCCTTTTGATTTGTTGCCGTGGTATTCGTTTTCCATTGTATTAAATTTATCTTCATTTATCTTAGCTACACTGTAAAAATTGTGCTTAGAACCTAAACATGTTTAGGAAAATGTTTAGAAGCTATACACATAAATGTCTGTTGTGTCCCCCTTCTAAACATGTTTAGAATTTCAACATGTAATGCCCCACATGCTTAGAGCCTAAACATGTAACCAATTGTATAACATGAAATGTGTATAGAAAAGTGTTTAGGCCCTAAACACAATTTTTACAGTGTATATACTGCTAAAATTTATATATTTTATAATCTTTACATAAAAGTAATACATCTAATTTATGCTTTTGTAGATCTACTAATGTGCCTTTGGGACCTGTGCAACAACAGCCACCTAATAGAAATACCCAGAACATGTGAGTATATTTTTTCTTTTAAAAGCCTATTTTGTTTTAAAATAATAGAACTCCAATCATTAGTAATTGTATATATCATAATTTATTATTTTAATTTTGTGCTGTAAAAAATAAATTTTATCTATATTTTTTAGAGCTTCAGAATTTGAGATGGTGGAACATTTAAACAACATAATGAGTACAAAAATCGAAGATTTAGCCATCAAGATAGCATACAATGCCCACATATTGACAATACAAAAGAGAAAGTTGAAAGAGGAAATTAGTTTTAAAAAACATTTAAAAATGAGAAAAAGAATGCTATTAGAAAGAAGAACAAATGGCATATAATTTGATCTTTGGAAATGGACACTAAAGAACTTTAAATACAATAAAAGAGTTGTATGTTATGATTGTTTTCTTTAATCTTTTATTACACAAAAAGTACCCTTACGGTGAGACAAACTCATAATGAGCAAATGTATGGACAGTACCGGAATACAGTTACCCTCTTGCCTTCCCTCTCTTACGGCCATCGGATTTGAGTATATACTTTATATTAAGAAAAACACATATATTACATAATAGCTCATACATTTATTTTGATATTTTCCAAATACATAAGTAAGTCCTGTTATTAACTTCTGTGATAAATAACTCTTGTTATATACTGTATTATAGACCTCAAATAGTCCCATTGTCTTTGTGATAAGGATATTCCTTTAATAGTAGGTTTATTGTTCAAAAATTGACGAATGTCTATAATTGTTCTTTTGTTGTATTCACACACAGTTAACATAAATTCACCAGGTAGACGGAAATGTTTAATATAAGAACACAATGATTGGTTAAAAGTAAGGTTCTGTTCATTTATATCATAGTTGGAAACATTCATGTTATGCTTTGACATGTTTGATGACAAATATAAACTACCAGTTATCCATAGGGTAGATGCTGTAAATATGAATAGCACTATAACACCTGTCCATTTCAGTACATTTATGTGAATTTCATATTGATGGTACATATTCATTAAACTTGATGTGACACTATTTTGTGGTGATATTGAATTGATTCTGGTATGAGACATGGTTAATTTAAATAGTAAATCCTTTCTGTTAGAATTCAAAAATATATATAACCTTATAGAGTTTAAACACACTTTTATAAAATATTGTTGAATTGTCAGTTATATATTTGTATTCCTGATTGGTTAAACAGAAACACCTCCCCCTTAACTTTAAATTGGTAAAAAAAAAAAAAATTGGAGTAAATATACATAAGAGAAAATCTTATCATTATATATTCTGGATGTAACAAATGGGACATGCCCCTCAGTACAAAACTTAGATGTTGGATATAAGTGTGTCAAACTTGTATATCATTTAAAATCAATTTAACCTCCTTGACATTTGAATGTTAAAGTCTGGGGTTATTGAACTCCCATATCATTGGATGTTATGTGGGTGTTTGAAAGGTTGGGGTTAATTATCCCCCATATAAGATGGAGGTTGTGTATCTAGGGGCTCAACATATAGGGGTTATAATAGATATTGTAGGGGGTAAAGAACCCCTGTTAGTAGTAGTAACTACCCCGTATTGTTATGTCCAGCAAAAGTGAAAACACTATAAAAGTTTATGATTACGCTTTTAATTTTTTTTTTAAATTTTAGAAGGAGGAACCAGAATTTTATCAAAGCCCGTTAATAAAAAAGAACAAATTACAGCTGAAATTTTACAAAAAGTTTTCGATAATTATGAAGATTTGTATAAAATTAAGGATTTAAGAATATGTTGTTTGATGCTGTTGGGATACGCCGATTTTATGCGTTTCAGCGAGCTTGCAAATATTAAAGCATCTAATTTAACTCTTTAGAAATCTCATCTCGAAATTATGATAGAGAGTAGTAAAACTGATGTGTATAGACAGGGTAACACTATTTGTATTACTAGAACCAACACGGACTTGTGTCCAGTGACAACGTAAGAGAGATATTTAAAATTAACTAATAGTTCTGTGATTTCCAGCGAATATGTATTTAGAACAATTACATTCTTAAAAAGTAAAAACAGTTATGCGTTATTCAAAATTAACAAACCTATATCATACACTAGAGCAAGAGAGCTACTTTCAGATGATTTGTGTCAAGCAGGTTTTGATAAAAGTAAACTTGGCCTTCATAGTTTGAGAAGTGAAGGCGTGACTCAGGTAGCTCATAATAGAATACCGGAAATATTATTGAAAGCACACGGTCGATGGAAGTCAGATCGTTCAAAAGACGGTTACATAAAAGAAAATTTATATAACAGGTTATCTGTTACCAATAATTTGAATTTGTAAATTGCTATTTTTGTATTTTATTTATACTAACCAACATATATTTCCTTTGTTTTGTCGAACTGTTTGGTGTGTACCTCCTGTCATATTAGTCTTTGTTGTTTCTTTATATAGAATGAGAAATAATTTATGTTCGGACAAGCATAGCGAGGTAGAACATAAGTATTTTTCTTTTCGTTTTGAGATTTCTTCCTATTTCTGTTGCGGAATAGTGAGTAATTCGGTTTTCGGACTTTATATACTGCTTTACGCGCCCTTTTCATTTCATCGAGATTTCACACACCAAACTGGTTCGACAACTTTACTACATTTAGATTGTAATATTATGCTTTGTATAAATCTTAATTCTTTGTATTTTCTTTTTGTAGAGATTAGTATGAACAGTTGTGATGATTATATAGATAATATAATGACGCATGATGTATGGACTTTAATATTTGATTGCACGGTATACAGTACATGTATTTAAAAAAAATGTTATATTAAAACTGTTTGGGGTGTACCTCCTGCCATTTTAGTCTTTGTTATTTCTTTATATAGAATGAGAAATAATTTATGTTCGGACGAGCATAGCGAGGTAGAACATAAGTTTCCGTATGTTTCTACATGTTTCATTACAAATAAGTTTTATGCATACTTAAGCTTTTTATTTCAATGTTATTTTATAGAATTGTATCGTGCATGTAATAAACTCAAGCAAGTTATAATATTTCAATATGAATTTATTTACGCTTATTTATTTCAGAAATCATTTATGTTTTAATGCACGTTGTTTAACCAAACATAATAGTATTTATGTGCTAAAATGCTCCATCTATTTTGTACATATGTGTAAATAACTGAGCACATCCAACTATTTACACTTCAACATTAGCCCTTACTTTCTCAATACTATAAAACAAACACAAGTTTGGATACTGAATGGCGCAGTGACCACCTCAAATTTTATTTCTATTACAATATGTATCTGATCTGGTTTAGTCCATCAAACTAAAATAATAAAGTCCATCAAAACACAAGATGTCAGAATCTTGGACAATATGTTCGGCAACAAAATAATCTACAAAATAAATACAACACATTTAAATACTGTTCTATATAAAACTTGAATACAAAAATATTTTGTATACAAAAAAAAAAAAATAAACTTCTACCCGTATATACATGACGTGCGAGTATGTGGTCACTACTCAGTCCTCGATAACTGACCCGTGCAATTTACTTTTATACTGACCGCCAAACCGGTTAACGGCAACAGTATGCAACTTATACAAAATCTCCTTTATAAAATTAATGCGCAATCTTTCAAATACCTTCCGTATACCGCACATACATTTATTTACCACAGAGGGTACTTAACTTCTAAACTGAATTTAACGGTAATAGAACTTATTATTCTAAAACATATTGATTTTTTGTTGTTCAAAAGACGACAACTCGAAAGCTTTTAAGATCGAAGCTCCGATAAGTATGTAGTCTAATAAGTATGTAGAAGGTGATTACATATCTCCGACTAATAAATAATATGCGCGTTATTTAGTGTGCAATACATTTTTTATGTTTTTTCTTCATAGACAGGAAAATATTACAGTCATTCTTAAAATAAAAAAAAACAACATTTCATGTCAATTTAATATATTATTGTATAAACAGACCATCCATTTGTAAATTTAGTACTCATAACGGTTTAACTAGTTTAAAAAAAATGGTTTTTGTGCATTAACTGTTAACCAAAAAAATAAAAGAAAGTATCCTGCGTACGAAAATTCATATCTACAAGTGAACCGAAGGAACTATGACGCTTGAACTAATTTGGGCCGTTAATTTCATATTTATTATCAACTAACTAAAACTTTGTTAAATGTTATAACGAGGATTTTGATTTTGTTTTATTAATCTTATTACTAAACATGATTCCGGAGACGTTGATATAAGTTTGTTATTCTTAGTTCTTTACTACTATTTAGATTCACAGCTATTTTAATGTTTGGGCGATAAAGTTTGTGATATTGTTACTTCCTTGTTTCCCGAATTTGTCCATTAATTTAAAACATGTGAAGCAAAGACATAACTTTGTGTAGTATCGGCGCCTATATTGATGTCTATGAACTTATGGTATCAGTCTAAATTCCTTTAAGGAATTTAGTGAACAACATAATCGTCTTTCAAATAGGTCTACAAGTAACATCGATGAAAACGAATAACTGGACAAAATGAATAAAGACTAGTAGTTGAAGTAGCTATCGTACATGTGCCTAAATAAACCGAGTAACTATGTGGAATGTATACCTACGAAGAAACTTCGAAAATTGGTATGTCTGAGACCCAAACATCGGGTAGGTAATATCTAAATACAGTGCATAGTGCACAAAAAGTACTTATCATAATTATTATGATTATAAGATAATTAAAAAAAAAAAACTGTTTTTTTTTTAATATCTTTAAAAAATGAGCATGGAGTATATCATGGGTTTTGAAAACACTGGTTTGATGTCACCAGATGGATAATGTATTATACTTCTACATGTACCAGTTCTTAAGTATAAAAATATAAAGCGTTTTATACATTTTTTTATTGAATTAATCGCAAACAGAAAGGAAGAAATGGCTAATATATTGAAAAAAAGAAAGAAAGGAAAGTCATATTATCTATGAACTTTTCAAACAACACTTATAATATAAGTACATGTATTTTGTAACCACTAAATGGCACAAATAAGAAACATTTTAAACATGACCTAACCAAATTTGGCCTTTAAAAAAATTGTATACACAATTTGAGTTTAAACAAACACAACTTAGATATATAATTACAAAACATAGTTATATTGTGTAGTGAGTAAGATTTATTCCCGAGGTTTACGATAATTATGAAAGATACTGTACTGTTAATACCAGATAACATGTTAATGTAACGTTTAGAAGAAACCAATAGGACAATCAACATGATCAATCCGTTCTGGTCTTACAGCTAGAAATAAACACATTAAACGAACAAACAAACTGACTCTGAGGAAAATTCAAATGTGAAGTCCCTGATCAAATGGAAAAATCAAATGCTCAAACATATCAAAATATTGGACAACAACTGATACTTTCCTCACTTGGAACAGACTTTTTTTTTTAATTTCGAAAATGGTGGAATTAACCTGGTTTGACTTGTTTGGCTTTGTAAATATTTTGATATGAGCGTCACTGATTGGTCTTGTGTAGACGAAACGCGCGTCTGGCGTTCTAAATTTTTATCCTGGTACCGTTGATAACTATTTATATCTGACTAAACTTCTCAGTTATATTGCGGTCGAATAAAGTTCTTTCAAATTGACAACGATGTGTGAACAAAACCAACAGACATACAAGGTAAAAATGTCAAAATGAGGGTACAGCAGTCAACATTTTGTTATTATCATAATCAATATAAAAATATTTACCATGGCACATTAACAGAATGTCGAAATAATTGAGTACAGAGCCACGTCATATGTAAGAAAGAAAGACAAATAGGCATATAGATAAAGCAGATGAGTAAAAAAAGACAAGAATACAGACATAATTTTCATAGAACAATAAGACAATAACGGGAAGTATAAGTCCAGAGCCAAGTCATGTGTAACATAGAAACACAAAAACAAAACTCGGACTTCTCTTAAACTGGGTTAATTTTTATAGTTCGTTCTTATGATGTACTGTTATACCACTGTCCCAGGTTAGGGGAGGGTTGGGATCCCGCTAACATGTTTAACCCCGCCACATTATTTATGTATGCAAGTCAGGAGCCTGTATATTCAGTGGTTGTCGATTGTTTATGTGTTACATATTTGTTTTTCGTTCATTTTTTTTACACAAATAAGGCCGTTAGTTTTCTCGTTTGAATTGTTTTACATTGTCTTATCGGGACCTTTTAAAGCTAACTATGCGGTATGGGCTTTGCTCATTGTAGAAGGCTGACGGTGACCTATAGTTGTTAATGTCTGTGTCATTTTGGTCTTTTGTGGATAGTTCTCTCATTGACAATCATACCACATCTTCTATTTTATATTTACTGTGCGTATTGTTGCTAGAGGTATACGAGGAGGTGGAGATATAAAAAAAGAACCGCCGCATTTTGCGCCTGACCCAAGTCAGGAGCCTCTGGGCTTTGTTATTCTGACGTCCATTATCACAGAACTAGTATACATATTGGTTTAGGGCCAGCTGAAAGACTCCTGCGGATGCGTGAGTTTCACGCTGCATTGAAGACCCATTGGTGGCCTTCGACTGTTGTCTGCTCTATAATTGGGTTGTTGTCTCTTTGACACAGTCCCGATTGCCATTCCAAATTTTAAGACTACAAAAAATAACATAGAACAACAACATAATGCCACGTCAAATATAAATCACCAAAGAAATGATAAAAAGTAAAAGTAATATACATAAAGACAAACAAAAGAATACTATAAGATGATTTACACGACGACATGTCTTCTAAACTACAGAATGATGCATTGAAATAGAGACTGCGCGATACATTCACAGAACTCTAGAAATTCTTCGACATATAAAACACCCTTCCATTTTGAAAAAAAAAATTCTATATATAATGGTGTCGATCTTAAATTGTACGTCGGGTTTACTTTAACTTTAAAAACTTTAACTTAGCATAGACTTATAAACAAAAGGTCACCACACATTTATTGAGGTGGATACAAAGACATTAAAAAGCAGGTCCTACCTATATTGTTTTGTTGTTACAACCCTTTATACTTCTTTTTCACGTACTATTTTTTTTTTTTTTTACATACAGTTAATTTACGTTTTTATCATACTCCGGGTTTAAAAGTAACTTTTGTTAGAGGTAAAGAAGAAATAATTAATTTCCCTGAAACTGCTTCATGACCAGCGGCAAACATTACAGTCATAATGCAAAAGATATAGTAACAAGTTTATGATACAAACATTGCTCTAGTGAAATAACAATTCCAGTTAATAGATTCTTGTTAACCACTGGTACAGTGTTCAATTGACCTTACATTATATATATTGGGTAAGTAAATTTTATATGGGATAAGAGCAAAGTTATACGATATGCATGGAGTCATTGAATGTAATATGGGGTGAGAGCAAAGCAAGAACTTCATATGGAATTTACTGATCTATATCGTTTTAGGAAATTAATACACGGTGAGTATAATCTTCTGTCTTAAAATGTGATATTTTAAACTAGGGGCGTAACAAAGTGACCATGTCTTCAATATTAAACATCATGCTACTTCCTTTGGTTTATACAAAAATAAATGCCAACAATAACAACTTGTTAGCTTTTATGTGTTTTCTGCATTTATTTAACAGCGGTACGGTATATTTACGGAACATAGTCGATTAATGAATGGCTATTATTTATTTTGATTTTATTGAACCATAAAACTAATTTTTGACTCTTCACATTGAATAATCCGCGAAGCGGATTATGTAAAATGTAGATAGTCATAAAATTAGTTTTATGGTTCAATAAAATCAAAATAAATTATTGCCATTCATTATAAATAAATTTCTATCAAAAATAAGGCTCAAAGAACTTTTTTTATATTATTTATATTAACAATAACAACGTACACACATGTTGGCGTATGAATACTAAACGTCAGAGTGGGCGTGTCGCCATCAAAATTGACAACATTGAAAATAAAACTAATAATTTTAACCAATCAGAAGACAGTAAAAACACTAAATTTATTTATTCAACATTACATATCTAATTTGTTATCGTCCTGAATATGCATTTTTTCTTGACGTTATGCATGGAAAAATCGGTCCAAACGAAAAAAATGTCATTCGTTTGCCCTTTTTAAACATAAGTGAAAAAAAATCTAGTTAAAATCAAATCCTTGAATTGCTCCCGTTCTGGTACGATGCACGACGGGAACAATTCAACGATATGATTTTAATAAGATTGAAAAAATGGAAATCTGTAAAATAAAATATGTTTTTAAGCATAGACAAGAACATTTTTTTTAATAACATTTCTTAATATTTGGTGAGGCTTGAATTAGTAAATGTGTTCTATTAGTTTTATATTAGAATTCTTTGATATTTCTCTAAGTTGAATTGGTTAGACATTATACATTAGACATTATTTTATTAAACCAATCATGGGCCCTTGTCGGGCAAGATACAAAAACATCATAATACAATCTATAATACTAAAATTACGAGGTCCAATTTGTCAGCCGTCATCGGGTAAAAACGATAAATCAAAGAATTCAACTCTATATATAACTAATATAGGACAATGGTGTAGATTAAAAATTACACCACTCCAGACCCTTTTGTTTTCCACATAATTAATATTGCCAATAATTAACAAGTTCCGGGTCTAATCCGATACCGATACCAATAGTATATTCACCTGTTAGCTATTACCTTATCTGTACGTTCCGCATTTGACAGGCGCACCACCAATCGGTGTATTTAGGATTTTGCTATATACACGGGTCATAATCAAACGGCTGACACTACTAAATTCAATCATTGTCAAATTGTTCCCTATTGTAGCTTTATTCAGCAATCAGCAAGACTTTCTAAGATAACTAATATAGGACAATGCTATTGAAAATACCTCATTCCTGGATAGCCTGGACCTTTTGTTTTCAAAATAATTAATATTTCCAATAATTGATAAGTTCCAGGTCGACGGGTTCAAACAGAAAGATTTGAAAGCAGAGAAAACTGTGTATCTTATAATCGACATGACTTTATCAGATGACAATACCAATTACTAAAATAAGGCTTAGGCATAGTTATATACTTTAATTCAGTCATGGACCGCGATATCACGGGTGTGTACTTGTGATTATATAAACATATGCATTGTGTTTAAATGCAATATCAGTATTTAGTTCTATTATAATCTTAAATCAATCCTAATTCTATCTTACTTTTGAGATATAGTTTTTCATATGTGACGTCATTTTTGGGCTGTTTCAGAAATTTCATAAATTCAAATGTGACGTAATTTTTGTGCCTTTTCACCATCGTATGTGACGTCATTTTTATGATTTATTGAGTTGAGGCCTTGACTGAGTCGGGTGTGTCTATTCTGTGTTGGTCTTTGCATTATGTATTCGGGTTTTGTTTTCTGTAATTAGTTAAAACTTCAGTTTCATTATGTATATCTTTTATATTCATTGATAAAATTTACTGTTTGCAATAGCATTAATTGTTGTAAATAATAAGGATGTTCTTATCCCAAGCATAAAAACATAGCCGTATTTGACACAAACTTTTTCAACTTTTGATCTTCAGTGCTGTACAACTTTGTACCTTTTTTTCACTTTCGATCTTTTATATCTGGGCGTCACTGGTGAGTCTTGTGTGGACAAGGCGCGTTTTTGGCATATTAAATTTTAAACCCGATGCTTTTTGTTATCTATTAATCATGTGTTTCTTTGTCTAATACGTTCTCATTTATTTTTATTGTAGTCCTGTAATATTATGTTGTCATTTCAATGTTATATTTAACATTGCCATTAAAGTGCGAGGTTTGGCATGCAACAAAACCAGGTTCAACCCACCATTTTCTCCTTTAAAAATGTCCTGTACCAAGTCAGGAATATGGTCATTGTTATATTATTGTTCGCTTCTGTCTGTGTTATATTTTAACGTTGCGTCGTTTGTTTTCTCTTATTTTTGAGTGTAAATTCACATTGCGATAAGACGTGTCACGGTACTTGTCTATCCAAAATTCATGTATTTGGTTTTGATGTTATATTTGTTATTCTCGTGGGATTTTGTCTGATGCTTGGTCCGTTTCTGTGTGTGTAACATTTTAGTGTTGTGTCGTTGTTCTCCTCTTATATTTAATGCGTTTCCCTCGGTTTTGGTTTGTTGCCCTGATTTTGTTTTTTGTCCATGGATTTATGAGTTTTGAACAGCGGTATACTACTGCTGCCTTTATATATATATAAACATTAGTGAAATACACAAATAATAAATTGATAATATGAGCAATGTAGGATATAATTATGGTAAGAGGCATTGAGTGTAATGAGGCCGATTTAATATTAAAAGAATATGATAAAAAGTTTATTAATACGGAAACAAAAAAAAAGTAAAAATAGAACCAGGAATATAGTATCTCATTCTGCAGTAGTTCTCCTCATGACCAGTGCACAGCAGTGAGGGACTTTTACATCACAACAATGCAAAGGTCATCAAGGGGATATCCTTCAGAACTAGCTACAGACACACGAGATTACTCCAATAGTGATTCTCCTCATGATTAATGCACAGCAGCAAGGGTTGACATTGCTACTGGGCAATATTCATCAAGGGACGGTGCTCTATAACTCACTATAGAGAAAATATAAAGTTCAAATTACAAGTAGTAGAGGGAGATAAATCCCATTAAAACTTTTCATATTTCTTAATGAACATGCATAATTCTGATAATAAATTCTCATCTTCATTATTCATTAACCATATCAGTTTTTGGTTAGGGTCAAGATTTTTAAAATTCTTGCAGCAATCATTTATCATTGTTATCGTGTCTTTCCTTTGGTCAAATAAACTATCACAGTTGAAAAGAAAATGTGTTTCATCTTCGACCTCATTACTACAACATATCTTACATATTCTATTGTGTCGGGGAGTATTACTATATCTACCTCTCTCTATAAGTAAATGGTGAAGATATGCAAAATCTTGTTAGACTCCGTCTATCTTCAAATTTTTAAACAATATTAAGATATTTTGAACAACCAAAATTTAAAGGTAACATATGTGCATAGTTTTCCTTCTGAGTGAGTTTTGAGATTTTTTTCCCAATCTTTCAACATGGCATTTCTTAGTTTTCTGTTGTCAATTGGTTTAGCTGTGTCTGAGGATATTTGATAATTAATAATCAGTGAAAGAAGTTTTTCAGATGATATATACCACGATGGTTTCTTTGACTCATACAATTTCTTTGATTCTATAAATGCATAATATATAACAATGGAAAGTTAGTGTCTGATTTTTCTAGTCTGTAATAGTATTTAGTCATTGCTTCAATCATGTTAAAATATATTGGTAGTCTTCCCAACTCAGTTAATACTGCAAAATTGGTGCTTTTTTTTGGAGCTCCAAGAATAAATTTACAGAACTTATAGTATGAAGTTTTTCAGCAGGTAATCTAGAGTAAATATGGTCAAATGAAAAAATCCATTTCTATATTTAGACGACATTGGATTAAAGGCACCCCATATCTCACAGCTGTATAATAGAATGGGTTTGATGGTATGATCAAACACATGCATGCTTGTTTTGACTGAAGGATGCAAGGATAAAAAATCTTTAGATAACTTAAAAAAGCTTTTAGTGCCTTTTTATACAATTCATCCTGGGCTACTGAAAAGGAGCCAGATGCACAAAAATGTATACCCAAATATTTATATGTATTAACACACTCTAGTTTTACACCATTTAGCATAAAATCATATTTGTTAATCTATCTACCTGCCTTGTTGAATATAAGAACTTTTGTTTTGTTTGTATTCACACTTAAGCACCAATCATTGCAGTAATTTTGCAAAATGTGCAAATTTTTTTGCAAACCATTCGGAGATGTTGACAATAAAACGATATCGTCAGCATACATAAGGCAGTGTAAATCTTTATCATTTATTGAAACTGGGTCTTCAGAGTGTTTTAAATAGTTTGTCAAATTATTAATAAAGATCTTGAAGAGGTTTGGACTAAGATTGTCTCCTTGTTTCACCCCCAGGTGCATTGAAAAGGAATTTGTTAAGTTTCCATTTACTTTTACACATGATTTACTAACTTCATACATGCTTTTAATGATGTTGTAAAAAGAAGATCCCACCCCAATATCTAGTAGTTTCAATTTGATTCCAGTGTGAATAACAGTATCAAAGGCCTTTTTGAAGTCAACAAAGCATATAGTCTACCACCAGGGTTATAACAGTATTTATCAATAATTGTCTTGATTACAAACATGTGGTCAGAGGTCCTAGCTTTCTTTGTGAAGCCAATTTGGCAGCCATCAATTATTTTGTGTTCGACTAGAAATTTGTCAAGTCGGGAATTTAAAATAAAATTAAACAATTTTCCTATTGAACTAGTTATCATGGTCAAACCACGATAGTTATTAGGATCAAGAATATCATTAGCCTTATGTAAGGGTGCAATATATCCTTCTGCCCATTTTTCAGGATAAATGCCATTACTCGAACAGGAGTTGAATATTTTTTTAAAGCAACCAACTAAAATACTTTGGCTGCATTTAATCATACTATTATTTGTAATATTGTCCAACCCAATGGATTTAATCCACTTTAATTTTGAGATGGCAGTGATAATGTCATTATCAGTTAATACAAAATCTAATTCATTAAAACATTTCGGGGATATCTCCGCAGATTCTAAACTCTCCTCAAGATGTTTAACCCTATCTAAAAAATTATCATTAACCGTATTTAAATCTTGAAAGTGATGAAGCCAGTCAGATGGTGATATATTGTTAACTGAGGAATCATGATTTTTGTCCTGTAACTTATTAATCAACCCCCAGTATAGTTTGGGATTGTCCTCATGAAGAGTTTTTAGTTGTTCTAATTAATCTGCCTTAAAAACTTTCTTTTTGGTTTTTCTGCATTTGTTATATTCCTATATAATTTGTAATAATGATTTTTAACCACTGGATCTTTCGGGTTAGAAGAGTAAATTTTTCCATAATTTATAAGATTCTTTCTCATTGAGTGCAAATCAGAGTCAAAGACGTTTTTGTGTTTCTTTTTCTATTTCCTATATTTAGGTTTTTTTCAAAGATTGTTCAGCAGCCTCAATGAAAATGTATGTTAGTTTAACTAAGTCTTCATTTATGTCTATTTTTGAAGTAAAATGCCCCTTAAGCATGAAATCTGATATTTTTGCAAGTACAGATGGAGAAGTTAGAGCCTCCTGAAACACTGTAGCTGAGTTCTCTGACCACATGTATCGAGAAGGCATAGTATGCAAATCATGATCAATACAATCATCTCTTAAATTAGCACTATATTGGGCTGACATTTCCCGTTCAATTTTACAATGACAATCAGATAATGTAGGTACAAATTCAGCAACTCTAAAATACAAAATATAATCAAGGGCACTCTAGACACAATAGAATAGTCTACAACACTTGATCCATTGGGATTATAACAGGTATGATTACCATTTAAATCACCAAGTGTACGCCCATTTAAAATTCTGAGCTGATGAGAAATACAAAATTCACATAAATCTTTCCCTCTACAATCAAGCTTTTTGTCTCTGTTTTTACGCAACATAATATTTTTATCCAATATGACAAAAGATATTGTATTTACGTTTTAAGCAACAAATAACATGTATATATACAAGCTTGATATGATTATTAATCATTGATCCAAACATCCTTGGAGAAAAATTTGGATGGATACATTTTAGATTTTTGATTCACGACGGAAGGACTAGTGCTTAAACATATACATGAAAAAGAGTGGGTACTCACACATTTACATGCATGAGAATTGGCACTCGCACATATACATGAATGAGAGTTAGTGCGCACACATATACATGAAAAAGAGTGGGTATTCACACATATACATGAATGAGAGAAGTGCTTACACATATACATGAAAAAGAGTGGGTACTCACACATATACATGAATGAGAATTAGTTCTCGCACATATATATGTAAAAGATTGGGTACTCATTTAAATACATGCACGAGAATTGGCACTCGCACATATACATAAAAAAGAGGAGGCACTCACACATATACATGAATGAGAGTTAGTGCTTACACATATACATGAAACAGAGTGGGTAATCACACATATACATAAATGAGAGTTAGTGCTCACACATATACATGAAAAAGAGTGGGAACTCATAGATTTACATGAATGGGAGTTAGTGCTTACACATATACATGACAAAGAGTGTGTATTTACACATATACAGGCATGAGAATTGACGCTTGCACATATACACGAATGAGAGTTATTGCACACATAAATATGAATGACGTAGTGCTAACGTATATACATGGCTGGAAATTGGTGCTCACACATCGAATGAATGAGAATTGGTGCTCAAACATATTCATGAATAAGAATAGGTGCTCACACCAATACATCAATGAGAGTTGGTGATCACACATCTAATGAATTTGAATTGGGGCTCACACATATGTTTAAATGAGAATTGGTGCTCACACATTTATAACTAATGAGAATTGGTGCTCATCCATATACATGAATGAGAGTTTGTGCTCACATATGTACATGAATGAGAGTTTTTGCTCACACATATGCATGAATGAGAATTGGTGCTCACACATATACTAAGAATTGCATTTTTATCTTGAAAAGGTACCATTTAATTGTTTATCTGATGACTATTTAAAATTCTATTTTCAGGTTGAAAGAAAAAAATCTTCACGAATATAAAACATGTCGTCAGAACCGTTAGAACTGCAATCTAAACCAAGGGAGACATTCATGATGAAGATGAGTGATTTAGAAATATTTCTCAAATTTCATGCTGATACACATAACACAGTTTTGAATTTCCAGAATATTACTCCAGAAAACTTCAACTTAAAAAAACAATCGCAATGTGAACAAATATTCTCAAAATAATTTCGGGATGCTTTACAAAAAGTTGCCGAAGAAAGTAAAATGAAAATGAGCTTCATTCGTTTGTTACGAAAATCCGAAAGAAAATAAGAACACGTGACATGCATACTGCAGTACAACAAAAATGGCGTCCATGGCTTAGGATACAAGAAGACGAAGCTTACTTACTTACTTACTTACTGTCCGGTATGCCATCGGCATGTAGGGCAGCAACAAAGGTTCTCCATTTCTGTCTGTCTTTGGCCATCTTTTCTACTGTTCCCCATGTTTTGTTCATGGTCTTCAGTTCTCCTTCTACAGTACGTCTCCATGTGTTTTTTTGTCTTCCTCGCTTACGCCTACCTTCTGGAGTCCAATGTAATGCTGTTCTAGTGATGGAATTACTATCTCTTCTAATCACATGACCAATCCATTTCCAACGCCTTCTCACTAATATTGTACCCATGCTATCTTGCTGACACTGGTTTAGAAGATCTTCATTAGATATTTTGTTTGGCCAGAAAATGCGCAGGATTCTCCTTAAGCTTTTGGTATGGAAAACTGACAGTTTGTTAAGATCAACTTCTGTCATCCTCCAGCATTCTGATCCGTATAACAGAGTAGATAGTACACAACTCTGGTACAGTTTTAGTTTGGTCTTCTTACTATACTGTGATGATTTCCATACCTTGTTAAGTGATCTAAATATATTCCTGGCTTTGTTCAATCTGTTCATTATGTCATTTCCTGCACCTCCATCGTTTCTTATTTTACTTCCTAGGTATGTAAATGTTTCTGTGATGGGGAGATCTTTTCCATCTACTAGGATAGGAGTTGGGTTATTGATGTTTAGCGTCAAGACTTCAGTTTTGGTTTGGCTGATTTTAAGTCCAACTTGACTAGCAAAAGTATTAAGGCGGTTTGTATTCTCTTGTAAATGGTGGTGGGTATGCGATAAAAGAGCAAGATCATCAGCAAAATCAAGATCCTCCAATGTTGCTGAAAGGTTCCATCTTATTCCTCTTGGAGCATCTTCCGTTGTTTTTCTCGACGACATTGAAAAGAAAAGCAGACATCACACAGCCTTGTCTACCTCCTGTTTTTACTTCAAACCAGATGTTGCTTTGCCCTACACTGCAAGTGAAATTGTTGTAGAAACTTTTTATGAGCTCAATTATTTCTTTTGGAATTCCATATGATCTGAGTATTCGCCACAAGTTCTTTCTGTTGATACTGTCAAAAGCCTTCTGAAAATCCACAAAGTTGATGTAGAGCTGTCTTTGCCATTCTGTACATTGTTCGATGATGTTACGTAAAGCAAAGATTTGATCGACGCACCCTCTACCTTTACGGAATCCTGCTTGCTCCTCTCTTACGTAGCTGTTTATCAACTGCATCTATTATTCTTTGGATAATAATTTTGGCCATGATTTACTTGGGATTGACAATAGAGGTATACCTCGCCAGTTGTTACAATCACTTAGAGCTCCTTTCTTGGCTAACTTTATTATTATGCCTTTTGTCCAATCCTCAGGTATAATTTTTCCTTCCCATATTGAAGTAAATAGAGATTGAAGAATTTCAGCTGCAAGTTCTGGGTCGACTTTGCGTCTGGGAAGACGAAGCGACCGCCATATAAAAAGATTAAAGATGACAATGCTAGCACAGACGAAACCAGTGTTTTATTGTACTCACGAACCCCTACATCTGATATTAATAATAAGAGTAGTCTAGAAAAAATGAAACGGTGTAAGGAGAAAATAATACCGATTTCTTCCGAGTTCGTGTCAGGTTTAAGTGACGACTCGCGTGTTTGGCTAACTGTTCCATTGAATGTGTTCGCGAAAACAGATTAGACGTATTAGATTTATGCAAAGAAACAGGAATAGATATAGGAATATTTCGCGACATTCGTGGTTTATCACTTTTACAAGAAGCCTTATTGGGTGCCACAGACAATGAGATGATAGAAAAGCTATTAACGCATATCAATAAGAGTTCTTTATCTGACAGCAATTTTCCTCCAATGAAAGTGCTTTTGTCCAATGAAAAGTTATCTTGTAAGCAAAAAATAGAACTAATGAGAAAACTCATTTCGTATGGTGTGCCACTGCTTTATGTCAATTCTACTGAGGGAGGTGCCGTTCAAAATATCATCTCAGCGATGAGTAGTGTTCGTGGTGAGTCAATGATTGAAGACTGGAAATTATTGTTAGATGAAATTTTGTCACTCGGAGTTAGCATAAATAGTACAGACTGGTTTAAACACACGGCTCTGTTGGTTGCCATCAACAGCATTCCACCTCATGGGTTTGAAGACATGCATGATGAAGAAAATTCAGTTCAAAATTTGAAAGTAATACGAAAGCACAAAATGAAAATAGTCGAATATTTGCTAGAAAATGGAGCTAATACTGATATAACCGATGCATCCAGTAGAACATGCCTACACAATGCGGCTCTGTCTCAGAACGTGGATGTGGTCGACTTGATAATCAAACATGGCGCATGCGTTAATTCCTTAAATCATTTAGGAATGACTCCTATTTACTGTATGTGTACTCAGGGTGATTGGACTGAGGAGGAGGATGACGTCAATGACATACTGTTCCCTATTCTACGCTTACTTATAAAATCTGGTTGTGACGTCAACACACAGGGAAAAGATCTGTCAAGCGTCCTTCATTTTTCAGCAGCAAAACTGAACTATGTCATTTGCAACTTTTTATTAGAATCGGGAGCCGATGTAGCAGTCTGTGATCACTTAAGGCGTACACCATTACATCTTTCAGTTCGAAATAATGACACGTCTGTAATAGATTTACTTCTTCAATATAGCGCCAATTTAAATGCAAGAGACATCCATAATGATTCCCCGTTACACCACGCATGTTTGTTTGAAAACACAACAGCTGTTCACGTCCTTCTAGACAAGGGTGCTGATGTATCAATAGTAGGGGATTTAGGGATCCAGCCTATTCATATTGCCGCAGAAAATGGTAACTTTTCCATGATTAAATTATTTATCGAGAGTAATGCAGATTTCAATGTCAAAGATAATGTTGGCGCTACTCCACTACATTATGCAGCGGCAGACGGAAATCCCGATTCTATTCCATGTCTGCTCGATAATGGAGCCGATAAAATGATCGCCGACAACATGGGGAGAAAGCCTCTTGATCTTGCAAAAAAAATGGGACAGTTCAAAGCATCATCCTTACTAGCTGAAAACGAATCTGGTGTTAAATTTGGCTATTTTCCAGAAGGATTATTTCCGAACAGACCTCTTGTTAAAATGTCGGATGTAGACGAATATTTCAATAACCTTGTAAGTAAACTACAAGCTATGCGAAATAGTGAACGAGACATAGGAGAAACTATTCTAAATACTCCAGAACTCGGTAAAGTCGATTTTGCTAAGGGAGAAAATGCAGACATTTTCAAGATCATCCAACAATTTATAGACAAGGTATTAGTAAGAGTCGGTGAATTAGATCCATTATTTAAAGGTTGCTTGCTAAATGCGGGAAGTACATTAGAAGGCGTTAAGATAGGATATCCGGATGAATTCGATTTTCTAGTCCATCTTGAACATTTCAGTTCTATTGTAGAGAGAATTGAAACATCTGACATTCCTGGATTTTCAAAAATATTCGTGAAGTCACCACTGCCAAAAGAGTATGATACGTTTTGTGAGCGTTCGAGTAATTATTTAAACGCGGGTTGTATCCTGAGGCGCTTCAATCAGCTTCTAAGAATGGCTAAGTATGATGTTCTTCAAGAACATGTTGAACATATATAATATACTGGATATATGATTCTACGGGATAGTGAAACCGTCATGAGTACCCTTCCCATTCCACTCGGTAATCTTGTTGCTTTGTCCGTAACATGGAGAGGTAGAGAGTTTAAGTTTTTGGACATATCCATTGATGTCAATCCTGTAGTGTTCACAACAAATTGGCCACGTGATGTAGTTAATGGCTGTTCCTTGATGCAAAATCTCACAGACAAAGGAATGTACTTGATTCCTAAAATGTGTGAAGCAGTTTCTAGTTGGCCAGGAGAACTGAGTTCCGAAAGCACTGATTTATGGCGGTTTTCGTTTGCGCATATAGAGTCTGAAATTATTCAGTCACTTCCGCCGGAAGGTAGGGATTGTTATATGTTGTGTAAGACCTTCCGAATGGAACCTCTTTGCTGTAGTGTCGAACTTGAAAGAAAGGGTATAAATGACCCGGAGTCTGCATTCTTGTCCCGTTTTAACCAAAATGTTTCTTCATCCGACGACAACCCGAATGTCGATGATGAAGACGAAGATGATGAAGATGACGATGATGACGACGACGATGATGATAATGATGATGATGATGATCAAATGAAGCAAAATTTTGAAACCGCAATGAAAAATAATGAGCTGGATCTAAATGAAATGATGGACTATGAAGAAGAATTTGGGAAAGATGACATGACAGCAGAAAAGTTAGTTCCTTCATACTATATCAAGACCATTTTTCTGAAAGAGGTTGAACTCATTTATAAGGAAAATAAGAAACTTTCGAAAAAAGATCTAAAAACAATGCCAAGGAAAGTGTATGACAAAATGCTAACTGCCATAGAAACTGAGTATCTATCAACATTGTTTGTTCCAAAGCAGAATATTTACCACTCAGCAAAACATCATGAAAACGAAGATGGCGCAGTGGAATTGAGACATAAGTTCTGTGAAAACATAGTGAAACTCTTAGACAACCTTGATTTTAAGGCCTATTAAATATTGAACTTATATTATGGCAAACTTACATAGAAAAAATCGAAGGAGATAACTTCAATAACCTTTTGGTAAAATTGTGTTTTAATGTTTTTGTGGCAGATTTTGATGAAAATCGTGAATTGCATTTTATTTGGTATTACAACAAAACAAATGTTTCTATACATTGTAACTAGATTGCTGTTAATAATTCGTTGTCGAGGTAATATACTACATACATGACAGAAAGAGATATTCACCGAAAAGCAACAGAAATATAATTTAGTCAAAGTTGAATATATAGATGATTATGCTATGGTTTTTATGTCCTTTGTGGTACATGTATAAGAACTTCGGTTCGTATGCATTCTTGACTTTCAATTTTTGGCTTTAACCCTTTATGATGATGGCTAATCATTGTATCTATAGCCTCGTTAGTGGAGAATAAAACAGGTTAAATACAATTTCAAATGAAGAGCATTAAGTTTATAAAAATCGTTGGTTTTATAGCTAACAAATCTATTCTTAGGGTAGAAAATCGGTAGTGTTTCGAAAAGTTTGAAGTGTTTGGTATAAAAAATACACTAAGAATATCTTTGAGTTTAAGATCAACCATGGGTAATTGAGATCGATCAATTTTAGACATCGCATTTGAAAATGGTCTTCATGTCTTCAGAATGAACTTACAATTGTACTATCAAGTTAGGTGTCGTATGATTGACAAATACGAAAGAACGGTGAGAATACTGGCAAGTAATTGTACGGGCAAATTCAATGAGCAAAACAATACCGTAAAGACTAGTAGGCTAATTTATACCGCAGTATACGGAAACCTAATGAACTAATTTATACCGCAGTATACGGAAACAGTTATTGCAGACACCATCATAACCTGGATTCGACTACTTGCCTTGGGCATGGATTTAGAATAAAATTGTGTTAAACATGTTTATGAGGTATCTGTTTCCCCAAATATATTTGAATAGCAGTGTTGTACTTAACATACGAACAAACAGAGACAGCGAGGAATGGCTTAACAATATAAAATCGATACTTAGCATAAAATGAATTCCAAAAAGACGCTAAAGAGAGACAAAAGGTACCGAATGAACACTAACAACGCCATGGCTAAACAAGAAAGGGCCTTTATAAGAGGGGTGAAAGATGCCAGAGGTACATTCAAACTAATAAAACGAAAATAAACTGAGAAAGCTATGGCTAAAAAGGAAAAAAAACAAACAATAGTACACAAAGTGAAACATAGAAAAATAAAGACTAAGCAACACTGGGTACACTCTTATGTACTCCGGAAAGGTACGCAAATCCTGCTCCACGTGCGGAACCCGTCATGTTGCTTATATTAGTACAAACCAAGTAAAGTATATATCTAAACGTATTAGCAGTTTCTTGAATATGCCTTTTTGTGTTTCTTTGCTACATATGACACTTCTCTGTACCCATGCATCCCGTCATTGTTTTATTTTGTTGTTGTAGATATTTGTATTCCTGTTTTTCATTTTTGCTTATGTGATTTAATTTTGTTTTTGTTTTGTTCACACATCCTAGTCAATAGTGGAATTTGATGCGACTAGTATATAGTTGAGAGGTTCAGCTAGCTACAAAACCAGGTTTAACCCACCATTTTCTACATAAGAAAATGCCTGTGTCAAGTTAGGAATATGACACTTGTAACCAATTCGTGTAATGTGTTTGTGCTTTTGATTTTGCCATTTGATTAGGAACTTTCCGTTTTGAAGTTTCGGTATTTTTGTGATTTTACTTTTTAACTATCTCAAAGCCTCATTGGAACTAATTATTTTCGAAGAATAAAATATCAACCAGTATACCTCCGATGGATAAAGTATGAAGACGCCATAAGCAGTGTGCAAAACATATGAGTATCGATAGGATGTGCACGCATGTCCAAAAGTGAAAATATGTATTGAAAGCAACATATAAGTACCAGAAAAAATATAACAATATGTATTGCATGTTTTATGGGGTTTTCTTGGAAATCCGTCAGATAAACCATACGAGTAAAGTATAATTCAATTCTGAATTCACGAATAATTCCATTTTGCCATTTATATATATTGTTATTGAAATGACATAATCGTGCTGAAATACCAACAAGAAAAAGAGTATACACGCTGAAATGTCTCGCCTTATTTACTGATAATTTATGACTGAAGTTATGCTGAAAGTTTTAAAGATAGATTATTTTTTCTACAAGTATTACACGTACGTTACACTCACTTTATCAATTCAATTCAAATAAGACAGAAATGAAGCCTAACAAACAGACAGTTATAATGTACAATCATTTCATGGACCAAATTTAAGTTACCCATTGATATTACAGTATCTATGGAAAAAAGAGAGTTCATCATAAACGCTTTTAAAACAGTTATTGTTTGGCTGATTGCGTGGTGTTTAACGTCACTTTCATCACTAGTATGCTATTTTGTCGCGGTAGGCTTTTATTGGAGAAGGCCGGTGTGCCATGGAGAGAACCACCGACCTTCGTTAGAAAATCTAACAATCCTAGTCAATTAACATTAGAGACAATTCCACTTACCACGTGCAGGATTCAAACTTACAATAGTTGATTAATCGGACCACTCGGCCTCTTTCACAATAATTAATTTCTTATAGTAGATGACATATGGTAACATGACCTTACCGAGAAATAAAATTGAGAATGGAAATGGGGAATGTGTCAAAGAGACAACAACCCGACCATAGAGAAGACAACAGCAGAAGGTCACCAACAGGTCTTCAATGCAGCGAGAAATTCCCGCACCCGGAGGCGGTCTTCAGCTGGCCCCTAAACAAATATATATACTAGTTCAGTGATAATGAACGCCATACTAAACTCCAAATTGTACACAAGAAACTAAAATTAAAAATAATACAAGACTAACAAAGACCAGAGGCTCCTGACTTGGGACATGCGCAAAAATGCGGCGGGGTTAAACATGTTTATGAGATCTCAACCCTCCCCCTATACCTCTAGCCAATGCAGAAAAGTAAACGCATAAAAAACCTTTATTACTGATACATGAAATTAAAACAACGTCAGTTTAATCCCGTTTTGAAGACATGAAAACCTTGCAAGGATTCTATCCACCAATTATTATAACTTATTTAGATAAATAAAGGCAACAGTAGTATACCCCTGTTTAATAGTCATAATTCGATTGAGCGAAAACATAAAACGTAATTTCGATTTTGTTGTATGTTTCAATAATATACTTTCCACAGGAAAGATGCCTCATCACATGTACAATGCATAATGAACATAGATTTGTTGAGATAAAACCAGGCATTGTCTACAACAAGAGGCTCTAACGAGCCTGTGTCGCTCACCTTGGTCTATGTGAATATTAAACAAAGGAAGCAGATGGATTCATGACAAAATTGTGTTTTGGTGATGTTGATGTGTGTGTACATCTTACTTTACTTTACTGAACATTCTTGCTGCTTACAATTATCTCTATCTATAATGAACTTGGCCCAGTAGTTTCAGTGGAAAATGTTAGTAAAAATTTACAAATTTTATTAAAATTGTTAAAAATTTACTATAAAGGACAATAACTCCTTAGGGGGTCAATTGACCATTTCAGTCAAGTTGACTTATTTGTAAATCTTACTTTGCTGTACATTATTGCTGTTAACAGTTTATCTCTATCTATAATAATATTCAAGATTATAACCCAAAACAGTAAAGTTTCCTTAAAATTACCAATTTAGGGGCAGCAACCCAACAACGGGTTGTCCGATTCATCTGAAAATTTCAGGGCAGATAAATCTTGACCTGATAAACAATATTGCCCTATGTCAGATTTGCTCTTAATGCTTTGGTTTTTGAGTTATAAACCAAAAACTGCATTTTACCCCTATGTTCTATTTTTAGCCATGGCGGCCATCTTGGTTGGATGACCGGGTCACCGGACACATTTTCTAAACTAGATACCCCAAAGATGATTGTGGCCAAGTTTGGATTAATTTGGCCCAGTAGTTTCAGAGGAGAGGATTTTTGTAAAAGATTACTAAGATTTACGAAAAATGGTTAAAAATTTACTATAAAGAGCAATAACTCCTAAAGGGGTCAACTGACCATTTTGGTCATGTTGACTTATTTGTTTACCTTAACTATTGTGTCTGTATTTATATTGTATGTTTCTCTGTAAACTTGTATCTAGTTTTTAGAGAATAAAGTATCTAAATCTAATAAATCTTACTTTGCTGAACATTATTGCTGTTTACAGTTTATCTCTATCTATAATAATATTCAAGATAATAACCAAAAACAGTAAAATTTCCTTTAAATTACCAATTCAGGGGCAGCAACCCAACAACGGGTTGTCCCATTCATCTGAAAATTTCAGGGCAGATAGATCTTGACCTGATAAACAATTTTACCCTTTGTCAAATTTGCTCTAAATGCTTCAGTTTTTGAGTTATAAGCCAAAAACTGCATTTTACCCCTATGTTCTATTTTTAGCCATGGCGGCCATATTGGTTGGATGGCCGGGTCACCGGACACATTTTTAAAACTAGACACCCCAAAGATGATTGTGGCCAGGTTTGGATTAATTTGGCCCAGTAGTTTCAGAGGAGAAGATTTTTGTAAAAGATTACTAAGATTTACGAAAAATGGTTAAAAATTGACCATAAAGGGCAATAACTCCTAAAGGGGTCAACTGACCATTTCGGTCATGTTGACTTATTTGTAAATCTTACTTTGCTGAACATTATTGCTCTTTACAGTTTATCTCTATCTATAATAATATTCAAGATAATAACCAAAAACAGTAAAATTTCCTTTAAATTACCAATTTAGGGGCAGCAATCCAACAACTGGTTGTCCGATTCATCTGAAAATTTCAGGGCAGATAGATCTTGACCTGATAAACAATTTTACCCGTGTCAGATTTGCTCTAAATGCTTTGGTTTTTGAGTTATAAGCCAAAAACTGCATTTTACCCCTATGTTCTATTTTAGCCATGGCGGCCATCTTGGTTGGTTGGCCGGGTCTACTGACACATTTTTTTAAACTAGATACCCCAATGATGATTGTGGCCAAGTTTGGATTAATTTGGCCCTGTAGTTTCAGAGAAGATTTTTGTAAAAGTTAACGCCGGACGCAGGACGACGCCGGACGACGCCGGACGCAAAGTGATGGGAAAAGCTCACTTGGCCCTTCGGGCCAGGTGAGCTAACAAAAGGAGACGGATCTTAGTCTGTATGGAAATTTATGTAAGCAAATTTATTTTGTCTTTATTGTTTAAGCATAAATCATGCCTTAAATGTTTTATCGTTTAAATTGTTTTACATCTCGTCATGTCATGGTCTCCTACAGTTAGACTATATAGTATGATTTTTTCTGTTGTTTATTTTTTTGGCGTTAGGTGACCTATAGTTGCTTAAATCCACACCATCTAGACTCTTATTCGCAATCATTCCATGGACATCTGATGTTTTAAATGAAGGGAAACAACTTTTACTTTAAATGGTATATATGAAGCAAGGCAATATCTTGTAATTATGGTTTCAGAAGCCTCAAATTTGATTTATTAACAATTTACAAATATATTGGAGGCTTTTACTGTGACCTGTGTAAATCTATATAAAATATATGGTGTCCCTTCCAAGAGAAGAAAGGATGTTAGAGGGTTTATAAAGAAAACACAAATCCCATGAAATGATTGAAATATATTATGTATCATATATACGATCGGTACATTTATTGTCATTAGACAATTGCTGAATGACATCGACGGGTACCATATGTGCAGGAGGTCTGCTGACCTTTTCGTAACACCTGAAATCACCGCCAGTTATTGGTAGAATTCTTGCTAAGGCTGAAGTTTTCTATGTTGAGTTTTATGTATACTTTTGCTTGTCAATTGTTCTTATTCATCTTCTTTAGCCGTGGCGTTGTCCGTTTATTTCTGACATATAAGTTTTGAATGAGCTTCTGGTATCTTTCGCACCTCTTCTACAGGCAAACAAAAGATTTCAAACCTTATAAACGAATACATTAGCAAAACTGGATAAATTGTAATTCTAGTTTGTGCCCTTCCAAAAAATTTAAAGGAATCATATGGTATTAAGTTGTAAACATATCCGAGATTATCCAACATACAGGACAAATAAAAAACTATTTAAAAAGAGGAAATAACTAATATATATTATTCTCTTCTTATATTATAGCATTTTAAATAACTCTTTTATATACTATAAATAACACTGAAACCTATGGCTCTTTAAATTAAAGAGCAAGGACAAAATAAAACAGATTCTAAAGTAGAGCAACATTTTAAAATCTCTTAATATACTTTTACCTTTTAAATTCCTTCTGATTAAATACTTTCAATAGTTCTACAAATTATAAGTCATTTACTTCAAAACACTATGCTTTAGATATAATTAACTTGAAGTAGACTTTGCTTAATATGAAATAAACTTTGTGCAACTTGAAGTACATTATGTGTAACTTGAAGAAGACTATGTGTAACTTGCAGTAGACGATGTGTAACTTGAAGTAGAGTATGCGTAACTTGCAGTAGACTATGTGCAACTTAAAGTAGACTGTGTAACTCAGAGAACACTGTGCAACTCATAGACTGTATAATTTGAAATAGACTGCAAGTGAATTACCAAACATGACTCTACAAAGAACAATAGGTACTTCATGGAGTATTATGATAGGTATGTATATGATCTATTTTCATGGGGCAAGACTTTGACTCCCTTTGTAGACTAACAACTGGTCTAACTAAATCAGAAGTGTCATTTTGACTCACTAGGCGGTCAAGTGTAAAAGGAATGCTTTCACATTACTCCTAAAATGATACTGTATGTTAAAGTATTCCGTAAAGCAAGCTATCACTACGTTTGCAGTGGTAATTTTCCCCCACATATACTACACGTAAATGTATAAAAGAGGGACAAAAGATACCAGAGAGATAGTCAAACACATAGATCGAAAATAAACTGACAATGCCATGGCTAAAAAAAAGACAAACAGACAAATAATAGTACAGAAGACACAACATAGTAAACTAAAGACTAAGCAACACGAACCCCTAGCTACCAAAAACTGGGGTTGATCTCAGGTGCTCCAGAAGGGTAGGCAGATCCTGCTCCACATGTGGCACTCATGTATACCTTATATTTCAAGAATTAATACTGTTTAAATACTGGGTACATGGTATTGAGACAGAAATTCTGATATCCAATTAAGAAAAAAGACTTTTCTTATTGCCTTTTCTCTCAGGTTGAGTATTTAAATGATTAAATAACAACATTTCTTGTTTGACTGATCCAAAGACAACAGTACTTTTTATAATGTATCTACATTACATGTATAAAATATTTTTTGTCTTACACATTTAGTGCTCCTTTAAGAGCAGGGAAACGGCAAACACCAATTTTCTTATTTTTGATTTGAACTGGTCTGAGATAGCACCCATGACTTCCTGCACTTGAGTGTGAGAAAACGTTATCCACTGAAGCAGTTAACATTTATTCAAAATAAAGTTGACTAAAATAGTCTTTTAAATCAACTCAATTATTTTTAAAGGTTTAATTCTTGTATACATGTATTTTTTGCACATATCTAAAATATATAAATAAAAACACATTTTAATTTACAAATTGAAAGCACCTTACAATAAATATCACAAATATCATCCATTTATACAATACTGAGGGCCACAATTTGTAATGTGGCCAGTTATGGTCATGATGTAACTCTTAGCAATCTTTTACTCAAATGTACAACATCTGGACAACACAAAATCTTAAATATTTATAAAAATCAACAAACAATATCATAAGGCATAGTTTTTAACACATGTTTTTGTGTAATTTACATTGTGGAGAAAAAAAGAGGAATAAAAATCATGATTTTTTTTCTTTAAATGCAAATCAGAATGAGTTCTTATATATATTATAATAAGATACATGTTATGACAAACTACATGATATTGATCTTCTCTAAATCTTACCCACTTTATCCTTTTCCTTAACATGTGATTTCTTTGATCTCAGTTCCTCATTGGTCAAAATTTGATTATGACATCAGGTTTTCTTGCCTTTCTCTGAAAATCCTATTGTGATGTCATGAAAAAAAGGTGACCATACCTGATTAAGTCACATATTAAGAGTGTTGGCAGATCATTCCAATCAAAGGATCAAGTTTGTCTGCATGATGTCTAACTATTATTAGAGAAACTGATTACACCACCATATATCATGCAATACGATATTTATACGAGCCTTACGCTTAAAATTAGAAATTTAACTATCTCGACTGGATAAATATTGTATCACACTTGATGCAGTGATCTTTATTTTATACATCTCTGTATACATAACTTTGCTTTAGACTCTTTATATATTGAACATTCAATCAAAAAAACATTGAATTGCAATACAAGAAAAAAAATTATAGGTTTATCGAAAATATCAAAACAAATCTGACAAGTCTTATTTAAAAATTAAAAAAAATTCAGAAACAATAAATTATGAATAAAAAATGTTTATAAGCTATAATATTCATATTTTCCCCATACACATTGATATAAATTCTTTTCTACTATTATCTTATTTAAAAAAATAATATTCAGACTAATTGAATTCTACTTAAAAGTACTTTTACAAATACAATTTGATAAATTAGCAATGTTTAATGACAATGATTGTTTTCTTTGAAAGAATACATTATAATTAACAACCTTTAAACTCTGAAAATAACAAATTAAATATTCAACTTTTGTTGCCACTTTCTAGCCTACTGTGAATTCATTCATTTTCTTAGGTAACAATTTCTATGGATTGAGACATGTTCAGAAAAAAATTGTATTTTCATTGATTTTTGATTTATAGATTTTACTAAAATATATGCATATATGAAAGATCATGTTAGCCTCAGGGATGGGGTCGATTACTTTAAAATGTAATCGATTAAATTACAATTACTTTGCTTATAAAATGTAATCGATTACATTACAATTACACCTTATTTCAAATGTAATTGATTACATTAGATTACTTTTCTTTAAAGTAATCATGATTACTTGTGATTACTTATGATTACATTGTATATTGCAATATTAAAGAATTTTTAATAACTTTTTATCCTCACGAAATAGCTAATTTTGGTGATTTTTTTAAAGCCATAATTTATTAATCTTATTTTAAAGAATTTAGACAAGTACAGTGTAACATGTGTAGTTTGGTAACATAGCTTAAGACAAGTGTCCTTTATCTATGTAACGATATAACTTTGTTTTTTTCTACAAATTTTAACCAATTTGATTCCGCCCAATTCATAAAAAACTGGACAAATAAAGAAAAATCAAGTAAGTATAGTTTTATTGTCTGTGAGGACATAATTGACACATCCATAAATGTTTTTACAGGTGTTAATCCCTACTTTCATTATTTTAACAAACAATGGGTGAGCTTGGGTATTAAAATTTTATTGTCTTAATTGCAATATCAATAAATTATAAGTGGTTAATTGTCATAATTTGTTTGAAAATTTTGAATACATTTTTATCATAATATTTATGAAAAACAAGATTTGTTAAAATTGTCAAAAAATAAAATATGATTTTAAATTCCATTTTGGATTAAAAGGGCTCATGCAGTTATGTATGTCGACCTACAAAGTCAAATTGGAACTTAATGTTTTCTGCTTTTGAATTTCATTGTAGTTTTACATAAATATAGGGCATACTTATATGAAATTGGAGTTAATATCAGAAGTGTTCAATCAATGAACAAAAATGCTTTCAAGACATACTCTTATATCATAAGAGCTCAATCTCACAAACACTGGAAAGCAAAATCCTTAATTAAATTGTTAACAAAATAAAACACTTGGTTATACAAAACTTGTTATATAGATGATACTATTTATCACATTAAACAAAGTCCCATCATAATGAATACTAGTTTCATGATTTTTTTTATTCATGCTTTACATTTTCATATTGTCTATCAAATACTTTTTTCCTATATACCAGTATACAAGATTTGTAATCAGCAAGTAATCATATGAATGTAATCTTAAAGTAATCTAAAAGTAATCATGATTACACCTGTTTTTGGCAATGTAATCGATTACATTACGATTACTTGTAATCAGAAATGGCATGATTACTGATTACATAGGATTACACTGCAAAATGTAATCGATTACAGCTGATTACGATTACTGATTATGATTACCCCATGCCTGGTTAGCCTACACAATAAAATATTAAGTGTACCTTTGTTGAAAATTTAAATTTTATGGTTCATGTTAACCCACAAAATTCACAGAGTTCCCCATGAATAATAATGAATTCAGTTTTATAAATGACTATTGACTCAATTATAGATAACAATCACTATTTCAATGAATAATGCCCCAAAAAATATACAACAAAAATTTAAATAGTAAAAGCTTGGTCCTTCACAGGCTTATAATAAACAAAGTATCTCAGTTTCATTCGTTTTTCTTTCATTTCATTTATCCCCAATTAAAAATGCAGACCTGCCAAAAAAACATTGAAAAATCTGTTTGTAAGCTATGCACAATGCAGTTCACATACAAAACAATAAAATAGCAGGATACATCATTGTCAATGTACACAAACACAAAGTATTGAAAATGATGATCCACATATATATATCCTTGCAACTAGTGTGGATTTGGTGGATATGAAGTAAAATCCACACAACCCTTGTGTGTGAATACAATTTTCATGGACTGAAAAATGGTTTTTGGGTCCTAAATGCTCCGCAACTTTATTCATAATTTGGCCTATTAATTTTTTTTGGTTTAAAGTTTTATTGATAAGTCTTTTAAAGACAAAACACAATATGTTTCTATCCTACATAATTTTAAAGATGTATTGATATAAAATTAAGGAGATGTTTTATGAATGCCTTATAAAGACAAATATCATATATTTTTTAGTTAATCATTAACCCTAAGTTTAAATATGCATAAATAGTTGCAATACTGTGAAGCCTTAACATATATTTCAAAGAAGAATCTTTTTTCACTTCATTACTCTAAACCAAACTATACCTTTGTTTATCTTTGTTTAAATTTCAGTAGACCTTTGGAATGATATGTATTTTAACATTTCTTCAAAGATTCTCAAATACAAAAAAAATAGTCACTCTAATAATAGCATGTGTTTAAGGGAGTTCGCTTCTCAGTTTCAAAGTAATTAACTTTTCAAAACACTAGTTTATATTGATAGGGAATTAATTAAGGAATCCAAAGAGAAAAAAAAATATGTAGGTCACCGTGCTTGTTTTTGAGATATGAGCCATTGAAATTTTGGCGGGAACATATTCTCTCTTGACTTTTCATAGCTTTATCATTGACAAGTTGAAGTTCTCAAAAACTTTTAAAAAGTAATTAAAATTTTATAAGACTTTTACAGATGGCTTATCATTATGCATGTAAAAGATTTTCATAAAGAAAAATGGGGGTCACCGGGCAAATTTTTTCAAGGCATTCAAATGGATAAAACCAGAGGATTCCGAAAATCTGACAAAAAATCCAAAACATGACAAGCCAGCTTCCTTAACAATGAGATAAATCAATTTGCAATGTGTCCTTGTGAATTCTTTATATCGCATATATGAGGGTAGTAATGCCATTTATCGTCAGTCTTCAAATGGTCATTTTCGACTACCGTTAGCTTCAAATTGGTTAAGATTTTACAGTGAAAATCAAAATATCCTTCTTGTGATTGGTCAGAGGTCTCAAATAATTATTGTTATTGTTACTTTTCATGTTTTTGGAGAAAAAAAAATTTGATTTGTCAAAATTAGCCCATATTTTTATCAACTAAAAAAGTTGTACATTTTAATCGTCATGCACTACAAATTACCCTTAACGTCAATAACAATAAATTTTTACTGTTATTCTTCATGAAGGTACCCCCTTACAACTCTCATATATTCTCTAGAGCTATCAAGGAAGCATTTGATTCAAGATAGATTTTACAAAAATATTCATTTTCTAAAATTACACATGTGTCAAATATCTATTCATGTTATTCAAATGAAATTCATTGGTCCTATAAGGCCAACTAAAATTAATTAGTAGATTTTCATCCAAAGTTTTGAAAAAAATGGGGCGGGTGGGAGGATTTTATTATAAAAATTTTATTTAATATGAAACCTTCTTGTGACGTGAACTTCATATATATTCAAGTGTTTAATTAAAAAATGTAGCTTATACCATGCACATGTGTAAACATGTCTAAAAAATCGTACATAATTTTTTTAATTCTTAAATAAATATCTCTGATTGGCAATGACTGTTCTACATGCAATTGCTACTTTAGAATACTATTTCCAGTAAACAGTAAAATCATGCAGAAATTCTCTATTCAGTTGGACTACTTTTTAACGATGGTTTGTAGTCCCCATAAAATTATGCAAATGCAATGGTATTCAACACAAGTATTATGAATGAAATGAGAACTCAAACAGTGTTGGTAATAGTAGGGTTGTGCTTTTAAGATTCTCAAGTTATTCAAGACTGAAGCAAATATAATTAAAATGTAAATCATGAAGTTGTTTAATGACTCTTTTAAGGATATTTGGTATTTTTAAACAAAAACAATAGCCATGGGTAAATCTAAGGGCTTTCTATAACACAATGTGTATGTTTGCCGGGTCCAGTTATGTTTTTTTCTACCAATGTGTTCCACGATTCTTGCACTTTTGAAATCTTTCAGAGCCCAAATTTGCTGACACAAAGTCAAGGTTTTATTAAAAAAAATCCACGGTTTTCTAATGACAGAAATTTTCAATTTGTGACATACAGCGATTTGCGTTCTTGAACATAGTGCATTACTCGTAACCCGAATATTTCATGCCCTTCTGGTAATCTATCTCTATTCACCGTAGATGATATTGTCATCATTGAGCAGCATATGATCGTTTTAAATTACTGGAAACAATAAATATGAAAACCGAAATTTGAAACAGGAAGTTCAAATGAAACGAAATAATTGACGGTTACGGAAAGGAACAAATCCGGAAATCGTAAATTTTTCAAAATAAAAAAAAAACGGGGCGGGACTATTTCAGAGGGGCGGGCGGGGATGAAAATCTATCAATTAATTTTAATTGGCCTAATAATAGTAATACATGATAATAAAATCAAGTTCTTTCACTCATTCATTCTATTCACGAATACAAATATAAACATGATAACTATTCATCAATTAACTTTCCTCATCTCAATGTATGTGATCCATTAAATATGTACTGATAATTTGTCCAAAGCTAATGATTGACAAAATGATTGATAAAAAGACTAGTTCCTCCTTCTTCCCGCCATAATGGAACATCGTAATGAAGTACTAACCACTTAGTGGCCGACAACTAATAATATCACATGTTAAAAGATCTAGATGGGCACAAAATGTATTCATAATCACATTTCTATGGTGGACAGAGGTCAATGGGCATAAAACGTTGTGTTGACCGTCAATAGAAATAAATCTGGGTCCCATGACCAATACTCGTTACTCTCGTAAAAGTCCAAAAATGAATACTGTGATTCTCTCTCTTCTATATATTGCTGTAGTAGCTGCAAAATGAACAGAAAATAAAATAGAAAGATTGCTATCTTATTTAGGGACGACATCAAAAAATCAATGAAGGATAAAAAACTTAATTCAAATAGGTTTTTTTTTTGGGGGGGGGGGGCAAAATTGCTGAAAGCTTTGTTTAATTGACATCGCTTTTATATATATAATCTTATTGGTCAATCAATTTTTCCCAAATTAAGTTAAGAGGGGGGTAGGGGCCTGGGGGGTCAGTGAAAAAACTATATGAATTAAGTTTTTTTATCCTACATTGAACTTTTGATGTCCTCCCTTAATGCCTTACACATCATTCAAAATAGAAATGATATTGTGTTCTCGATTTAAATGTCCATAGTAGCTATCTACATCACCAAGTACTGCAAGGTTTGATCTTTTGTTATGCTGTGCAAGAAGAATTTTGTATTGAAAGGGAGATAACTCCTATATTTTTCAGATACTTATGATTTTGCTTGGTATACAAACTTTGATTAAATCATGTCAACACTGAGGACAAGAAAAAAAGTGTTCTAAATATAATTTCTGTTTTAGAACCCATTCTGGTTTTGTCAGATCAATACACACCATCAATTAATTGGTGGGATTAAATTTCATTGACCCATGTTATAAAAACCAGACATGCCAGAACAGCATTTAAAAGTAACTATAGACTCTAAAGAGCCTGTGTCGCTCACCTTGGTCTATGTGAATATTAAACAAAGGACACATATGGATTCATGACAAAATTGTGTTTTGGTGATGGTGATGTGCTTGTAGATCTTACTTTTCTAAACATTCTTGCTGCTTACAATTATCTGTATCTATAATGAACTTGGCCCAGTAGTTTCAGTGGAAAATGTTAGTGAAAATATATATATAAATTTTATGAAAATTATTAAAAATTGACTATGAAGGACAATAACTCCTTGAGGGGGTCAATTGACCATTTTGGGCATGTTGACTTATTTTTAGGTCTTACTTTGCTGTACATTATTGTTGTTTACAGTTTATCTCTATCTATAATAATATTCAAGATAATAACAAAAAAAACAGCAAAATATCCTTAAAATTACCAATCCAGGGGCAGCAACCCATCAACCAGTTATCTGATTCATCTGAAAATTTCAGGGCAGATAGATCTTGGCCTGATCAACAATTTCACCTCCTGTCAGATTTGCTCTAAATGCTTTGATTTTTGAGTTATAAGCCAAAAACTGCATTTTACCCCTATGTTCTATTTTTATCCATGGCGGCGATCTTGGTTGGTTGGCCGGGTCACTGGACACATTTTTTGAAACTAGATACCCCAATAATGATTGTGGCCAAGTTTGGTTAAATTTGACCCAGTACTTTCAGAGGAGAAGATTTTTGTAAAAGTTAACGACGACGGACGACGACGAACGCCAAGTGATGAGAAAAGCTCACATGGCCCTTCAGACCAGGTGAGCTAAAAAGTGCTTTCAGATCCTTGTAACACACGCAAGATCTGTATCTTAATCAGAATGTATTATCTTTCATCTTTCTTTGTGATACAATGCTGTATCAAGCTACTCTAGCCTCTTAGATAATTTATTCAGTTCAGTTGTCTTAAGAATTATTTATACAATCACATCAGTTTATATCATGTTTATAAGCAAACGTCATTGAAATGGCCGGGGAAATAAAAAAAAAAAAAACTAGCTATGGTCTCATAAATCTGAGGAAATCATACTTTTGTGGCCAATTAAGTGAGGTTAACCCTTTCATCCCCAATAATCTTTTAGGCAATGCCTGTTCCTCTAATGTAATTGGACTATATAAAGAGAGATAACTCTATATTATGTTTGAACAATAACTGGTTTGCTGTTGGGGTTATCTATCCTCTTCCTGTTAATGGTATCCTATGTAACATGTGCTTATAGTTATTAAAGTATTTAAACTTATTGATGTCCTTCTAAGTGTCTGACGGTTTTTTAAACAAAAGAGAATCTACAAGGCCAAAATTAAAAATATGTTTGTTTCCCCTCCCCCACCCAGGTCAAAAATAAGCCCCGGGTCAAAAAATTATTTTCCACAAAAAAAATCAAAATTATTTTTTTCCTGAAAATAATTTGTTTCCATTTTTGGAAAGTGCTTGAAAGCAAAAGGATTGATAATCTAAATAAATACACTCAAATTGAGCACAAACAACTGATAAGTGGCCTGGACTGGACAAGCCAAACCATTCATGTGACCATGCTATGACAATCACATCCAGTTAAAAAAAAAAAAAAAAAAAGAACCTGCCGTCCTGGTCTGTTTACAAAGGGTAGACCCGGGGAGGGGAAACAGATGTTCTTTTAAATGTGGCCCAATTAAGGAATATTTCTTTTTCTTTGTTCTAACCTCATATGATCTAAGTGATGTACCAATCTGAAGAAAGAACATGGCAAAACAAAATGTCATTCCACATACTGCAAATAGTCGTAGTAAAATAAAATCATCTCGTAAAATTCTGAAAAAAAATCATAAATTGTCATTTCACATACATGTAACATTTATAAATATTAAACGTGTTAAATGGTAGTCCATTTATTTCAATAGGTAAAGTGTTATTAGTTAAGTTAAAAATGTCCTGAAAGTAAAACAAATTTTGAAAATACCATCTAATTAAACATTAACCTTAAGTCCTTTTACTACTACCATAAATCTGCCATAAATGGACATTTATGACGAAATTTGTATACATGTACATACGTCAAATTTCTAACATTAGGCCAACTAAAAATTAATATGTAGAATTTTGTCCCACTTGCATGACTTGAAAAACATTTTTGAACTTCTAGTTTTCTTTCTTTTGAAATTCTTCTGTAGTGTGTTTTTCATATATTTGTTCATGATGTTAAATTGTTATGGTGCTGGTGTGGATCCAGCCATTTATAAAAAAAAAACAAGGTTAAAAGGGAGAGGGGTGTGCTCCAACAATGTAGGACAGAAAGCATGGAAAGTCACAGGACAAAAAGTCACAGGCAAAAGTCACGGACAAAAAGTCACAGGACAAAAAGTCACAATTCATTTTTTCTGATTATTTTCTTTGAATAAAAAACACTCATTTCTACAAAAAAAATAGATATAAACAAATCACCAAAGTTTCATGGACATTGGTGAAAGCCTTTTTGAGTTATTGTCCGAAGTGTTGAAAATCCCCCTTTTTTTTTATGAATAATTCGATATAAAGCCCCATAAATCCAAAACTTAAAATCTGAAATTTATAAAAATTGAAAGGGAGCTTACATCAATAGATATAAACAATTCATCGAAGTTTTATGGACATTGGTGAAAGTCTTTTTGAGTTATTGTCCGAAGTGTTGAAAATCCCCCTTTTTTTATGAATATTTAAAGCCCCATAAATCCAAAACTTAAAATCTGAAATTTATAAAAATTGAAAGGGAGCTTACATCAATAGATATAAACAATTCACCAAAGTTTCATGGACAGTGGTGAAAGCCTTTTTGAGTTATTGTCTGAAGTGTTGAAAATCCCCCCTTTTTTATGAATAAAGCCCCATAAATCCAAAACTTAAAATCTGAAATTAAAAAAAAACAAAAGGGAGCTTACGTCAATACATATAAACAATTCACTTAAGTTTCATGGAAATTGGTGAAAGTGACTGTGTTTTTGAGTTATTGTCCGAAGTGTGGACGACGGACGGATGGACAACGGTATACCATAATACGTCCCGTCTAAAAGACGGGCGTATAAAAAGTAAATATTTCTGTGACTTTTTGTCCTATCAAATCTGTGACTTTATGTCCTGTGACTTTTTTTCCTGTGACTTGTAGGATGTAGGACAGAAAGTCACAGGACAAAAAGTCACAGACAAAAAGTCACAGGACAAAAGTCACAATTCAGTTTAGAGATTATTTTTCTTTGAACAAGAAAACACTAAATTTGAAAATATCTTTTTGTATTTTTATTAAAGTTTAATATATAAAGCAACTTTGTAATTAAAATTTATTCAATAAATATTAATAATGATTAAATAATTGTTATGAAAACAATGTCAAAGTGGCATGGTACTAAAATGGCTTCATTTTGCGAATAAATACATCCTTTGCATGTTTAAAATTTAATACAATTTTATTTATCAAGGTTTATGAGCAATTTCCTTAACTTAAAAATGAATATAGGTTATAAAAAGTAAATATTTCAAAATATATTAAAACAATTGTCAAAATATTATTTGTGGCTTTTTGTCCTATCAAATTTGTGACTATGTCCTGTGACTTTTTGTCCTGTGACTTTCTGTCTGTTTACCGTTTAATGTCACCTGGTTGCTTTTGGTTTGCACGTCTACCTGACAATATATTGTTATGTAACATTACAACCCAAGTCAGAGTTCACCTGTTCGTCAAGTGATGGGATTTTGAAGGTATAGAATATTTATCTATATCAATTGTTGCGAATTTTTTTCTTGGGACGTGAATATTTTATTGTTCTAAAAGGAATGTATAAATATATTTCTAAAGAAAGATATATTATCATGATTATACAGAAAACAGGAAAACATCTTTAAAAAAAAAGAAGAGAAAAAAAATATTATAAATTTTATTGTTAACTATTTAATAGTTAAAGTATAGTCCGTCAAAATAAAATGTTCCCGTGTCACATTTAAAATATTTCTTTTTTTTCTCAAGAAATATTGAAATCAATCATATCGAAATATCACCAAAGAAAATCAAAGAAACATCCAAGATTCTACATGAAAAATTAAATTTAATCAAGGAAAATTCTTACTATACAAATCCTTGATTTGATGCAACATTTCCATATACATGTACATGTACATCATCAGTCATTTTGAAAAATCCTGAAATATTCACTTTTTTAAATCAATTTTAGACAGAAATTGACCAGAAATTAAAGTTTTAACTTTTAAATAGTATTTTTTGCCAGATACATATTTGAATATATATTAATCGATATGCAAAGTTTTATTTTTTTTAATGGAATTTCTTTATTTGTTGCAAAAGAAGACATGGGTATCTGTATATTTAGCATTGAGTCAATGGAGAAATAACGAGTAAAAGTTAATGTTTTACGATTCTCAATTGACAGACTTTAATCAAAAATGAAACTGTTAGGACCAACATAATACATTCATGACATTATAAGATAGAAATATGATTGAATATCAAGGATTAATTTGCAAAAGTTAAAAAACGGGTCAGGTTAAAATGGTTAAGGAGAAAATTAAACTTAATCGAAACACCTATGCATTTTATACATGTTATATGGGCGTTTTTCAATAGAAACGTATTTTCTTGTCCCAGCCACTTTAAAAAAATATGTTTGATCTTTGCAAGTAATTTTTTGTGCAGTCAGTACATTGAATTAGATTTAACATTTTTAAGCAAAGAAACAGTTTATTTTTATAGGGATTGATAAGATATTGACTCCTGAATGGTCAAAAACAACCAAAATGGCATGTCCCTAGACCACCTGTTCAACATTCATACTCTAAAATATCGTAAAAAAATGAAGAAATAAATGTTATTTTTACTTTACATAAGTTCTTTAATAGTTCAAAAGTATGTTCAGACCCAACATATTTTAATAAACAGCTTTCAATATAGGATTTTTAATTTCAGAAGGTGTGTCCCTCACAAAATGTCCACTACGAACAAAGTTATTAAAATTGCTAATAAACAGTTTTATAAAATCAGTGTAATTTATGTTTGCAAGAGATATAAACATTAGGGTATTACAAAAGAAATGATGCTTTTATAACGGCAATTAAATTGTTGGTAAGAAAAATTGAGCACATCAAATGGACCAGAGTAATACTGTATTTTTGTTAATGTCCACTACGAAACGGGTCAAATCTCCTTCAGTATCTGGTTTTAAAATTATGAAAAAAAATCAGTGTACAGCTTAATAAATGCTTTGATGAATACAATCAGTCTTGTTACTATTGCAATATAGGGATTGTGGGAAAAAAAATAAAACATGCGAATATGTCCCCTACGAAACAAGTATGGGAGAAAAACGTTTCGTAATGGACACTTCCACTACCATGCAATCTGTTTTTAATCTTTTTTCAATTATATATGTGCAAAACAAATAACAAGGGTTAGTTTCATGTAATTTTTATTGGGCCATTTTTATTAAGTTTTTATTAACATATATAATAGGGTTGATGTCAACTAAGAAACTTTTTGTCCACTACGAAACGGTTTTGTCCACTACGTAACGCATCAAAATGTCCACTACGTAACATGAGTTGTACCTTCATACATTTGTCATATGTGAAGTACTATCTAATCTTTAACGATAAAAATGGTTTTTCAATTCAGAAAAAAATGAGATTTTTCTAGTATTTTATTTAAAGTAAACAAACTGGAATTTCTCTAGGAAACATTTAAAATTGCAAAAAATATGTGTGTTTAGTAGAAGTTTCGTAGGGGACAAAAGTCCCCTACGAAACAGTACACAAATTATGATCAATTATGAAAATAATATCATTTTAAAGAATATTTAAGATTGCACTTTTTGTTTACAAACAGGTCTATAATAGAGGTATTCAAAATAACTCTTGAAATCAAATTTTAGACAAGTTGATTTCCATTTTTTTTAGGTCTGAAAGTTCTGCTTTTATTTAAAAACGCCCATATGGGGCAGTAAAATACAAAATGGCTTTAAACTCTTTTAAAAAAATAGCCCTAGGGGGCCCGGGCCCCCCTTTCGTTGGAAAAATTTGGTTGATTACATAGGGAATCATTGAAGCATGACTGGAGAGGGCCCCCCCCTTAGGTCAGTCAGCGGGCCCCCCTTTAGGAAAAGTTCTGGATCCACCACTGTCACTGATATCTTTCAAATTATTTATCCTATAGATAGTGTTATAATATTTCTCAAACATGTAAAAGGGTCTCCAAATTAATGTCATTAGGGTGTAAAATCAACAGTATATTCCTATTTATCATTTTCATATAAATTTACTTAACAACTTCAAAGTTGTTCTGTTCAGTGTGTTGGTTCCTGGTTAAAACGTCAAATGACGTCATGAAGACATTTCGCGGGAAATATATCACATGACTTTAAAAATGGACGTGGATACTATTGATACTGGTACTGTTCTGCTGACAGGTATAAATTGCTTCTTCAAAAAAACATTAATACATAAATAAGTGTCACATATGATCTGGATGTCAGAGGGCCGTGCAAGTGTTTGACTTTTCGAAGGGAAGCTGCAATTTGAATCTGTCTGCATGATGTTTATAGCGAGATAAGCTCACCGCCAATCCTTTTTTAACAATGACCAAATTCCGAATCCGTTTCTTGTCTCTGCATCCGACTCTTTTTCGTCCTCACTGCTGGCCACATCGTCCATAATTTCTTTTCAACTTCAATTATCGCCCTTTGAAAACAATATTCTCTGGCTTTTTCCCAATGGAGATTGAAAGTTTACGTTGTCCCCGAAGGTGATTTAAGGTCATGAACTCCTCTGTGGTTCATTTCAGACACAACATGTCGGGAGATCACAGGCAATTTTCCACGGTCCTGGGAAAGGAACAGAATGGAGTTATACAGCCTATTCTTACTGGTAAACATGCACACATATGCTGCAATTTTCAGATTTGACATTTTTTTGATATTTTTGTTTTTGTTATGACAACCTTTATTTAGATCAATAACTGCTAAATTATGTCAATTTCCATTTTCACTTCTGTTTTAATTTTATAGTTTCACTTTCGATTTTGTAGGAAATAAAAGCAATTCTTAAATTATTTAACATTTTACAAATAAGCATAATCATTTTAATTTATATGAGGTACATGCATACCAAACATTAGCTTGATATTTATATTGACATTGTGTTCAACATGTTCAACAATGCCAAAAAACAACTATAAACCTTGATTTCAGATTGTGATAATTTTCAAAAAATTAGTTGGAAATTAGAAGTATTTTCTTAAAATGAAAAAAGAAGTATTTTCTTAAAATGAAAAAAGAAGTATTTTCTTAAAATGTGTTTTCTGAACGTGCTGGATAGTCATAAACGTTTTTGATAATGAGTTGATTTTTAAAAATTTCTGATTTACAGAAATGGTTGTTGTGAAACTATTTTTTTTCTACAATGTGACACACTTTTTTTTTGTAATGTGTCATCAATATATTTATTATCCTTCACCTTGTTATCTAATATAATAATAATAGCCATATGGTTTGTCACTCAACTGGCTGACTGGTCAAGTTTTATGAGAAACTTCCTAACCTGTTAGCAGCAGTATTTTTCCTGATAATTTAACTTCATTATTTCAGCTTTGAGATTATATTTAATAATTAAACTGATAAAGATGATCATGATGATGACAGGATGTTTATTGTGTATAATACTATGTACATGTCTACTGTATACTCTACATAGAAATTAAATGTATATTAAGGAAGAAAACATGTAGCGAGTCATATACTTAAGCATAGAAGCATCAATTTTTTAATTTTTAAGTTTTTGGTCTCACCAGACATGGAATGAATTGGCGGATCCAAGGGGAGGGGGGTTGCAACCCCCTCCCTTTTTTTGGCCGATCAATGCATTTGAATGGGGACATACAGTTGGACACCCCCCTTTGTCCTGGGTTGGGAACCCCCCTTTTTAAAATGGCAGGATCAGCACATACATGTAGAATGAAACCCCAACATTTTGCACTTGATGTTCATGAGCAGCTTAGCAGTGTTTGTTCAAAAGTGAAAGTTTATCATGTTCAATGATGTTGAGATTTTAAATATTTTTTTGGCTGCTACATGTAATTTGTCAACAGCTATTATCATGATCATGTTTACATTCATATGACAAATGACTGAAATGTATGAGGAAAAGATATATAGGAATGAATTAACATTCATGATTAATACTTTGACCTACTACCATTATTACACATTTGACATACAATGTATAACATGTATATCAAGGACGTTCAGACATTTATGAATAAGTAAAGTGGTTATGAAAATTAGAAGGATGGTTTTAAGTTAAACCATGTTGAAATTACGTGAATTAAGTTACTGCAGGGGAGTGTAGGTATTAATTGAGATTTGAATAAGAGGAAGAAATGTATAATCATGAAAATATAATTTGGGGAAAAACTAGTGGAAAAGTGGATGAGGTCTGTGATAGGAATATAACTTTAGCTTGTAATCTACATTTTAAAGTATGATTTTTCAGGACTCTTTTAGGATTGAAATTTAATGATGGAACAAACTTTGCCAGTGCCACAATTTTGTCACATAGATGGCCTTGAAAGTAAGCATATCTATGTGGTAATGTTCTCCCAGATACCTAGTATCAGTGTGCTTACCTTGGTTACGCTTGCTGCTACACTATTGATTTTCTACAAAATACTTACATTTTGTACCTATTTTTTCACACAATCTGCTGGTATCGCTATAGTCCTTTCATATAGTACTTTATCCATGTTCAACTTCACTATATTAGTTTACATATATATATATATGTACTATGGCACTCTTTCTGCACATACATCGACATAATAGTACTATAATAACTTTAAGAGGGCCATAGGTTATAACCCTATTATACACTGTTTAGTGTTATAGTTACATGTATGTGATATGTGAAGATCAACATCTGTGCCCCTACCAACTGAACATGACCAATTACACATTTTGAACTCTCCTTTTAAAAGTTGAAGCCTAGTGCCCTTCATTCTGAGCAACCTCACCACATCACAGAATAAATCTAGTTATAGGTATATAGGTATCATATGCATGAACATATTAAAGTACCTAATAGATTTTTGTTTAAATTATTGTCGAGCCTTCGACTTTAGTCGAAAAAGCGAGACTAAGCGATCCTACTTTCCGTCGTCGTCGGTGTCGTCGTCGGCGGCGTCCACAAATATTCACTCTGTGGTTAAAGTTTTTGAAATTTTAATAACTTTCCTAAACTATACTGGATTTCTACCAAACTTGGACAGAAGCTTGTTTATGATCATAAGATAGTATCCAGAAGTAAATTTTGTAAAAATAAAATTCCATTTTTTCCGTATTTTACTTATAAATGGACTTAGTTTTTTCTGCGGGGAAACATTTCATTCACTCTGTGGTTAAAGTTTTTAGAATTTTTATAACTTTCTTAAACTATCCTTGGTTTGTACCAAACTTGGACAGAAGCTTGTTTATGATCATAAGATAGTATCCAAAGTAAATTTTGTAAAAATAAAATTCCATTTTTTCCGTATTTTACTTATAAATGGACTTAGTTTTTTTCTGCGGGGAAACATTACATTCACTCTGTGGTTAAAGTTTTTAGAATTTTAATAACTTTCCTAAACTATCCTTGGTTTGTACAAAACTTGGACAGAAGCTAGTTTATGATCATAAGATAGCATCCAGAAGTAAATTTTGTAAAAAAAAAAATCCATTTTTTCTTTATTTACTTTTAAATGGACTTAGTTTTTCTGTGGGGAAACATTACATTCACTCTGTGGTTAAAGTTTTTAGAATTTTAATAACTTTCTAAAACTATCCTTGGTTTGTACCAAACTTGGACAGAAGCTTATTTATGATCATAAGATAGTATCCAGAAGTAAATTTTGTAAAAAGATAACTCCATTTTTTCTGTATTTTACTTTTAAATGGACTTAGATTTTCTTCCAGTTAATACTTCATACAGTCTGCAGTTAAAGTTTTCAAAACATTTATTAGATTCATTAACTATCCTAGATTTTTACCAAACTTGGACAGAAGCTTCTTACAATCAAAAGATAGTATCAAGAGGAATATTTTTATTGATTTTTTTCCTAATTTTTGTTGAGCCTGTGATTTACAGCAAAAGTAGGCGAGACACTGGGTTCCGCGGAACCCTTACAAATTTTTCTTGTTTTGAAATATTTGCCACTGGACATTCAGCAGACAACAGACAACAGTCAATTGCATTCATTGTTTATACATACATTGTACAGTGTTTGTTGTCTGTTTATGTAGTTCATACTGCTCTTATATTGATTCATGAAATTAGACCGTTGGTTTTCCCGTTTGACAGTCAGGGGACTTACTGAAATAAGTGATTTTTAAATCACTTATTTGAGTAGCAAATTCGATGTTTTGTCACAAATTGGGATTTTGTAGTTTTTTCAAAATTTTAAAGAAATAGGTTTAAATAATATCTTTTAATTAGTAAAATTAAAAAAATATGAACTTTTTGCTTCTTTTAAGTAGCAAGGTTTATGCCTTTGATGCTATTATTTAGCTGAAAATTCTATTTAAGTTGAAAAAATGCTATAATAATGGCTTTACATAATGAACTGATACTTTCTTAAAAGATTTTTCACAGCAGTGGGAGTATTTTTCCTGTGAAGTTAAAGGTTTCATCTTTCAGATTATGTAATAAAATTCTACTGTTCGCGATTAAAAATTTCACTGTTTGGGGGTGTTGAAATTAGTGGGGGGTTATTAACAGAATGATACTTAAAGAAGTGATTTTTGGGAAGGAAATTGAGGTCTGATACTTAAACAAGTGATTTTTATGTCATTATCCTAGATTCAGTACAAGGTCATCACCTGAATTGACCTGGTCATCCTAGACAACACAGATGTTGGTTCTGATAAGTTTAGAAACATAATTAGTCCCTGGATCATTAGTATTCTATATTTAAAGCTACAATAAAATTAAATCACTTCTTCTTGTGATTAATTTGTACTACTTAAATAGGTGATTATTAAAGAAAGACAACTCTAACTTCCAACCTTTATGGAAATAATGTTACTTGAATCAGTGATTTAGAAAATCACTTGTTTAAGTAAGTCCCCTGACTGTTTGAATGGTTTCACCCTAGTAATTTTTGGAGCCCTTTATAGCTTGCTGTTCCGTGTGATTTTTAAAGATTTTAAGTACATTTTAGCAGACCAACCTATCTCTGACATGGAGAAACCCCTCCCCCTTTTCTCATTTATAAGCCAGGGACACAGGTCGTGCTGATAGGTCCGTCTCAGGGGGGCCACTTCAACACTTAATGAATATGGTGTGGTGCTGGGGTTTTGTTACCATGGTTACCCCAACCTTTTCATATAATTTAGATTTTAAAAATGTATACCTTTTCATATTGCGTAGGTAAAAAATGTAACCTTTTCGCCATATTGTTTGGGTTTGGGTTTCTTGTGGTGTGCAATCTGATAATGTAAGAATGGAGTAACCATAGTGTCAAAAGAGAGAAATTGGTTGATAAAAACACAGTCGGAAATACCAAGAAAGATGACAGATGAAGAAGTTATGCATGTTATGGGAACTTTATTGACCTAATCATATATTTCTGATAGCTTTAATTTCCTATGCCTATTAACATATTTACAAGCTTGAAAATGTGACCTATTCCTGCGGCACATCCTATCACCTTGTATATAGTAAGTGCCCCCCCCCCCCCCCCACGAGAGGTCTGTGGCTAAAATTATAAACAATTAATTAAAATGATTTGTTTGTAAACATGGTTATTCAAATACATATAAAACAAAGTTAAATTACTAATGACTAAATGTCCAGACATTATGAAGGTAGTTGGATATTTTAACTAACTTCAGAAGTAAATTCAAATTAAATTAACAAATGATTTACTTAGTTGATTTGAATTTTCCTACAAGTGTTGAATAGTAAATCTTTTATGTTTATTGACAGTTGGTCAACAAGACCTAATTTCATTTGTATTGAGCACAAAAGTCATATAGATAATAACTATCTACATGTAACATAGATATATAAAATGTGATAAACTTTGATTCATTTCACAAATGTACGAGTGGTACAATACCCAATTGCCCCACATACATATATATATATATATATATATCTCATATGTATGTCAATTTTATAAAATCATGTACTTGTTGCTTGCTATCAGTTAGGGTCATTACTTGACCATGTTAATTTTCATTTTTTTTAACATAATTTACAAAAAAATATATGTTAGACTCAGATCGACGTCCGGCCTCTAATCGACGTCCATTCCTCAAATCGATGTCCGTTCCTCAAATCGACGTCCAAATCTGACGTCACATTCTTAAATCGACGTCCAATATTTTGATTATCTAATCGACGTCCAATGTGACTGCATGTAAGTGTATGAAATGAGTAAGCAACCCAACGACAAAGAAAACCAAACAACATCTAGGAGCTTAATTTATTCAGTTTTCATAAATAGACAAAATAAAGAAGCACAGCCAAATTTTTTGAGAGTATTATAATTCGGACTCTAAGTTTTTTTTTCAACAAATTTCTGAGTTTTACACACGTGAACGCAAAAAATTGGCATAATGTTTTTATCTTGTGCGGTTACACCACTGTTCTAGGTTAAGTGCTCACGCACATGTTTAACCCCGACATATTATGCATTGGCCTGCAGTGCATTGGTTTTCGATGGTTTATGTCTGTCATATTTTTTTTCGGAATTGTTTTTTTTTTATAAATAAGACCGTTAAGTTTCTAATTTGAATTGTTTACATTTTTTATGTTGTGGCCTTTTATAGCCTTGCGCATAGATGCCAACCATTACGATTTTTGCGTAGTTTTTCCGATTTTGCGATAAAAACTACGCTGTTACGGTCAAAGTCAAATAGTTACGGATTACCAATCATTGCCAATCAATTTTGTAAAACGCGGATTTGTATCATTACTTTTCCGTCCTGGTCCGGTATTTAGAAAACGCCAATGTAATGCTTCCGGTTCCTCTGGAGTTATCAACCTATTGTTGAGTAACTAACTGACTTCCGAAGAGGCAAACTTGCATTTTATGAAGGAGCTTTCCCCCTTTCTCTACTTCTCCTTGACAAAACGAAAATGTACGAGTCCAGAACATCTGAACAATTAATGAATGGAATACATACTACAGACAACATGTTAAACGACAAATTTTAGGGCACATCACTTTGCAACCACTCATCAGTAATTTTTATTGGTAAATGCACGTTTATAAATGATTACTGAAAACTTTTCAAAAATACGGAAAATTTGATAGTTTGTTACTGATTGTGTCAAAAGGGGGTTGGCATCTATGCTTGCGTTATGGGTTTTTATTATTGTTGAAAGCCGTATGGTTTATAATTCAATTTGCTCACATCCATTTTATTTGAACTCTGGTGTATAGTTGTCCCTCTGGAAATCATATCCATCTCTAAAATTTAAAAATTGATATCACAACCTGTTTACATACTTAGTGTAGTATGTAACTAATTAAAAAAACACACACACACACATTTCTTTTTTACAGGTTTGATCCCATATTGAAATTTTGATGAAAATTTGCATGTAGGCTATTTTTACCTGATTAAATCAAATATGTTATAAAAAATATACCTTCATGATTGTGCTACTTTTTAAGTAAATTGAGGATCAAATTTCGGATATTTCCTCAAAATACGGATTTGTGGACATATTTTTCCTTTCGATAGAAAAACATAACTTTTTTGTTTTAAAAGATAAACACGAGCTGTTCAGTTCAGTTTTGTGTTCTGTGTCCAAAACGGACGTTGATTAGAAAGGCTCAAAATCGGACGTCGATTAGAGAATGCCAAGAAATGGACGTCGATTAGATAGGCATAAAATTGGCCGTCGATTTGGAATGTTATTTTATTATGACGTCTCATTTGGACTTCGATTTGAGGAACGGACGTCGATTAGAGACCGGATGTCAATCTGAGTCTTACATATGTATAAATAAAACAATTTAAAATAGAGAATAAATGGGCACAATGAATAAAGAATATATAGAGAACGGTGGTCTAAAAAAAATGGAAAAAAAAGAAACAAAGGACCCCTACCAAGTCCTACATAGCAGTTATACTTATACTTGTAACCATGTATATATATTGTTAATGTTTTTGATTTTATACAGAAATTTATTCTGAGAGAATGCACATAACAAGACTTATTCAGAGGTGCTATAATACACCTAGGATCCATAGAAATATATTATTGATTTTCTCAATTCTTTGTAAGAGCTTCTCTGATACTGTTCACAACATGCTGCTTGCTCTGTGATTTTATCAATACATGTAATGCATTACACAATAATGTTTATACGGAACTCAAGATTTTACAAACCAGACCATATGGGTCCCTATACTTTCTAAATGAAAAAAGATGTCTGTTTCTTATTATGGTACCCGCTCTTTTTTTAATAGCCCACGCTAAAAAAAAATTGTCATTCTTCATTTAGCAAGTGTTAAAGTTAAAATGTTCCTCCTATATATAGACTCAATTTAAAAAAAAATAAAATAAAAAAAAATCCCTACCTACTTACCCTTTTTTTTTCAAAAATGAGGGGAATAGGACCTTAATCGGACAGTCCCACTCCGGGATCGGGTGTTTTTAAGCTCTGGATTTTGGGATTGACCCTTTCAGGATCCGGGAATTCTTTTTTCCAATTTTGGGATGACAGGATTTAAATTTATTTAAATTTGGTACCTCAGGATTTTGTGTTTTTAAGTTCGGGATCAGGACCCCTCCTACCACCCCCCCCCCCTTCCCCCCCCCTCAATAGAATACAGATCCTCTGTCCAAGCTTTGTTTACAAAGATCTAAGTAGTACATGTTCAACTTGCATCAGATGAGACTTAATCATGTTAATTAAAACAAGACATGTGAATATGGAAAATAGCTTAGAAGATGAGGGCAAGGTCAAAGCCTGAAAGGTCAAGGTCAATGAATATCATGTTCTCAATTTTGTATTTTACCTATTGCATTTTCTCGGACACTTTAACATTGTTTAAAGATATGTTAAACAAATTGTGCAAAATGTTTGCTTTATTGACTATTGTGATGAAGATATGATAACTTGGTATAAAACAATCTAATGACATCTTACAAAAATGTCTTAAAGGAGTTATTGCCCCCTGAACTGTTTAATCTAAGGTTAGTTGATTATTACTTTATCATGTTTATATTGGTTCATAATAAAGCCATATAGACTAATGATAGAATACAGCAAAATGTAAGGTGACAATATGACCTTGAAAAATGTAAATGTTAGGTGACAATATGACCTTGAAAATGTCAATCGGAAGTGAATAAATAAAATTTGAAGTAGTTATATCTGCAATTTTTCATGGAAAAGAACTTAGAAACCATTTTTTTTTTAATAGGCTTGCATAAACATATCATGTGAGACTTGAAGCGACTTTAATGAACAAGAAATAGCTAATTATCTGCCTTTTATAGACAGAAGTATATAGAAACCATATTTCTATCAGAATTCATGTAAACATGCATGGTAAATACAGTTATCATATATCATGTATATACTGATATATGTACATGTACCATGTGTATATGATATATGAGACTCAGTAAAAGAGACATTTTCTAAACCAAAAGTTGCAAATTATCTCCCTTATTTCAAACAATATTCTTTTATTCAGAAAGTAGTGTCATGTTTTTTGTTGAATTTCCATTGTTAAAGTTGTTGCTCTCCAATCACAACAATTATCATTGATTTTCCTGAATATATATTTCTGAAATCAGCAAATTCAAGTCAAACAAACCTAGTCACTTTCCAGGTATATGGAATAAAGGCTCAAGATGATGAACAGCCATATAAGTGCTGATACTTTGCTTTTTTATACCCCCGCTTTAAAAAAGGGGGTATACTGTTTTACCTCTGTCTGTCCTTCCGTCAGTCCGTCAGTCCGTCCTTCCGTCAGTCTGTCCTTCCATCAGTCCGTCAGTCAGTCCGTCCGTCCCATGAATATTTTTCTTCGCATTTTTCTCAGGAACTACAATACAAGGATTTCTGAAATTTGGTTTCAGGGTTTATCTAAGTCAGCTATACCGTGTGATGCGTTTTCAGATTGATCACTCGACAACTTCCTGTTTACCGAACACTTGTATGATTTTACACATGATAGCCAAGTTGAAAATTTTCGTCACATTTTTCTCAGGAACTACAATACAAGGATTTCTGAAAGGAGTAGGTTCAGTAAGACCCCTTTTTGGCCCCAAAATAAAGCAGTTTTACAAAATTGTTAAAATGTAAACCTTTAGTTATTTATTGGACAGTAGAATGCTTCTGCTACATAAATATGGGCTGTTTTTGACAATACAATGCACATATATCCGGTACTAGCACCATTAAGTCATGCTAAATTACTGAAATCCTCATAATTCTAGCATTTTAGTTAAATTTTAGACGGTTTTCGTGTAAAACGAAAGTGGCCGCATTCGTGTTCATCCTTAATATTGAAATGTAAGTTGTATTTTATGATAATACATAACATATATAAAGGTTGAGGATGAACACGGATGCGGCCACTTTCATTTCTACCAAAAACCATCTGAAAAGTGACATTTTTCTGCATATTAGGTAGATTTTTCATATTTGAGCTTGAATCGGATCGTTTTTATGGACTAAATCTGTTGAAATCTTTCACATAAACTAATTAATTCAAATAAAATAGACACTTAAGTGTTTAAAAAGTGGTCAAAATCTTTCATCAGATGAACCAGAAATTTGAGGCCAAAATCGGTCCTTACCGGACCTACTCCTTTGGTTTCAGAATTTATATAAGTCAGCTATACCGTGTGATGCGTTTTCAGATTCATCACTCGACAACTTCCTGTTTACCGAACACTTGTATATTTTTACACTATTAATATTATCCACTTGCGGCGAGCAGTAGCTCGCAGTTTCACTTGTTGTTTTTGCTGTGTATATACTGATTTTGTGTCATGAATGGATACCTCATATTCTTGTATGTCTATCATATGTACAATGTATACTAGACACTATTGTAATGACTTAATAAGTTCATATTTAAAAGTTATTTAACATTGTTTAAGGCAAAGGAATAATTAATCATTATTTTTTCAGATTTGTACCAGATCACCATGGCGTATGCCTACTGGAAGAGTGGAAAGATGAACGATGTGGCTGTGTTTGATTTGTACTTCAGACGGAATCCATTTAAAGGAGAATTCACTGTGTTTGCTGGTTTGGAGGAGTGTGTCAAATTCATTCAGAATTTCAAGTTTACCGAAAGTGGTGAGAATTTTACTTGTTGATAGATATACAAATTGACAAAAGTATTATTAATTTACCATTGCAATAAAATGTACATCTCGCATTCTATATGTCTGCTTATAAAGTTTTAAAAGTATTCCTAGAAAACTCACAGCCACCTGAACAGCTGAACCACATTGGCCTTTGTTAAATGCTTTGCAACTACATGCTTGTACATTCAGTGCAATATAAAATGTCTACAATTTGATTCTAATTTAAATACAGTACAGAAGTATTGATGTGCCACTTGAATCAAATCCTCATCTTAAAGTCTCTGGTTGATAGCTGTCTCTTTTGGAAAAAAACTACATACATGTATCCTTCTAAGTTCTTTATGGACATGAAAAAGTTTAAAAACAAAAGTAAAACTGAGAATATGTCGAAGAGACGAAAACCTTACCAAATAGGTTAAAAATGGATAAATGCAACCAATGGGTCTTCAACACAGTGCAAAAATCATGCCCCGGGCTTCAGTTAGCATGTTTTGTCAGATCTCAATACGCACAGAAAAGTAAAATAGAAAAGGTTAAAATCTGTTAAAAGCACAGTTTACATTACTGTTTAAAGTCTTGATAGTTTGTCACAGGCAGGCCATCCTATGGTTGTAAAATTACTATTGTGCCTGTAAGAATTCCTACTATCATGACTATCCCTACAAAACTATCAAAAAATTAGCAGTTGGCCTGTGACTGCAAAATTTTGTGTGAACACTGAGTTTATTTTTTTCGCAGATATAAAGTACCTGAAAACAGTGATGCCAACTTCGGTAGAAGAAGAATTTTTTGAATATCTGAAAGATTTAAACACGAAAACTGTAACATTATTTGCAATTGAGGAGGGGACGGTCGTGTTCCCTAAAATTCCACTATTGACAGTGAAAGGACCACTGCCTGTCGTACAGCTGATGGAGACACCATTGTTAAATCTAGTTAATTATGCCAGGTTAGTCCTTGATTTTTTTTTTTTTCAGGAATTTTAAAAACAGAAAAACAAAAAGGGGGAGGGTCAGATAGGACACATAATTTTGAAATTCTGAAGTCAAAAAAGGAATGACAAATATATAGTACACATAATTTTCAAATCAATTAGGCTAAGGCACAAATGTAAGATGTCTTAGAAAAAATGTTAAAAAAAAATACTCCGAAGGCAATTTACGTGTCATGATTCAAATATTAAATGTTAAAAGGAAAATATCACAGAACTTTATATGAATTATACAAATTTCATATATCCATTAAAAAGACAATTCAACTGAAGGTAACAAATAAAAACTGAGGGAATACTGTTAGGATCTCGTGCATAAATCTCTCAAAGAAAGTGATCAGTAAAAGAGTGAGTCATGGGTAATGAAAAATGAATAACATTTCACACAGAAAACCAAGTATTGAGGGAACCAAACTCTAACAAAATCCAGAGATGAACTTTGATTTAAGTTATGGTTAGAGCTAAGGCTAAGACTTTTTAAACACCAAACAAAATTAGTAAAAGTTTTGTGTCTTATCTTTGGACAATGATTTGTAAACCATTTATGAATGTTACATTTGTGTAAATACATGTATTGTAATCCTAATACATAATAATCATGACCATATATATGTACATGTATGTAAAATTATGAATTGAATTTTACATGATTTATATCCATATCTAAAATGATTGATTGTTTAATTACAGTTTAGTGGCAACAAATGGCATGAGGTTTCGTATTGCTGCAGGGTCAGAAAGCATATTATTAGAGTTTGGATTACGGAGAGCCCAGGGACCTGATGGTGCTTTATCAGCATCTAGATATTGTTATTTAGGAGGTATATAGTAGGGTATATATGTATTGCTGCAGGGTCAGAGAGTATATTATTAGAGTTTGGATTACAGAGGGCCCAGGGACCCGATGATGCTTTATTAGCCTCTAGATATTGTTATTTAGGAGGTACTGTAACTGTTTATTCAAATAATGGTAGACCAATGATGTATTGCATTTAAGACTTTATTTACCATCTAGATATTATTGTTTATGAAAAATGGATATTCAAGTGTATAAATCAAAAACAATGTGACATTGCAATGGCAAAAAACAGTATACAAACACAACATAGAAAACTAAAGATTGAGCAACACAAACCCAATCAAAAATCTCAGGTGCTCCTGAAGGAAAGGCAGATCATGCTCCACATGTGGCACCCATTATGTTGCGCCAGACCATTTTAATGAGTTTTATTAAAAGTTTTATTCAATATAAATGACAACAGGATTGTGGTAAGGACAATAGGACCATATTTGTTGTCAAATGAGAACAGGTATATTCCCTTCTTTTAACCAACTCATGATTGCATCTGTTTAACTTTTGAAAATGATGATTTCAATTTCACCACGTCAAAACCTTGGTCTAATAGCGTCCTTGTAGCTCTGTTATGAGATGATGTAGCAGATTCTATAATCAATATTTATCTGTAAATAAAGAATAACAACAACACAATGATGTATCAATATTTATTGACAACTTAACCTTCCCTTTACACTTCTTTATTAAAAGAAATTAAATTTTATGTCTTTTCTATAAAAATCTAGTTCCGTGTTCGCCAGAAATACAAAGATAAAGGTAAAAATCATTAAAACATACAGATCTAACCACATCTATTAAGTTTTATCACTCGGGAGAGATAATTAACTGATTATTAATTAGAATACTTTAACTAAAAGATCTAATTAATTATTGATTGGTGTATCGATTGGGGGAATATTAACAATTGTGAGAAGTATTGTGATGAACAAATTTGTTTTTGAATTAAAACTATTTCTATTGAATGTGAATGAGTTATGATGTAATTGAATTGAAAAATTAATAAGGAATGAGGTGCCTGATAGGGGTCTCATCATGATTCACAAGTTGATTTTTTGGTCACATGATTCACAAGTTGATTTTTTGGTCAATCAGGATTCACAGAAAATAAAATTCCATGATCACAGATCACGAAAATATAAGAAGAAAAAAATTGGTAGAAAAACAGATCACGATAGCTAAAATGCTCCGATCACGAAGAACGAAAATAACCCATCAGGCCCCTCAGGAATGGTGATTCAGCACTTGTGAAGTAACTTGTCATTTACAGAAGGAAAATTGTTTTACCAAATTCAAAAGATTCTAAAAGATCTGACCTTGCAGTCATATTTCAAGGACAATTAACTCAATGATCCTTAATACTAATACTAAGACTCCGAAAATCAAAAAACTAGATTTGAGGTTTTAACTCAAGTATTGTTTCTCACACTTACAAATGTAGTAAAGAATTATTTTCGAGTCCTCTTATTTCTCTATGCTGTGTTTCCAAAATGTGAGGGTTGGACATGTAGATATTTTTTTATTTTTCCCCATCGTTTATAAACTCTGACAATTGCACTGACAGCTAACTGCATTAAAAATCCCTTTATGTTAAGCTTCACATTTAGATGTTAGAAACTAAACCTGGATAATTATCAGTATAAAGATGTATGATTCTAGTTCTGCACTATACTCTGAATTGCCATGATTGACAACCGTAATAGTCTCTGCTATTAAATTTTTTTAGTTCATTTCATGTATTTTCTATTTTGTAGGTTTTGACGGAACCAGTAATGTATTGGCAGGTAAACTTTATACATGTATTTTCTATTTTGTAGGTTTTGACGGAACCAGTAATGTATTGGCAGGTAAACTTTATACATGTATTTTCTATTTTGTAGGTTTTGACGGAACCAGTAATGTATTGGCAGGTAAACTTTATACATGTATTTTCTATTTTGTAGGTTTTGACGGAACCAGTAATGTATTGGCAGGTAAACTTTATACATGTATTATTTATTTTGTAGGTTTTGACGGAACCAGTAATGTATTGGCAGGTAAACTTTATACATGTATTTTCTATTTTGTAGGTTTTGACGGAACCAGTAATGTATTGGCAGGTAAACTTTATACATGTATTTTCTATTTTGTAGGTTTTGACGGAACCAGTAATGTATTGGCAGGTAAACTTTATACATGTATTTTCTATTTTGTAGGTTTTGACGGAACCAGTAATGTATTGGCAGGTAAACTTTACGGCATTCCAGTAAGAGGTACACATGCTCATGCCTTCATCACATCATTCTCAGGCTTATCAGAGTTACATAATCGGGTAAATTAAATATTTCTTTGTTTCATGGAAAATTTGTCTTTTGGTATAAGTGCTTGTTCATTGTGATGGCTGTATATGGCATGGTGACACATAATAATAGTTGCCTTTTTTGTTCAGCTTGAGTTGTTGGATTGCCTTATTATTTGTTATTCTTTATCTGCTTCCACTGTGGATTCATTTAAAATAGTGGGTTCCAATTTTCGTGGATTAACGAAAACTTGCATGTTTGTTGAAATTTAATTTCATGGTTTGGTCTAAGTCTGCATACAAACCTTTAGAAATTTGTTATATGTTGAACATTCAATTTCGTGTTTCCTCTGTACCCACGAAAGCCACGAAAATTGGTATCCGAGGAACAATTATCAATCTACAGTATTCCTATAATATGACAGCTACACTTATTTTGCTGTGCATGTTTTTTTTAATTAAACATAATCAGATTACCTTTTGAACTTTTCATTGAGTCTTTGATGAAAACAGGTTTTTTTGCATGCCCCATGTGCAAGTATCAAGTAGTGACATATGTGACTATGTACACAACACACAATAAACAAATGGTATTCATCTTCCACTCTCCAATTTGCTTTAGTCTAGAATTTTAGTTTATTGAAAGACCTTTTGTCTGATTTTAAAAATATGCCTTAAATTGTTATAATATTTGAATTAGCTCTCACCGCAATATAGCCTTTCTGTGCTAATGCGGCGTAAAGCAACCAACAATCAATCAATCATCTTCCACTCTTATCAGCTTAGATTACATTCAATTTCTTCATCATTAAACAAGTGTTAATTAGAAATCCTTTTTACCTCTAGCTATTTATATATACTGTGGATTCATTTGTTTTCTTGGGTACCAATTTTCGTGGATAAAGGAAATCATGTGTGTTCGTGGATATTGAATTTCGTGGTTTTGCTGAGTTCTGCATACAAGCCTATAAAAATTTGTCCTTCATCATGTTCATTGAACATTTAATTTCCTGGTTTACCTGTACCCACTAAAAACAACGAAAATTGGTATCCAACAAATAATAATGAATCCACAGTAATGTACTTATTGTGTAATCAGAGTATAATTTAAATTCAGTGTAAAAAAAAAATATGTCTTAAAAATCCATGGTGTTCCAGTTATTTAGTGTTCTCAACATTTTACAAAAGTTTAATGTTTAACAAGTTAGATTATAATCTGTCATTATCTTATTATTGCAGCAACTGGTTAGGAAAGGTACAGAAGAGATGGTTGATTTCATTCCACTTTGTGAAAAATGGCTGAAACAATTAGCTCCAGTATTAGGTTAGTTATAAAGTCAATAGTAAACTCTTAAGGGGGGAGTGTATGTCCTTTATCGGGACTCCTAGATCGGGTGTTTTGAAGCTAGGGATTTCGGGATTGATCCTTTCAGGATCTGGGAATTCTTTTTTCGAATTTCATGAAGGATTTAATAGATATAGGAAGATGTGGTGTACGTGCAAATGAGACAACTCTCCATCCAAATAAACATGTGAAAGCTCTCTCACAGGCAAACAACCAATAACTGAAAAATATAAGGGCATACACTACAAGCAACGGGGACACATTCTACTGCATCCACACAGCATGAGTAACAAACCCTGCAGTAAATATTAAATTTATTTAAATTTGGGACCTCAGATTTCCATGTTTTTAAGCCCTGGATTACGGGATCAGGACTCCTCCGACCAGACTTCTCTAAAAGCTCAGGATTTTTTTTGGGCTATTCCATAAAAATAGAATGTGGGTGTTTGAGATTAGAAATTGTATTGAGAAAAAAAATCGTGGCGAAGATATGAAACTAGGATGTTCCCTCATATCAATACATCAACAGTGTCAGAAAATCACAGAAATATGTATCAAATTAAAGTGGGTAGAGCTGAAGGTAAAAAATAAGTTGTTTTACTGAATTTGGCAGTGCTTATCTATCCTTTTAAAAGTAATGGATTTTATAAACCTTTTAATTGCAGGATTTTTAGATGACCAAGTATCAAAAAGTGAGCTGGCAGCCTTCATAGCCTATGCTACTGCATTTCCTGATGGCTTCTTAGCACTTATAGATACATATGATGTTGTAAGGTGAGATATTTAGAGTTAACAAAATAGGGTTAGGAATAAATTTGTGTTTTTTTTAAAATGATTATATTAATGTTCAATGTAAATTTCTGTGTCATTTTGGTCTGTTGTGGAGAGTTGTCTCATTGGCAATCATACCACATCTTCTTGTTTTATAACTATGGTAATAAATCATCACCTATACCAAGCTTTACAATTCTATGTTTGCATTTCGTCTCCTCAAATCTTATCAGTGGCAATCAAAATTGTTTTGAAAAGAACTTTATTCTGAAGTCAAGCGATGAGTAATATTATAATCATAAAAATATAAGTGAACCAACACCTGTCCTGAAGTGGTGATTGTGCAGTAGGGTAAAAATGAGTGGTTGACCAAATAAAAAGATACTTTGTGGTAAAAACTTGAGTGTTGTTGTCTTTATTGTTGACATAGTAATATTATATAATAATAATCTTTATTTGTCATATAAGTTATACTTGTGACATAAACAAAAGTAACAACAACACACACATATCTATATATATACAAGTAAAACTAACTAAGAGTCCCCTGTCCTCAGCTCTAAAGACTGTTTTATAAAGGAACCTGTTTTTATACGACCGCAAAAATTGAAAATTTTTTGGTCGTATATTGGTATCACGTTGGCGTCGTCGTCGTCCTAAGACATTTGGTTTTCGCACTCTAACTTTAGTAAAAGTCAATAGATATCTATGAAATTTAAACACAAGGTTTATGACCATAAAAGGAAGGTTGGGATTGATTTTGGGTGTTTTGGTCCCAACAGTTTAGGAATTAGGGGCCAAAAAGGGCCCAAATAAGCATTTTTCTTGGTCTTCGCACAATAACTTTAGTATAAGTCAACAGAAATCTATGAAATTTTAACATAAGGTCTATGACCACAAAAGGAAGGTTGGGATTGATTTTGGGAGTTTTAGTTCCAACAGTTTAGGAATTAGGGGCGAAAAACAGGTCCCAAACAAGCATTTTTCTTGGTTTTTGCACAATAACTTTAGTGTAAGTTAATAGAAATCTATGAAATTTTAACACAAGGTTTATGACCACTAAAGGAAGGTTTGGAATGATTTTGGGAGTTTTGGTCCCAACGAATTAGGGGCCAAAAGGGTCCAAAATTAAACTTTGTTTGATTTCATCAAAAAATGAATTATTGGGGTTCTTTGATATACCAAATTTAACTGTATTCAGATTCTTAATTTTTGGTCCTGTTTTCAAATTGGTCTACATTAAGGTCCAAAGGGTCCAAAATTAAACTTAGCTTGATTTTAACAAAAATTGAATTCTTGCGGTTCTTTGATATGCTGAATCTAAACATGTACTTAGATTTTTGATTATGGGCCCAGTTTTCAAGTTGGTCCAAATTGGGGTCCAAAATTATTATATTAAGTATTGTGCCATAGCAAGAAATTTTCCATTGCACAGTATTCCGCAATAGCAAGAAATTTTCAATTGCACAGTATTGCACAATAGCAAGAAATTTTCAATTGCACAGTTTTATGAAATATAAATTGGAGTTATCTTTCTTTGTCCAGAATAGTAGTTGAATTAACTTAAATCATTGTTTTATACAATATACAATGTATATTCACTTTTACTACCAACTAATAAATTAAAACAATCTTTACCATTCATTGATTACAAGCACTTTTTTTACATTTTAATATTTTATGATGTATTTAAATGAGTAGTTATTGTTGCAAACTCCATTAGAAATTTGAATTGAGATCAGTTTTGGAATAAGGGAAAGGGGGATGTGAAAAAAAATTGGGGGGGAGGGCAATTTTTCTCATTTCAGATTTCATAAATAAAAAGAAAATTTCTTCAAACATTTTTTTGAGAGGATCAATATTCAACAGCATAGTGAATTGCTCAAAGGCAAAAAAAAAATTTAAGTTCATTAGACCACATTTATGCAGTGTCAGAATCATATGCTGTGTCAACTATTAAATCACAATCCAAATTTAGAGCGGAATCCAGCTTGAATGTTGTGTCCGTACTTGCCCAACCGATCAGGGTTCAACCTCTGCGGTCGTATAAAGCTGTGCCCTGTGGAGCATCTGGTTTTCACTTGGTTTATATTAAAAGGAGTTAGTAGGACTACTAGTTTTTGAGTATCAGATAGATTTGAAAACATAGGATTATCTTTTGCCATGTCATTAAAAGGTTTTATACGTAAAACATTATTAATTTGACAGTAGAGGAGAAAGTGATTTTCATCTTCTAAGGTTTTACAAGTTGGACATGTTCTATTGTCTGGAGGTATTTATAGATATCTGCCCTTCTCAATGAGCAAATTATAAGGTGAATTTGTGCACATATACCTCCAAAATGGTGACTCTCATATTTATAAAACTTTTTTATTGTAAACATTTCTGATTTTATAATTACAGAACTGGTTTACCTAGTTTTTGTACAGTTGCTATGGCTCTACATGAGTGTGGGTACCAGCCACGAGGTATACGGTTAGACAGTGGTGATTTAGCCTACCTTTCAAACCTGGTCAGACAGTCTTTTGAAAAAGTGGCCAGAAGGTAAGAAAATTATGTTTGAGTTGTCTCCCTTGAATACCATAATTTTGTTAGCCTCTTCATGTCTTCTTATGATCCTCCTTTAAAAAGGAGCACCACCATGAGTTATGGCGTATAAAGGAGGACATTTGGAGCCTGTATTGGTACAGATTAATGTGAGCATTTGCCTACCCAACTCCTCAGCCAGGCTGTGATGGGTCTTATTACCAGTCAGAATAACTTCAATAGACTGAACATTTATTCTCATATGTTTCAAATGAAAAATCAAGATACAACTGATTTTAATTGTCTTCAATCAAACATTAATTTGAAGGACATAAATTTTTTAAACACAACAGTTGAGTTTCTACATAGGAAATAAAACAACATCAGCTATAGAAGAATGGGAGATAATTTCACAAGAAAGTTAATCCTATTTTACACATAGAAAGTAGCCATACCAATGAATGAAAACAATACATTTTCTTTATACATTAAATGATAGAAACAGGGTAAGCCTCACAGATTTTTTTATAATATTCATAAACAATTGTTAAATGATAAAAAAAAATCTTGCTTAAAGAATAGTTTATTGATATACGCCATGTAGGGTAAGCCCTTTATATATATTTTTTAGTTTTAACATACCTTGGTTTTCACAGTTAACCATTGTAGCCAGTATAATATCAGACCTATATATATTTTCAGTTTTAACGTGCCTTGGTTCTCATCATTAACCATTGTAGCAAGTAATTATATCCGTCCTATGTATATTTTTCAGTTATAACGTGCCTTGGTTTTCATCTTTAACCATTGTAGCCAGTTCAATATCAGCCTTATATATATTTTTCAGTTTTAACGTGCCTTGGTTTTCATCATTGACCATTGTAGCTAGTAATGATATTAATGAAGACACCATACATTCCTTAAATCAACAGGTAAGTACTGGATTCATTATTTTCGTGGGTACTGACTTTTGTGGATGAAGGCAAACTGGTATGTTCATGGACATTCAATTTGGTGGTTTTGCTGAAGTCTTCATACAAGCTTTTACAACACATTGATCTGATTAATTTCATAGTTCACCTATAAACATGAAATCCATGAAAATTGGTATCAGATGAATAATAATGAATCCCCAGTACTGTTAATTTATTTCTCTAATTCTTCATCAATTTATCCCTTTCTGCACCCATTGTATAAAAAAATTGAATCAACGTGTGGTTCACTTGATCTCAGTTCTTCATTGGTTAAAATCCGATTATGACGTCGAGTTTTCTTGATTTCCTCTGAATTTCCTATTGTGACGGCATGAAAAAAGGCGACCATGTCTGATGACGTCACATAGAAAGAACACATCTTTTTGCAGATCATTCGGAAAGACGGAATAAGTTTGCTTGGATATTGTTTGAAAATCATTAGAGAAACAGATTCTACCACCAAATCTTGTGTAATACGATATTTATCCACTCTCGACAGTTAAATTTTAACTGTCTCCAGTGGATAAATATCATATCACACTCGATGCAGTGGTAGAATATATATTTATTTTCATGCATACCAATATTCTTGTTTTGAGAGGATATTTGATTTTGGAGGCTGTTTGATTTATTAGTTTTGTAAAAGACTGCACTCAAGCCAGTAGAAAACTGGGTTCTTTAACATTTAAATTTGTGTTTAACCTGTTACTCATGAAATCCACGACAATTGGATGAATAACTATGAATTCATTACTTGTCAAGAAGTTAAGGAAAAGATATGAACGTTTTTAGAGAGTCACAGTCTTAACGATAAACTTTTGAATCTACAAGCCCAAAGCTCAAAATTCGAAAATTTTAGATGGATTCTGTTGACTTGTGAAAAAGAATTTTACAAGCCACCATGCAATTCTGAAAGCTATTGCTGTAGGACTTGCTGTTAAGCATGAAGACTGGAGTCAGTTGCAAAAAGTTATCAAACCTCACCTTTCAGTATCAGTCAGAATTTGTAAACCTTCTTTTTCTATAAGTTGACCCACTCTGCAAAACCAACTTCTTTGTTCGTTTGTTCAAGTTCTTTCAAAAAGTAAATTTATATATTAACACACTCTCACATGAATTAGTTAGTTTTCTTAAATGTTTTTCAAAATCAAATAACTTCCATCTTTTTATTAAAGTGTGTTTAGGTCTGATTTATAAAGGAAAAGTGGTCTTAATTGATCTATTCAAATGCATTGTATGAAAGTTACATATATACTCTAGATATAGTGTGTTTGTATGTATTCCATATGTTTTGATATACATATGTTGTGTACAAGTTGTAAGTTTGTACAAATTATAAATTGTATAGGGTTTTTATACAAGTTATATGTTTTTTGACACATACCTTTTTGCACCAGGTGATAAAATTTTATCTTCTAAAATTAATCAGCCTAATGTCTTAAATTAAAATCTGTATACTTCAACTTTTCTTTTAAAGCTAATCTCCTTGTCTATAAACTGATATTTCGGACACCTGAATGGTTTTAAAAAAAAATTATGATTCTCCTATTAAATACAAAAATCATATCCATAAAAAGTCTTGTTGTGTTCTTTAAATTCTTTTTGTATCAATGCTCAGTATAAGACTGTAGTTGTGGAAATATGACAGAAATGTATCATCCATTTGTGTTCAGTGGTTCATAAAACACTTACAACATGTACATTACAATTTGTACACAACATATATACTATAAATTCAGAAATTATTATGAGGTTTTTTATAATGTGAATAATGCGACTGAGTGAGTATCCCAATGATAAGAACCTGTATTCTGATATAGGATACATATATTTGTATGCAGAGATTCTTGTATTGCAATATTTAATTAAACTGGCATTTTTCTCAACTCTTCAAAAAATGATAAAATAAATATGCAAGCAATAATTTCTGAATTTACATTTGAATTATCTCCCTTTAAATGCTAAATTTACTCATTGCAGTTCTGTCCTCAATAATTGGCTTGTTATAGTAAAATTATAATGTTATAGATGAAGTTCAAATAAATGAATTTCATAATGTTTAATGAATATTTTAAAACAAAATTATAGAAAAGAATGCATTAATAGAAAAAATATATATATTCCCTCTAAATGCATTACAAAATGTATATTCCTAATTCTTAAAGGTACAATGTAATATGGTACTGAAGCAACATTTTGGTATTTTTGTATTGAAAAAATAATAAGACATATATACATCTGCAAATTTAACTTGACCAATGAAATAGTTTGTTTCACCTGGTTATTTTTTTTTCAGGGACACAGTATAAACAGCTTTGGGATTGGTACACATCTGGTCACATGTCAGAAACAACCAGCACTAGGTGGTGTATATAAAGTAAGTAGTGCCAAGGTTATCAGAAAACATGTCTATTTCGGAGTTTAGTATGACGTCCATTATCACTGGTCTAGTATAATTTTGTTTAGGGGCCAGCTGAAGCTCACCTCCGTGTGCGGGAGTTTCTCGCTGCATTGAAGACCCACTGGTGGCCTTCCACTGGTGTCTGCTCTTTGGTTGGGTTTTTGTTTTTTGACACATTCCCCATTTCCGTTTTCCATTTTATACTATATAACTAAACCATTTAAAAGGCATGTATATCAAATTGAAATCTTTGTTATGAGCTCAATATAAAAATAAGCAGGTGTGGTATTGCCAATGAGATATCTATCCACCAAAGTTCAAATAAATTGCATGTAAGCAATTACCGTCTTTTGGTATGTATAGTGCGCATTTGTGTATAGTGCGCACCCCCTGTGTGGTCCAAGAAACGAGAGAAAACAAGTTTATTGGTCATATAATACTCCTAGACATTTTCGGAAAAGTTACAGCTCCAAAATCGGCAAACAGGAAGTTTATCGGTAAACAGGAAGTTTTTTAAATGGACACCAATGTCGGAGAATTCCGTACGGAATACGAAATTAATATGAAATTGAAAGTATTCTTACAAATGAATAAGAATTTTATTAGATTGAGATAAATATTTTAATCCAAATTTAATAAATGGTTTGAGTATCAAGGACAAGTTTAAATGTCCAAATTATTGTTCTGATTCAAACAATAAAATAATTACGAATCAGTCTAATAATTATAATTAATGTCATTAGTGCTGTAATAAATTGTTAAAATCTCATTGTTTTTATTTTTTTGTTTGATGATTCCAGCTGTTAATCAGGATTATCACACCTCAATCAACGGGTCTAATCGATGTCAAAACAAATCAGTGACAGGTTGACCTTGTTCCTAATTAAATTTGTTCAGGTTACAATTATGGGATTATCATGTTTTCAATCATAATTTCTTGAATGGATTTAAACAGTTGTTTAAAAGTTGAAAAGTTACAAAGTAAAAACGTATTTTTCCTAATAAATTTTTCATAGAGTAAATCATCACTTTACAATATTAAGTCACATGACTGACCCACATGACTTGCGATCACCTGATCAATACATTAGAAAAAATGGCGGTTTATCTTTTCAAAACGAGCGTGGTTTATTCAATTTTCATACACTTTTCTTCAACTCTCTATGATGAACACATACAAAAACAGTAAGTTATGACAACAAGGAACACAGAGGCTAATTTAATCGACAGCAAAAGCTGTATTGTGTCTTTATTAAAACTTGGCAAATTTCCGGATTGCAAAACAGATGGACAAATTTACACAATAAACGTAACAACAAAGATATAACATGTATTTTATTTGAATAAAACATGACAAATCAAGAACAATACGATACATATTACAATTATAACATGTAAAACATAAAAACAATCGAGGTTTTAGCAAAATATTCCGTACTCTTCACTTCACTTGTAAATTTCTTTGTCGGAGTTTGGACCTGAAAAAAAACCTAAGAAATTGTTTGTAGTCATGTATAACACGCACCCCTCTTACAAGAAACATGACCTAGGGTATAAATGTGCGCGTTATACATACCAAAAGACGGTAAAGGCAATAGTATGGCCTTCAACAATGAGAAAAACTATCATATAGTCTGCTATAAAAGTCCCCAACATGATAAATATAAAATAATTCAATTGAGAAAACAAACAGCTTATTTATAACAAAACATTTTATGAAAAACAAAAATTTAAGATCTGAACCAACAACAACCACTTAACAACAAGGTTCTGACTTGGGATAGGCACATAAGGAATATGGCAGTGTTAAAAATGTTCCTGGCAACATAAGCAGTTTTATGTTTGCATATATCAAGTGCTTCAACCTCAATATTGACAAAACAAGCAAATTAGTAATCACTGCAATATTCACGCTTTCTGTTTAAAATCACGAGGTTATTGAGGCATTTAATTTGAAACACACGGAGGTGTAGTATCGTGGTCATTAAAATTGTATGTTAACAATTGTGAGACAATATTTTTCATCGAAGCTTTTTTTTTTTTAAATTTCACGCGTGTATTTTATTCTTGAGATTGGTTTATTTCTACAGTTAGTTGAAGTTAATGGTAAACCAAGAATAAAACTGAGTGAGGATGTAGAAAAGGTCACTATACCAGGCAGGAAGATAGCGTACCGACTCTTCGGCCACGATGGTGAGTATAAAAAATGTATTTCAAAGTTTATTCAGAATTGTAGCCTCAAATATGAAAATGAACAGGTTCCAGAAGACATCATTAAACAAAATGGCAATGGTAAAACATTTCAGTCAAAATTTTATAATTTGGAAAAAATCCTGGACATTTTGAAAACCCTACAGAATCAAGAATGGAATATGAATTTTTTTTTTTCATTCCTTTTTCAATCTTTAAAAAGGAGCCTCCATGGCTGAGTGGTCTAAGTAGTTACTACTGTAATTACTAGCCAGACAACACTGAGGTTGGAACCCTGCTCATGCAGGTGCATTCGACTCCAATCTTAATTGACTAGGATTGTCAGTTTTCCTATGGAAGGTTTTGGTTTTCTCCAAGCAATTCAGCTTCCTCCAACAATAAAAACTGGCTGCCAAGAAATAACCTAAAAGTGGTGCTTAAAAATGGTGTTAAAACACAAAAATCAAAAATTCAAACCAATCTCTTAAACTTCAAAACTATTTCTACTTTCAGGAAATGCTTTGGTAGACCTGATGTTGAAACCAGATGATGAGCCACCTAAAAGTAATGAGCGAGTTCTTTGTAGACATCCTTTCATAGTAAGTGTTGATATCATTTACAGCCGATTGCATTGATTGTGTAGGTAAAGGTAATATCTTTGGTTAGCTTGCTTGCTAGCTGAACCATGAAGTCATTATAAGGTCAGGTATACTACTCTCTTTTCGAAGTAGCTTAGTTCTACAGACAGATAGATTAGTTACTGTTGGACTAGTCTACTCTTAAAGGAGGGTAGTTTACCTAACCTAATTATTATTTCATGGTTCAGTTTATAATAGCAAGCAAGCTAAGCAGATATTACCTTTACCTGCATACCTCTTAAAAGTTATATTTAAAATATGAAAAAGTAAAATTATAAAAATACTGAACAAAAGTTCATAAAAGGAAAGTTGGTTATGAAATTGCAAAATCAAAAGCTCAAACATATCAAACAAATAAAAACAACTTTCAAATTTCTAGCTTTGTACAGGGATATTCATCTGATTTCCTTGTGTAAAAAATGCTGGATTCATCCTAAGAATTAGGAGTTATCTTCCTTTGTTTAAAATTGTTGATCTAATTCATTTAAATTTTTGGTTCCCACTGAAAATAAATTGAATTTTTACCCTTCACTGCTCACAACCACTTTGATTATATCAAATTTTTTTGAAGAATTTTGAAAAAAATTAAAAACTAATTGTTCAGAGAACAATTGAAGGTCTTTCCACCAATAAGGATCTATTTTGATATGAAAATATTAAAATTCAGTTGAAAATGTCAGTTCCTATGGCTTAATGATGTATAAATATGAATTTTGAGCAAAGGTCAAAATCTAGAACGTCAAATTTACTGATGACCTTGACCTATATTTCAAGGTCATAAACCAGGGACCCCAAATAAAAAGACCCTAGGTCTGTAATATGTATAGTTAATGAGTTATATCACTTTACGTTTAATTCTTAATATAGGAGGGGCAAAAACTCCCATTTTATGTCTACACACCCTTTTAACCAAAATATATAAGTTACGACATGTCGCAACTAACAATTTAGTAAAAATAATTTGTCTGTATCTTATAAGGTTAATGAAAATTAGTGAAAATAGGCCAAAATCAAAATTTGGAATATGACCTTGACCTTTGACCTTTACCTAATTTTCATTTTTTTGGACCAATGATCTCAAAACAAAAGACCCTAGGTCTCTATCACTTATGGTTTTCCAGTTTAAAATACATTTCAAAATTTCAAATACAAAAGGGGAACTAACTCTCATATGGAGTCTCTATACGGCTTCGGTCAAAATAAAACAGAACATCCTGAGGATGTAACGAGCAATTTGGTAAAATAAATTTGTCGTAATCTTTTATGGTTGCGAAGGAGTAGTGGCCACAAGAAAAACAGTGTTTGGGGAGATAACTCTTACAACGTAAAGTATTTGGTTACGCAGTGGTCAGTTTTAAAAGTGCATACGCTTTACGATATCATATTCCAAATATCTAAGCGACATCTTTTGAAACATCAATACTACGCAAGAAAAGAATTAGGCGGAAGAATAAAAAAAAAAATAATAATAATAATTAAAAACCAATTGTTCAGAGAACAATTGAAGGTCTTTCCACTAGTAAAGATCTATTTTGATATCGAAATATGAAAAATCAGTTTAAAATGTTAGTTCCTATGGCTTTATGATGTATTTATATGAATTTAAAGCAAAGGTCAAAATCTAGAACGTCCTATTAACCTTTGACCTTGACCTCAATTTCAAGGTCACCAACAAAGGACCTAAAATAAAAAGACCCTAGGTCTGTAATATGTATGGTTAATGAGTTATATCACTTTAGGCATGATTTTAAATATAAGATGGGCGAAAACTCTCATTTATTGTTTACCCAACCTTCCAACCAAAATTTATAAGATACAACATCTCGCAACTCACAATTTAGTAAAAATAATTTGTCAATATCTTTCACGGTTGTTGAAAATAAGAGAAAATAAGCCAAAATCAAAATTTAGAATATGACCTTGACCTTTGACCTTGACCTTATTTTCATTTTTTTGGACCGAGGAACTTAAATCCAAAGACCCTAGGCCTATATCACTGATGGTTTACCAGTTAGAAACGCATATCACTTATATCAAATAAATAAGGGGAAATAACTCTCATATGAAGTCTCCAGATAACTTCAGTCCAAATGAATATCCTAATCCTGAAGAAGTAACGAGCAATTTGGTAAAATAAATTTGTCGTAATCTTTTACGGTTGCGAAGGAGTAGTGGCCACAAGAAAAACAGTGTTGGGGAGATAACTCTTACAACGTAAAGTATTTTGTTACGCAGTTGTAAATTTTTAAAGCGTATAAACTATATGACATCATATTCCAAATATCAAAGCGACATCTTTTTAAACATCAATACTACGCAAGAAAAAAAATTAGGCGGAAGAAAGAAAAAAAAAAAAAAATAATAATCAGAACAAATTCAATAGGTCTTTCCACGGAAAGGTGGAAAGACCTAATAATAATCAGAAGAAATCCAATAGGTCTTTCCACGGAAAGGTTGAAAGACCTAATGATTAAGAAAATATCAATAAATATCAACTGCTACAAAAGAAAATATAGATTTGAATCAGTGTGAATTTTTGTAAGCTGAAGAAATTAGGTATCCACAAAATGCAATGTTTTCAAACAGAAGAAAATCTATACAGGTGTAATAGCATCAAATCATATTCAGTTTTATACCAAAAAAAAGAGAAAAAAAAAATTCCCTTTGAATTTAACAGTTGATTGGTTTACTTATGTTGATTGTTGATATGCGATGAATGCAATTTGAATTTTTACTATAGTACTGAAACATAGATATCTATAGATAGAAAGTCTAAATTTAACACTTATAGGGGGAAAACAATGGTGGTAACACTCATACAGAAGAATATAATAGCATATGAATAAATGTTTTTAGATACATGTGACATAGAACCTGAAGATTTTATTGAATTTGAGACATTTTTTGGAAAAGATTGATAAGTATGTATATATTGATTAAATTTTTTTATTTTTTTTAGGAGTCCAAAAGGGCTTATGTATGTCCAGCTAAGATAGAGAGATTACATAAAGTGTTTATAGAAAATGGAGAGGTATTACAACTTATACACTTTATATGAACACAGAACAATGACAATATAAATACAAAAATGTGATAATATTACCAATGAAACAAACTTCCAGAGTTCATGTGGATGTTAACAATGAGCAAAACCTTTACTAAAATTGAGAATGTGTCAAAGCGACAACAACCCGACCATAAAGCAGACAACAGCCGGAGGCCACCAATGGGTCTTCAATGTAGCGAGAAACACACACACTCTGAAGCGTCCTTCAGGTGATCCCTATATTATACTGTGTAGTAAGCTTAAATAGGACCCGCATTACAAATTCAAAAGTGTTAAATGCTACATATGGAGAAAAAAAATGCAGACAATAACAAGTTTTATGAACCACCAAATGAATAAGCAAAGGTTTTAAAGCAAGTGCATACTCAATTGAGAAGGAGACTTGTTGAGCTTCCTTTTATTAAAAAAAAGTTGTATATATTGATATAGGAAGATGTGGTATGAGTGCCAATGAGACAACTCTCCATTCAAGTATGTATACAAGTAAACCATTATAGGTCAAAGTAAGGCCTTCAAAACAGAGCTTTTGCTCACACCAAACTGCAAGCTGTAAAGGGCCCCAAAAATTACTAGTGTGTTAACCATTCAAACGAGAAAACCAACAGTCTAATCTATATAAAAACAAAAAAACAAGAAACACTTATGAACCACATAAACAGGCAACAACCACTGAACATGAGATTCCTGACTTAGGACAGGTGCAAACAATTGCAGCCAGAATAAACGTTTAAATGGTACCAAACCTTCACCCTTTTCTGAAAAAGTAAAATAACTAGCATTGATTAAAGTATTTTCAATACAAAAAGATGGATAGCTATACCACAATTGTTTTATATAAACAGACTGCTTTGCTCATTGTTAAAGGCTGTACAGTGACCTATAGTTGTTAATTTCTGTGTCATTTTGGTCTCTTGTGGAGAGTTGTCTCATTGACAATCATACCACATCTTCTTTTTATATGCACATACTGAGTTTTAATTTGTTCCTGTATTATTTTTAGGTTAAGCAACCTTTACCTACATTAACAGAACTGAGGTCTAAAGCCTTATGCTCTCTGAAGAGTCTTAGAATTGATCATCGACGAGCCTTAAATCCTACACCTTACAAGGTAAATTCAAAACAATCATAATCGTGTCATCATCAAGTCTTATATAATACTTGTGCCTTATATCTTACACCTTACAAAAAGTGTCATCATCAAGCCTTCAATCATAAATGTTAACATATATACCGTTTACATACATGCATTACTGGGTACAGTTTTGAAAACTGATTACCATGGATTCATTATTATTCGTTGGACACCAATTTTCGTGGATTTCGTGGGTACAGGTAAACCATGAAATTAAATGTTCTAAGAATGGCAAATTTTCTTTAGGGTTGTATGCAGACCTCAGCAAAACCACGAAATAAGATATCCACGAACATACAAGTTTTCCTTTATCCATGAAAATTGGTACCCACGAAAATAAATGAATCCACAGTATTTAAATTAATTTTGTAAGTCCAAGGAACATAACTGTGTACAAAATCATTAAACTGGAACAAAATGCAAACTTGATCTGCAACTTGTCAAGACAAAACTATTTCCTATATCCAAATCAGTTTTTTTAAGCATGAAGTAAAAAAGTGTGGAAAGCAGACAAGACAGACAGGCGGATGGACGGAATGCAAACCTAAAGTCATCTTTGACTTCGTCAGTAGGGGACTAATAAATACATTTCTAGATATTCTGATTTGTTTACTCAAATTATTGATATATAAAAAAAATAATATCAATTACAAACAAAAGTGAACCAACGCCTGGTGAGTCTGTAGTACGGTAGAGTCCATAAAGTGGATACCTCGCCGGGTATGCAGGGTTGTTATGATAAAAAAACATAAAATGTAGAGAGTCTTATAACAACAACACTTTAGGGACTGCTGCAGAAAATTTATTGATCGACATGTTTCGGTGCCTAGGGCACCGTCATCAGGATAAAAACAATACATAAAATCATGCTGAAGAACAAAATCGGGTTGTTAAAATTTAAACGTCACAATGTTACAATGGTAAGTAACATTATTAATAGCAACTGAAAGTGAAAGTGAAAGTTCATTGTAAGTATGTAAGTAAACTATAAAAAGAAATTAAAATAAAATGTTTTTGTTGTGAAAATGTTTGTTAAAATTATTCTGCCAACATGTGTTTGTCCTCTTGCATCGTGGAAAGAATAGTACAATAAGTTGTCAGGCTGTGTATAGACTGTATAGGTTGTGTGGTCTGAATGTTCATTTAGCTTTCTTCCCCAAAATAGACGACATTTTATCAGCAATTCCGTACCATTTCGACTGGCTCCCCTTGGCCAGAGGTACTGCTTCCAATCTCGTCAGGAATGCTGTAAAATGTTTCGGTCGCCGAGAGTAAAGGACAAAGTATAAATATCACTAGTCTATATGTTGAATTTGAACTATGTATCATTCATCAAACTAAATAATAGTTGAGGGTTTGATATACATGTATTATAATTAGTGAGTCTAACCAATAATTGGCAGTGAGAATGTTTGTTTATTTTTGCTTTAGTTATATTTTTTTCTTCTTTTACAGGTGTCGGTCAGTAGTAATCTGTATTCATTCATGCATGACCTATGGTTAGATAATGCACCAATAGGAGAGCTGTCATAAATCATGTGATCTAGTCAAATTTACACCATATTGAATATTGTGATATCAATCAGAAACACACATTTCCAATCTACCAATGGGATTTTATGTTGTATGCGAGTAGAACATGTTATTTTGATGTTATGTTAGATTGCACCTGATTGAGTATGCTGTACATGAATATTTGCTACTGTCAGTCATTGAATTTACTGCTGCAAATTGTGATTTATAGCAGTTAGCTTTTTAAAACAAACCTTTTCTAGACTGTGATATTTAACCATAGACATATTCATGTCCATGTAGAGATTTATTATTATAATTTCTTTAATTTTTGTGGTATTTTCACATTTTTTGAGCATTGTGAGAAAAATATTTCTCCTAACTAGTGAATTATCTGTTCTTAGCATATGATTGGACTTAATTTTGTTATGACGATAAATTTTCTTGATTTCTTCTGAATTTCTTATTGTGACGTTCTGAAAAAATATTGCTATGTCTGATGACTTCACATCTAAAGAAACACAACTTTCTGCAAATCTTTGAAAAGTAAGGATAAAAAATCGTTAGGGACACAGATTCCACAATAACTTGTGTATTACAAAAAACTGTAACATTGAAATGAATTTATATAAAAAGGAGTTTTTATCCCCTTTAACAATTGAGAGAAATGTGCAAAAATAAAACAAACTTACAAACTTAAATCTTGTAATTCACATCAAATCTGAATATGAGTTGTCTCCCATTGTTAAGAATCAATAATTCTCTTAACTTTCATATGTGACCATGTTAATGGTTTTTTTTCACAGTTACAATGACACTTAGTACTGAAAGACTAGGTCAACTTGCATGGTATAACTCATTCATAAAAAAAAACTTGAGATTGGTTTTTAAAACACAACCCAGTAACAGGTTTTTTTTTAGAGAGAACATTGAATTCTGGCTGTTTTTCATAAGAATGCCTCTTCTATCTTATCTGTACTTTACACAACTGTTTTTGTTAGAGTTTTATTTTATTAATGTAATTGTTAATCTGTTTTGTACATATTATATTATACCATGAAATTTTAAGTAATATGTATGACATTGGTGAATATATTTTATGTGAATTTCAAGGCATGAGAATTGAAAGAACAAACCAAATAATTTCAAAATTTTCTAATCCTTCTTGGAAGTCATGGAGGTGGACTTCTTTATTATGATTCAAAAAAAGTTTGAGATAAAAAAATTAAGTCAAAATTAGATGGTATTTATAGGTTATCTGTGGTTCAGAAATTAGAAGGAGTTTCTTGCCTAGTCATCTATAAACCTTGTCTTAGTCTAATAACTAAAGATGAAAAATAATCACAAAATAGAAAATTTGAAAAAAATAGATGCAAGAAAGAAAATTAAAAAAAAGCAAAACCATTGCTTCACATTAGTCAACATCTGACCATAAAGATGTTGGTATTTAGATGAATTTCACAAATCACTTTCGCATTAATATTTAAACATTCCATCTAATGGTATTTTTTTTATTCTAAATTAATATTACAAAATAAATGATTGATGTGTTTTGGTTCTTTTTTCTTCTTATTTAAGATAGTATTGAATATTTGTATGACTGATGCATTTACTGTTTTATATATCTGAACAGTTTGATATTAGGCCAGTTTATTATTTTTTTATTTATCCATTTGGATTATTTGTGGGATTTGCCTTTATTTATTCATAAGTAAGGTTTTTATATATTTGAAATAAATAACTAAATCTCTTACCCATATGAAGATAATATAAAAAAATATTTTACATTCGGTTTTTTGGCTTCTAAAACATGTGAAAGTATTTATGTAATTGTAAATTTTTTACCCCCAAATAAAATCATTTCCTTGTAGGAATTATGAATACAACTTTAATATTGCAGCTGTTGACTTCGAAAAAAATCTAGAAAAAAGTTATAAAATTTGAATAGTTGCTAGCTTGCACACTTTTTTTGTTTAGAACTTTCATGTTTTTATTATACATGAACGTGGATTCTCAGGATAAATATAAGGAGCAAAATATACCTAGCTACCTCCCCACCCCAAAATAAACTTCAAAAATAATACAAAAATGTAATTAGAAAGTAAAAACTCAAGCCCCCACTTAACTAAAATTTTGGATAATTTAGAAACATGTATTTTTTTCAATGTTTTCACTGTGTCATTTTTACATGAGGGACTTCTGTCAGGATTAATTTTTTTGAAAAAAGCTACATGGGTAAACACACTTTTCAATTCACATATATATGAAAAACACTTTTGTTCTCACTTTTTTTTTTAAATCAATTAACTTAACCATCACTGAACATTCATAAACCCTCCCCCGGGTTTCAGCACTACTGCAATGTTTAATAACTTACACATATGTTAAAAAATTAGTAATATAGTGCAATAAGTTAGTTTTTGATGAAATTAGTTAAACATATATATATTACACGTAAACACAAAACCATTGACCCGGTGTATAAACCCTAGCCTTAATATATGCACAATACATGTTCTTAAGTTAATAAGTGTATTTATTTTGATAAAATTGTTTGATGATGCAAGTTTTTAATGACCTTGACTGGCTATACAGCCCTTGCATAGTCGGCTAATTTGTTAAAAGTATGATGCATTTATTTATGAAATATTAATAGCTGTGTAATCATGTAAATGATATTTTATTCATTACTTTACAAAATCCTGAATTAAAAATTAAAAATTAAAAATGTCTATTTCATATTGGACATGCATGTTTTGAGAATACACCTCTGTTTTTGTTCTAATGTTGAAATAAAACCTTTTTACAAGGCTATCTCTGAAAGCATGATTTATATTTTCTCGCCATGACAGAGAACAGTGCTGCTTTCCATGAGGGGAAATAACTCTTGTCAAATTCAAGCTTTCAGAAATTGAACTACTGTAAATTTAGAAATATTGCATGTATTTATTATTGCAATTTTGTCATTTTGGACTAAAATGCGATTTTAATTTTTGCGATATCGAGGAAATCCTGTTCAGTTCCTATAAAAATAATAAAAAATGCGAGTTTAAATTAATGCGATTATGACCCTGTCAATTTTTTCGCAATAATTTCTGAATATACAGTTTATAGAATACAGGTTCTATCATAGTCACATGACATGTGTCTAAAGTCATATCAAAATAAACTGCTGATAATTATATAAATTATTAAAATATAATTAATTTTTTTTTATGTATTTTAGTTGTAAATTATGTACTTGTTCATTAGTTGATTTTTACAAGACAAAAAGTAATGTATTTTAATATTTGTTGTAAATTAAATAGATTTGATGATTTTAAGAAAAATAAAAGAAAGTGCAATACCTTTTGCATAAAATCTATTTATCTTTTATCAGAGGCGGATTAAGGGCCCAGCCCCCCCCCCCCCCCCCCCCCCCCCCTTTTTGGGAAAAAATTTGGTTGCTTATATAGGGAATCACTGAAGCGTGACTGAAGGGGGCCCCCTCTAAGGCAGTCAGTGGGCCCCCACTTATGAAAATTCCTGGATCCGCCACTGTTTATCACATGTACACCAAGCTTAAAAATACCTTTTCAAGTTGAAAAGCCATCATCTTATAAACAATACCCAGATTGTGCTTCTTATATCTTTATCTCTTTGAAAGAATATACATTACTGATTTTATATTGATGTGTTGATTTCTCTGAACATTTTTAGATTATAGATTTGTTTAGCATAAAGTCCTGATTGCTTCAACTTGAAACCTAGATCACAATTATTTACAATGTTCATATGATATATTAAAAAAGAAGACATAATATGAAAAATGCCAATGACACAACTCTTCACCAGAGACCAAATAACATAGAGTAGAACAATTTTAGGTCACCATACAGCTTTCAGTAATGAGCAAAACTCATCAGCTCTAAAACATAGTAAAGCAAATCAAACAAGAAAACTAACAGCCTGATTTATGTACAAAACAATGAAGGAAAAACAAATATGATATACACCAACAAATGACAAACACTGAATTACATTTGAACAGGCATAAACAGGGGCGAGGTTGATGGAAAAAAAATCATGGCATAAAATCGTCCCTCATGAAGACATGGTAGATAATGTTTTTTTGGGGATAATTATAACCTATTTCAAAACTGAATCCAACCCTGAAAATAATAGGTGTCGAAAGTTTAATTTAAACAGAGTGAGAATTTGACAAGTGTGAGGCAGAGACATATATACACATATATGTCTCTGAATGATGTGCCCAGTGGTATTCAACTTGACCCTGATCATTGGTTTACTGTGAGATCGATTAGCAGACACATGGTAGAGTCGACAAATCACTTGGTTGGTGGTCAAGGTTTGCCTAGCTGTGGTGGTCATCATTAAGCTTAAGTATATTAAAACAGTGCATGTTCTATTGTATTTTTATGCCCCACCTACGATAGTAGAGGGGCATTATGTTTTCTGGTCTGTGCGTCTGTCCTTCCGTCCGTTCATTCAGGTTAAAGTTTTTGGTCAAGGTAGTTTTTGATGAAGTTGAAGTACAATCAGCTTGAAACTTAGTACATATGTGTCCTATGATATGATCTTTCTAATTTTAATGCCAAATTAGAGTTTTAACCCCAATTTCAGGGTTCACTGAACATAGAAAATGAAAGTGCAAATTTCAGGTTAAAGTTTTTGGTCAGGGTAGTTTTTGATAAAGTTGAAATCCAATCAACTTGAAACTTAGTATACATGTTCCCTATGATATGATCTTTCTAATTTTAATGCCAAATTAGAGTGCTAACCCTTATTTCACAGTTCACTGAACATAGAAAAATGATAGTGCAAATTTTAGGTTAAAGTTTTTGGTAAAGGTAGTTTTTGATGAAGTTGAAGTCCAATCAACTTGAAACTTAGTATACATGTTCCCTGTGATATGATCTTTCTAATTTAAATGCCAAATTAGAGTTTTAACCCAATTTCACGGTTCACTGAACATAGAAAATGATAGTGCAAATTTCAGGTTAAAGTTTTTGGTCAAGGTAGTTTTTGATGAAGTTGAAGTCCAATCAACTTGAAACTTAATCAGTATACATGTTCCCTATGATATGATCTTTCTAATTTAAATGCCAAATTATAGTTTTTACCCCAATTTCAGGGTCCACTAAACATAGAAAATGATAGTTGTGAGTGGGGCATCCGTGTACTATGGACACATTCTTGTTAGATTCAAATATTATGTACATACATAATCTCACAATTACAGTTCTTGCATTTGTATTTAACCATTAATTTTAAGTTCATCACCTCAATAATACCTCAATTAGCTTTAATTCTCTTGTTTTCTTTATTTGAGATCTAATTAGTCTTTCTTTTTAAATTGCTTGACCTGACATTTAAATCACAAAATAAAATTTTTAAAATCAGATATAGTCCTTCAATAAAAGACGCTTTTCAATCCACCTGTAGATAACATAAAATTTTGTGGGTTACCAAATATAAATTTCAAACATATAAACATTACATAATTAAATCATTTTTCACCTAATCGTTAATGAAAATAACGGTTTTAAATTAACAATGAGGTGCTAATTAAACTTATCTTTTATTAAGTAATTTCAAACTTAGTATACACTAATTGTATATTTCCTTGGTATTAAAGACCAATACTTGGATAAAATAATTACAAAATTTCTTAATCCTTAATCTGAAATATTAGAAATTACATTGAAATAAGTTGAAATAATTAAGATATATTTGTAAGTTTGGGTTTAAAATAAATATAAATGTATAATATCTATATTATATAAATAAGATGATAAAATTGCCAGTGAAACGTGTGTCACTTTATGACAAAATATGGTCATCAAGTTTAAGTCTAAACTCTGTCTCATAATTAAAAATTGGATTTTTTATGTCTGAAAACGTAAATCCGGTAATTGAAAATTATGGAAATTTATTCCAAGTAATTGCATCTCATCTCTACACAATAAAAATTATATGAATCACTGTTGTGTGTCAGCTGATTTAAATATATGAATATAGTGATATATCTATAGATAATGTGTATATGACGTCAAACAAACAAACTATGCAATCCGACTGGAGGAAAACTAGGTCATTAAACATGTTAAACTGTCACAGTTGTGTTGTCATAGGTAAAAATAAACACTTTAGTGTACTAATGAAGGAATTGTCTGACCAAGCAAGAACATATATAGAAGGTAAGATTTTTCATGCTTTATCAGTTTAAAAAATAGTTTTAAATCATTATGTTTTTATAATCAATATCCTTGGTACAGTTGAAGTGATTTCAAAATACCATATACTTGTCTTCAGCATACCGGCGAATTTTGTATATAAACATGAGGCCTTTATGGGTTTTTAGTTTAAATCAAAAGGGATTTGTGTCGATGGTTTGTTGTCATACTGAATTTTACTTCTTATGAAAATGAAGATAAAATATTATCGCGTTTTTTTTCTATGAATTGACATGATTAATGAATTGATTAATTTATATAGTTACTGTAAACTGGTAAACTCAGGGACTAATTATACATTCAGCTATAAAACAGACATATACGCGAAGGATTTAGACTAATATTGAATTTTAACAATTTTGAAAATTAAATGTGCAAATGTACAAAAAATAAAGCACAAAAAATTAAGAAATTTCAACCCTTACAACAAGGATTACTATACTGACAAATCCTTGCTTACAAGCTGTCGGTAACTTTATAAATACAAATATAAGGATGTTTGGTATGATTGTCAATGAGACAATTATCAGTTCTGAATGTCTATAATTGATTGATTGATTGTTGTTTGCTAAACGTCCGATGACAAATATTTCATACCTCATACCATAGGTTAATATTTAATTGTTATAACCTCGGGGGGCCACTTCAAACTTTTTTGGTAGGGGTGAGCAGCTGAGACATCAAGTACCCCACCCTTATCATATATTTTGTCAATCAAAAATATATACCTTGTCATATATTAATTAACAAAAAACAGACCTATAGTCTTAAGGTAGCACAATACAAAGATTTTATAGCTACAACTCCCAAGTTTTAAAATGCTGTAACTTTCTTAATAATGCTTGAAAAATTATAAAAGTGGTAGTTTTGGATAGCTAACAGATTACTCTTTCAAATAAATGCAATGTTAGTATTATGCAACAATTATGTAACCAATTATAATGTTAACTGTGTCTAAAATATTTTTCACCAAATTTCCACTTTCAAATGAAATTAGCTTCTGCATAGGTATCCCTAGAGGGTTGATTTTATTATATGTTGTTCCTATGGCCATTATCTACAAAAGGGTGTCTCAGATTTCAGATAGAATGTATAGAACAAATTTTACACCTAATTGAACATTATCTTCTTTTATGTGGTTAGGATGTTTACACTAATTAGAGATTTATGAGAGAATGGAACACCATAGAGACAATCTGAGACACCCTTTTGAAGCCCATGATGTGTTGATTAAGATTCCGTTAAATTTTTTAGTATAGTTAAAGAGATGATAGAGCTAAATTCATTCAAGTGAACTTACCTAGATTTTGCCACTAATTACATAATAATTTATTACATAATGATTGCATAATAAAAATATTGCATTCATTTAAAAGATTAATCTTTTATCTATCTATATATACCTCTTTTATTATTTTCTATGCATTTATAAGAAAGTTACAGCATTTCAAAGGTTAGTGATTGGAAGTAAAAAAATCTTTGTATTGTGCTACCTTAAATGCATGATTTTTTTATTAGTGATCATTAGTTGTTAGTGGCTTTGATCGAACTAGCTGTCAGATAACTGCGAGTACTCTCAAATCTGTTCATTGCGTCTTTTTGTGTCGGGATGTATAAGTACCCGGCCACGCCCACTTGTATTTTTGTCCATCTGATGAGTTAAGCCTTTTTCAACTGATTTTTATAGTTCTTCTTATGGTGTACTGTTATACGACTGTCCCAGGTTAGGGGGAGGGTTGGGATCCCGCTAACATGTTTAACCCCGCCACATTATTTATGTAGGCATGTGCCTGTCCCAAGTCAGGAGCCTGTAATTCAGTGGTCGTTTGTTTGTGTGTTATATATTTGTTTTTCTTTCATTTTTTGACATAAATAAGGCCGTTAGTTTTCTCGTTTGAATTGTTTTACATTGTCTTATCGGGACCTATTATAGCTGACTATGCGGTATGGGCTTTGTTGAAGGCCGTACGATGACCTACAGTTGTTAATGTCTGTGTTATTTTGTCTGTGTTATTTTGGTCTTTTGTGGATAGCTGTCTCATTGGCAATCATACCACATCTTCTTTTTTATACTATAGATATATTTCAATATTTTCCCCGCTCATCATCTTGTTAAGAAGCAAAATAGTCGCAATAATATCACCTTCTTTTCAAATCAGGTGCTTTATCGGTTTAGAATTTTATGAACAAGAATAAGTTTATGATATGAAATTCTAGATTTGAAATTCAATCACTTTAGCTCTTCAAATAAATTTATACTAGGTGTTAGTATTGGTGCATCAAGTATAATCCTTGCAGCTTACGACTCCAACCATTTTATTGAATTATTTATTATTCCATTTTTTAGTTGAAACCCCTGACCTACAATCGTCTTAACCCGTAGTTTTGATATGCTCATGGTTAAACGTACCGTACTTGAGAATTGGCATAAAATGTTTTTCTGCTATGCACGCAACTTTGAGTAAAAAAAAATAGGAGCCTTTACTAATTTAGTAGGATTGATAAGGAGACATGTTTTCCTCTGAAGTTTACCATGTGAGTTTGCACATTAAAATCCGGTAGATCTATTACAAATAACAGTATCATATTCATAATTTATGCTGACGTCTCTATGTCGTTATCCAAGCACAAAACCTAAACTCGACACATTGATTTATGAATACGTCATACATCAACATATTATCGTATTTAATATGTATGTAATATTTGCCACTGGGCGAGAAGGAACCATCTATCTGACAGTCAGATTGAAATACTAGTATTCTCAGTTTATTTGGAAATTTCATACTTTGTAGTTAATCAATCAGAAAACCAAAACTCGACACATTTATAATACGTAATATAGCAACATATCATATTTAAAATGCATGTAATGTTTGACACTGGACAATAAGGAATCACATATCAGACAACCAGATTGAAATACTAGTATAGTCTGTCTATTTGAAAAGTGGGATTCGAGAAAAAACAGCTTTCTAATGTGTATAGTTGCAAAATTTTGTGACTTGAAATTGTTTTTATGTCGGTCAATTGAAATACGGGAAGATCATAAAGATGATAATTTTAAAGCAGTTAAACATTTCATGATTTCTGAATATTTGGATAAAAAAGATTTTCTGTTAAAAGAAATTCTTTGTACACGTGTTTCATAGTAAAACTTAGCCACTCAAGTGTTTAAAACATAATCATCTTTTTAAATTGTAAGTATCATATTACTTCAAGTCAAGGTATTCGTTTCCAGAAATTACTTAATTCTTTCATAGATAAAAATATTTGTTTTTTTAAAGTGGAACGTACCTGTAGAATTCGTTTTAAAACGGAATATTAACTTGTTTATTTAGTACGTATAATAGGGAAATACGATCAATGTATACTAAGTTATTGGTCCTTTAAATATCATTTTAACATCGCAGAAAGATGTTGGAATTTAGGGTTTTTTTTGGTATCCGTAATAACATGGATTTTGTATTTGACAAATTTAAAATGTGGAACTCTTTACATGTACATAAATGACAAGACCCTTCAGTAACGTCATTTAGGGTGGTTTGGACGATTAATAGCTTGTGACAATATTGCTTAGATATACAGTGTGGCCATATTGTAAAGGCACCAGTGTATTGCAGAAGACATAAACTTTACGTAACAGTCTTTTTATCATTTGTGTCGTTTGGTTGCTTATCCAAGTCGGAAACAACCATTATTTATATACATGTACGTTGATCCACCATGAAGTGTATAATAAAACCAGTTGTTTTTTCGTGTTTCAGACTGATGCGAAAGAGAGTACACCAATAATGTATTAAAAAAGAAAGTGAAAGAAAGACGAGCAAAACAGAACAATGAAGCACTGCAGTTCAATACAAAATGGAAGTCGACAACCGTTTCCGCTTCCAGACGGGAAAACATATCACGTGTTCATATCATACGCAACAATGGAACCAGACCGACAGATCGCACATGCTTTATTTACGAAACTAAGTGAGAGGAACTTTACATGTTGTTTACATGAAATTGAGTTTCAAGCAGGACATCTCATAGAGGACAACATAAAAACATACATGAAAAAGTCTCTGAAAACTATTGTCCTTCTATCAGAAAATTTCAAAAACAGTTATTGGTGCCATATTGAAATGACTGAAATTGTTCAACTACACATGGATAATAAAGGTTTCCCGCCAATTATTTTAAAATTAGACAGTTGTGAGGTACCTGAAGCACTCATGCCATACACATATATGTTGTTGCAAGCTGGATTTGACGAAAAGATGCCGGATATTGCGGATGTTATTAATGACATGGAAGTTACAGGTAATTTAAATATCTTTGGAAAGCTCTAGGTAAGCTGTTGCTCGTCGCTTTACATTTCAATGGGTATGATTTTACAAATGTTTGCTTCCTTACGGTTGCACTTAATATATCAAGTTGAGGTCTGCGAACAACACTAGACCTATGAGCGGTAGTATGTTGCATGCTTCATTTTTTTCTCATTTTTGTTTTCCTTGATTTTGTAGGCTTCTTTTATATTTAAGGACCCTCTATTCTCTATCATTTATATCCATTATTTTCTCTTTTTTGTATTTTAGCCCCGTTTTTCTCTATTCTTTATTTTAGCACTCAGATATTCTCTATTCTTTTATGTTTTAACCCCTATCATCTCTATTCTTTATTTTTGCCCTTTTCACTTTTCTGCATACTTCATCCGAAGTTCACCCAGACCCTCATATAACATATATGTGTGTGATAAACATGAAATGCTTACTATGTACTAGAATTGAAAAAGGGGAAATCTTTTGTACTTATTATATATAAGCAAATTTCCTACACGAATTGGACAAAAACAAAACAAAGTAAGAGGATTTTTTTGGCTGTTCTTCGTCTGAAAGTCACAACGAGACCTTCAAATTATATCACACCTCTCTGCAAATTCAAGCAAATAGTCCATATAGAAACGATTTGATCTAAAATCACTTCTGGATGGATATAAAACACGGTTTTTTTTTTATACACAAATAAGTTGTTTTTTTTCGGGAAATTTTCGGAATGCAAAGTTAACGTTCAACTGTTTTAAAAATGTTCATGAAACATATATATGATATATATGCATTCCTTTTTTTTTAATTTGCAAATTGATGTTCAACTAAAAAACGTGATATTATAACAGTTGTTTACTTTACAACAGGTCATGTATCAGCACCATCTTTTAAACTATGTTTGAATTTATCTTTTTTAGAATTTCCAGGATCGATGCTTACCATATCATTTGTGCCATTACCTTGCATTAACTATAATCAAGATACCCCTCATTCACCATGTATTTGGCCTCATGTTTGTGCTAAATTTATTTTATCAGACGATGGATGCAAAGACACGTGCACCAAACATCACGTGCTCAACGGGGAATCATTGGAAAAACTTAAAAAATGCGGATTTCCAGTTGAGAATCAATACTCTCGACTGTCAAAACTTTATAAGGAAAAGTGTAGTAAATGGCTCAAAGACTTTCCTTCTAAAACGATATCAGGACCGTGCTACTATTATAATGACAAAGGATGTTTTGTAGCAGACGACGCATGCCCGTTCCCTCACATTTGTAAAGACTGGTTTGCTGGGAAATGTGCGCGTTCGAGTTGTAAATTCTCTCATGATATTCTTAACCAACAGACAAAATTGTTATTGCAAAAATTCGGATTTAACATTGACCATCCAGATGATATCATATTATGGCAGTACCGAGAAAAATGTCAAAATTATTTGGAACTGAAAACAAAACAAAATATAAGTTTCAACGTGAATTCCCGTTCTAGCGGCGAGGATTCGAAAACTACAGCGGGTAAATGTGTTTTATATTTAGCTTTTGCGGCTATGTCCTTAAATTGTCTGTTTAACATTTTTAATAAATATGTCTTAACATATTTCTAGAATGTCTGTTATAGTGGAATGATTCAGCTGGTATCTAACATTGAATGTATTGTACATAAATCAAGAAAATCTTTCTGATCACTCCAATGTTTACGAGTTAATCAAATGAAAAAATAATATCCTAGGATATGTCCGTGAATTTGTGCGGATTGAGTTTGAATAATTATTTCATGTTTATAACACATACTCACTCCAAAAAAAAAAAAAAACACGATTTAAACAACAAAAGACATAACACATATATACTAATAAAAAAAAAACAAACAATAATGTGTCCAAAGTACACGGATGCCCCACTCTCATTTCCCATGTTCAATGGACCGTGAAATTGGATGAAAAATCTAATTTGGCATTAAAATTAGAAAGATCATACCATAGGGAACATGTGTACTAAGTTTCAAGTTGATTGGACTTCAACTTCCTCAAAAACTACCGTGACCAAAAAAATTAACCTGAAACTCTCACTTTCATTTTCTATGTTCATTGGACCGTCAAATTGGGGTCAAAAGTCTAATTTGGCTTTGATATTAGAAAGATCATATCACAAGGAACATGTGTACTAGTTTCAAGTTCATTGGACTTCAGCTTCATCAAAAACTATCTTGACCACAAACCTTAACCTGAAGCGGGACAGACGGACGAACGAACGGACGCACAGACCAGAAAACATAATGCCCCTCTACTATCGTAGGTGGGACATAAATACTTAATCTCTAAAGAAAATCATTGTTGAAGAATATTCATTTTCATGTTTATTTTTGCAGCTCCTACTAGACAAGGATATTCGTTTTGAAAATTGAGTAAATATTAGAAATTAGTCCTAAAAAAGAGAAAAGAGAGGCGAAATATATCAGAGGTACATTCAAACTCGAAATTGTCGACAATAAACTGACAACGCCAAGGCTAAAACAGAAAAAGACAAATAGAAGTGCAAAAACAATAACAATAAAAAGTTATGATTTCTAAGGGAAATATTTTTGAAGGATATATTGATTAGAACATTTGTTTTTCATGAATAATTTGCTATGATTTTCTAGATAATTAACTTTTCCAGGATATAATGATTTGAGTTTTTATTTTTTTACGAATATCATACTAGTATTATACCAAACTAGATACAAATGTTCAACTGTTGGACACCGTAAATATTCTATATCCTAACGTATCTGGTAACGACCGACGTTTTAAACGCACCCCAATACTTGCAGGAAAAAACTAGTTGGTTCTTCAGCATGCATGCCTCACTATTCAAAATCCGAACCGAGTACGTAAATGTAACTCATGATTGTTGTCACCGATTGAAACTTACATCAATACATACAAGAAAGAAATTAATACGTTTTTCTTCAGTGTGCATTAGCGTGTTAAATCCCTTTTTTTTAAATAAGTGAATATAATAATAGATAGTTATTGTTGTTGATGGAAAGATTGATTCAACAGTGCATTAATTGTGAGGGGTGGATTGATGTTTAACGTTCGGTGGCAAATTTCACATGTACAAAGTAACGAGAACAATGTATTTAATCCAGTCATGATACCCAACATTCAGCTATACAATCAAATGAATTATAAAATACACAGCATTGAATGATTAGAATGATTAAAAGTACATTAAAAAACATGTATACACATTTTAACAAAGTAACATAATTATGAATAATTTCATTGTCAAATAATTAAAGTTATTATGAAAGCCACCACGACCTGGAGAACTTACATTTATTTGTCTTTGCATACTTTGAACGACAAAATTATTTTATTCCTTGCCTGTGTGACTTTTGTAGACAAAACGCAAATCTGGCGTATATATAAAATTTAGTCCTGATATTTATGATGAGTTTATTTACATTCTGACGTCAATTGGTCCCAGAACTTTGAATCTTTCAATCCTTTAAGGATGGATTTAGCATACTAGTACATAAATAAAATGAGCAATGAATATTATATTGTTTATTTTGATATATATGCCTTTTTGTACATGTGCTCTTTTGTTAAATACATTTTTTTTGTTTTTATTGTGATTAAGATTATAACACAATGTTGAATGCTGTACCCATATTTTTACTTATTATGTCTGTTTTTGTGGTTCACGCATCGTTGTCAATATAATGTAATGTGATCCGACTGTCACAAAAGTGAGAGTTGTAGCTAGCTATCAAACCAGGTTCAGTCCACCATTTTCTACATAAGAAAAGAAAATGCCTGTACAAAGTCAGGAATATGACAGTTAAAATCAATTCGTTTGATGTGTTTGAACTTTTGATTTTGCCATTTGATTAGGGACTTTCCGTTTTAAATTTTCCTCGGAGTTCAGTATTTTTGTGATTTCACTGTTTATAGACCAATACCTATGGGAGACAACTCCTTATCGATGTCTTGTAAATCATAATGAGAACGTTTCAAATATGAATTTTATAAGTGATTAGATCTTGCCATTTGGAAATATACTGCAAAAGTTCTTCCTGTTGCAGTCAATATTATTCATGTTATTAAACATTTCCTAATACTAAAATTTGAAATGCTTGCAGTTAACTTTCCAGTTACAGATTTTTTTTTGTTCCGGTCGCATTCAGTATTACTATATGTAAAGTTTAAGCGCAAACGAATACTCTTAAATGTCCAATCATCTTAATTTTTACAATCACGGATTTATTAAGGTATATAAGGTTATAAAAGAAAGTTGAAAGTAAGATGAAATATATTGATAATTCAATATGTAATAATATGTGTAAATGCTATTATCCTGATTTAGAGTAACTTCTCGCAATTTGATTGGCTGATATTGTCCTAATAAATTTCAGTACAATTTTTTATTACGTCAATAGGAATTATCTCCCTTATTTATTACGTCAATTGGGATTATCTCCCTTATACCGTTGACCTAATAAAAAAATGAGTTGCTTCATAGTCCTAATATTTTATTTTTTCACAGTTTTAGATTAAATATCTAAAATATAATTGGTGATATTGTCCTTACATTGAATTTAAATATAATAATAGTTAATATAACAAAATCAGGATAAATTCGTTACACAGTGTTCAATTGTCCTAATACGGAATTTATCGGGTCAAAAAAAATTCATATCAGGTTTGGCTTCGCCTCACCCGATATGAATTTTATTGACCCGTTAAATTCTCGTATTAGGACAATTACACACTGTGTAACTAATATTATTATACGACAAATCTGGATTATCTATTTTATATTTTTTCTTAATTTTCCATTTAGTTTTGTTAACAAGACCTGAATAAGTGATTAACATCCTGGCTGATTTTTGATTAGCATTCAATTACTGATTCTGAGTACTAACTACCTGAGTAGGCAATACAAATACTCAAATCATTGCTTTTTAATAGTTTTTATTTGCAGTCCATAATTAGGCCATTTTGATTTTCGATGTTTCAAGCATTTAACTATCATGGATATCCACATTTAAGGACATCATCAGCACACTTTGTTGTCGTTTCATCAGAAACACCATATTTGACGTTTTGCATTGTGAGAAATCAATTTACAATCGGGAAAACAATGAATTACTTCCCCTGATAAAAGTATTGTTTGTTATCTATTTTATCGACATGGAATGCTTGAAGTGGCAACGAATAAGAAAATGATAAACACTATTTACATGCCTTATGAGATATGGCAAGCTGATATCACACAACCTTGACCTTAAACTGAATGAGTAAACATGTATCTTTTTATCTTACTGATAATAAATGATATCCAATAATAATTACTATAAAACACATCATAAGAAAAAGTTATCTTTTTATTATCAAAGAGTAAATCACATAACTGAAGATTGTATAGATCATTGTGAAGTAGAAATTAAGAAACATTTGAAAATAGAGAAAAATTATTCTTATTCTATTTTTTCTACTTCACTTGAATTGAAAACAAATCGGATTCAACATTAAATATCCTCATAATATTATCTATACTACTAAACGAAGAGACTGAGTTCATTGAGCCGCACCTCCTCAGAAACCATACACAGTTGGTAATATTTATGATTCGATGTTTAAATGAAGGGTCTAATTTGTTTTCTTCCGGTCGCATTTAGTCCAGTAAACATGGTAAAGACACACAACATATCATAAATATTACAATCAAGGATTTACTATGTAATATAAGGTTATAAAAAAGCTTGAAAATTAGATGAATATTTTGGTAGTTCAATATATGTCTGCCTGTCTGTCTGTTTGTCTGTCTGTCTGTCCTTCCGTTAGATCGGCAAATCAATTTTTCACACCTTTTTCTTCATGCTTGAAGAGTTATATTAGATATTTGGTATATTGTTTTATATTGGCAAGTTACAGTTCAAGTTTGAATTTTGTTCCGTTATGTTGATTGTTGATCGTTCAACTTGAAAAATTATCAGTTTTCTACACCTTTTTTCGTCATGCTTGGGGATGTTAACAAATGGTACACTGTTTTATCATGACAAATTATAGTTTAAATTTGAATTTTGTTCCGGTTGTGTTGTTCATGGTTTTAACAGATTATATAATGAGTCTCATACGGAGAGATCACAATCGTTAAAAAGATAATGCGATGGTGGATACGACAATTTAAAAATAAATAATAGATGCGATAAAAGAGGGACGAAAGATACCAGATGGACAGTCAAACTCATAAATCGAAAATAAACTGAAATAGCCATGGCTAAAAATGAAAACAGACAAACAGAAAAACAAAAGTACTCATGAAACAACATAGAAAACTAAAAAATAAGCAACACGAACCCCACCAAAAACTAGGGGTGTTCTTAGATGCTTCGGAAAGGATAAGCAGATCCTGCTCCACATGTGGCACCCGTTGTGTTGCTTATGTGATAACATATCCGGTAAATAGTCTAATTCGGTAGGTCACATTCATGAAAAGGAAGGGGATTGTAGTTACGACGTAAGGAACATATCCGATATCATGTGTGAAACTATCAATAAAGACCGTACAACTGTCAAAGGGACAAATTTGACTCTTGGAAGTCTTTCTTTAAAAGATTCATTGAAAGCAGCAATCCTATATTGAAGAGAAAGCGATTTAGAACGAAAGCTGTGAAATATTGTTAATGATTTGGAAATATGTATCGTATCCGGCTATGCTAGAATTCTGCCACAGAAAAGTTGGAAGTTTTACAGCTGTAAATCTTAACAAACAAAGGCAACAGTTGTATACAGCTGTTCGTAATTCATAAACCGATTGAGAAGAAACAAATCCGGGTTATACAATAAAACTGAAAGGCCTACTTCGATTCGTCCAACTCGAGTTAACTCTAGTTGAAATGTCAGTGCTAATGCGCATGTGCGCAACCGTTCTGAATCGAAGTCAAAACTCTACCATCGAGTTGACTATTATAAGGGAGAAGAAAATAATGTTTCTGCTGAGCATTAAAATAAAAAAAAATATTACATAGTGTTTCACAAAGAAAAGTCCTGATCCTGTTTGCTTTTGAAAAATAGTTTGTTAGTGAGTTAAAAAACAGTTGAAAAAAAATCGTTCAAAGAAAAAAATTCATTTCTATTTCATTTCTAACCAGCACCACAGCTGATATACACAGGAACAATATCGGCTGATTCCGAAATACAGGCAATAATCTATTCCCCTTGTCAGCTTTATTCTTCGGCTGTATTTTGTCAAATACCAGTTTATTTGTATCACTTTTATTTGTTGCAACTACTTAACGCAATCTTGAAACTCGACTAAACCTGCCCCGACTCAGGCTTGATGTCGAGTTAACTCGGGTAGGTTCAAAAGGTCAAACTGGGGGGGGGGGGTTCGGTTGTCAGTCGAGTACATTCGATAGACTCTACTAACCCGAGTTGGACGATCGAAGTAGGCCAGGGGAACACATCAAATGTAAATGAAGAACAACGACACAACAGAAACATTAAAATGAAACACACACAGAAACATTAAAATGCAACACACACAGAAACGGATAATAAGATATCAATAGTAATTTTCCTGACTAAGCTGTGTCGTCAACTAACCCTCATTGCTAATTACTATATTTATTTCAAGAATTCATACATATCTTACTGTTTGTGCAATATCATGTCGTTGAAATTCAGATGGATAGATGCAATACAAATATTAGTAGAGCATTGCATCATTTAGTGAGAGGACATAGTTTATAGCACAACGTGAAAGAATGCAACAATTCAGTTTTAACATTTACTGTCCCAATGATATAACACTATGGCAGTACCGAGAAAAAAAGCAAAACTATTTGGAACTGAAAAAAAAGTATAAGTTCCAACGTGAATTCCCGCTGAAACAAGGATTCGAAAACTACAGCGGGTAAATGTGTTCTATATTTAGCTTTTGTGGCTATGTTATAAATTGTCTGTATAACATTTTTAATAAATATGTTTTAACATATTTTCAGGATTATAAAGTGAAATGATCCTATTGGTACTTTACATTAAATGCCTTGTAAATGAATCAAGAAAATCATTCTGAACACTCCAATGTGTTAACGAGTAACGAAAATTAAAAAATATCCATCTTAGGATTTTCGCGTGAAATTGTGTTGATTTGAGTTTGAACGAATATTCATGGTTTTAACACATACCGATTAAAAAAAGCTACTAAAACAACGCCAAACATTACAAAAACATTAAAACCTTAAATTAATCCTCGAAAAAAAATATGTTACAGAATATTCATTTTCATCTTATCTTATGCAACATTAGTTTTTGCAGCTCTTACTAGACTATAAAATTCATTTTCAAAATCGGGTGAATATCCGAAATAAGTGTTAAACGAGTTATGAGAGGCGCAAGATTTCAGAGGGCTTTCAAACCCATAAGTCGAAAATAAACTGACAACGCAATGGCTAAAAAAGAACAAAAGAGCAACAGACAAACAATAGTACGCATCATAGACTGAACAACACAATTAAAAGTTATGATTTCCTAGGTAGATTACTTTTCCAGGAAATAACGATTTGAGCGTTTAGTTCTTTATAAATACCAAACTTGTTGAGGATGTATAAATAAAGGCAACAGTAGTATACCGCTGTTCAAACTCATAAATCCATGGACAAAAAACAAACTCGGGGAAAACATAAATTCTTGGTACAGGCATTTTCACATGTAGAAAATGGTGAATTGAATATGTCTCTATGAAGACAAACAAGTACAAAGTTGAGGAGCAATAACGACCCAAAATTCCAAAAGAAAATGTGCCAAATACGTCTTAGGTAATCTATGCTTGGGATAAGAAAATCTTTAGTATTTCGAAAAAAATCAATCTTTTGTAAACAGGAAATTAATATAAATAACCATACAATTGATATTTAAGTCAACACCGATGTTCTGAGTACTGGGCTGGTGATATCCTCGGCCAAGCCATGATTAAAAAGGAAATACACAAACATGTGAATGAAACACCAAATTAAAAAAAAAATTGAGTAACTCAAAACCGACAAAACTTATAGGTGGTCTCAGACGTCCCCAAGTGGTAGGAAGTTCCTATTCAATCAATGGCGCCTGTTGTGGTGTTCAATAGTTATTTAACAGATAATGTAATCCATCTCATCTCGAGATATCACAATAGTAAATAAGATAGATTGTGACCGTACAACTGTGAAAGTGACAAATTTGTCCTTTGGAAGCCTTGCTTCAAACGATAAATTGAAAGCAGCAATCCTATATTATGAAGGTCGTGATTTGGAACGCAAGCTCCGGAATATTGTTACTAATTTGAAATACATATTTATTATCCGGCGATGCACTAGTTCTGCTCCAAAAAAAAAAACATGAAATTTCACGACCGGAAACTGTTATAATATCTTTTGTCGGGAGGCTTTGTTATCAACAAACCCTCTTTGTCAATTTTGAGATGTATTTAAATAATTCATACAGATCTTACTGTTTCCTTTAGTTGAAATTCTAAGGTGTATTTTATTTAGTTCTTGGTCCATCTGCAGCTTTAAGAGATGTGACTGGTTATTTTTGTTTATCAATATTGGCATATTTTAGGAATCAATCTCTCCTTATTCAGGTTTCTGAAATGAAAAAGCGAGTAAAGAATATATAACTGTTCATATATATGAAAGGAAAGCAACAAATATAGACAATAATCAAAGTCAGAGAAATAAGTCGGATTTCCAACGACATTACTTGTTAGGAATAGGAACGATTCCCAATGTTAGTTATCCCTTATAGGAAATACATCAATAATCTCCACTTGATGCTAATGTCCTTATAAATATTTATCATAATTTCAGGTCTATTTGACAAACACCAAGTTAACTAGATATTTTTTTTTAATTTACCAAATTATGGATCAGGATGCGTGTGTGATGAGAGACATTAACAAATAATAAGTAAATATCTAAATGCTACATTCATATACCATCATCGATTTACAAATTCTTCGAATTGTCTGCATGTTATAAACAAATGATAAAATTTGCCAAGTAACACAAAATTAGCATTTGTTTTCTTCAGCATGTTCAGTAAAGTAATATTATATAATCCGCAGTGGAATTTGCTTAGTTAGATCAAGGTCACTTCTATCTTGATTTAAGTGTTTCAAGTGTTTATACAATAATAAAATCTTCAGTTTTATAAATGCTTTACTCTTCAGACATGCAAAGTGGAAATAACACTTTATTTTATATATCCGTTTCATACCTAAAAACTATGAGAAGTTGTATCAAAACACATGTATTTAAATGGCCTTGATAATGTTCATGGCGTAGCATATTATTGTGTCCCTCCACTTTGTATTTTTACTTTACATCACATCACAATGTTTTAGTCAACATGTCAGATCAGGTATATATTCCTTCCATTTTAGCAAATTTAACGAAATGAGAAAAACGTGGTATGATTGTCAATGCACCAACTATTGATAATGACCAAACATATGAAGATATTTGTTTTAATGTTCGGGATTGTATAAATATGATAAATAAACAGTCACGTCTGGTCGGGTGGTTACTTGAAATAACTCTTGCAACAACTCTTTGCGGGGTATTTTCCTATCAAACATATCCTTATTTCTGGTAAGATTTTCCGCACTTAATACCTTAAGAATTCTAATACAGGACCAAACTATTGTATGAACTCTTTTTTTTCCATCCTGAACATGGCTGAAATATTAGCCACTGAACATGAAGCAAACACAAAATTAATCGAGTAATTATCGTATTTCAATCGAATGAAGTTTTAGACAATCAGATTTTTCAATTGATAATCCATTCAAGAATTTTGTTTATAATTGTAGTATAAGAATTAAATAGGTCTGTTTCCTTTCACACTCGTAATATGGCACATCAAGTCAATGTTAAGGTCTTGCATGTATGATGTTTTCGAACTTAACCCCCTCGGTGTGAACGACAACAACAAAGAACTACCTTTCGTGCTACAAATTGTATATCAACAGTCGCAACTGCAGTAATTTCAAAACTGAATTGGCAACAGGATGTTCCGAGCAAATCACTGAAGCCAATGACCTATACATGTTAAGCATGCATGTTCAATCTATGTACCATGTTTCAAATTGGAATGTTTGTTTATTTTTTTCTACGAAAATAATACAATTAAAAAAACATCGGTAGTTTAAAAATTATGCGATCAGCTATTAAAGGCCCCGACAAGAACAATAGTAAAACAATCAAAACGAAAAAACTAATTGTGTCATTTAAACAGATACAACATACAGCGACTAACGAAAACCACTAAATTGCAGGCTCCTGATTTTGTACAGGTTCGTACATAATTTGGCGGGGTTAAACATGATTATGATCCTTCGACTCTTCCTCTTTCATAGACAATGGTATACTAACACAACATAAGAACACTTTGCTAAAACAATTTAAAATGGCTTGACTCAATAAATCGGCATGAAGCACAAAAACAACTAAAATCAAGACAAAAAACACAAAGTACCGATCTAATAGTACTCGCGGAAAATGGGGGCGCGGCTGTCGACAGTATTATTTGTTTTTCGATTGACCATCTTATTTTATCTGTTAATACGCATTTTATTTTTATGCCCCACCTACGATAGTAGAGGGGCATTATGTTTTCTGGTCTGTGCCTCCGTTCGTCCGTCCGTCTGTGTGTCCGTTCGTACGTTCGTCTGTGCGTCCGTTCGTCCGTCGGTGCGTCCGTTCGCTTCAGGTTAAAGTTTTTGGTCAAGGTAGTTTTTGAAGAAGTTGAAATCTAATCAACTTGAAACTTAGTACACTTGTTCCCTATGATATGATCTTCCTAATTTTAATTCCAAATTAAAGTTTTGACCCCAATTTCACGGTCCACTGAATATAGAAAATGATAGTGCGAGTGGGGCATCCGTGTACTTGGGACACATTCTTGTTTTTCGCTGTTTTGCTGCTATTGATTGGACGTCATTAATAGTCTGAGACAAGTATGATCATAAACATTATTATCGTAAAAGCTTGGATTCTACGTGCTGCCGCCATAAACCTTTTCTGTTCACTGGTGGGTAGTTAGCTTATTGACAATCATATCACATCTCCTTTTAAAATTGAATATAGCGTTGACTATTCAAAGGCGATTTCACAGAGCATTAGTGGTTGTGTTACCAACACGAACTTTCTAAACGTTTTTTTTAAAGGCCAAGAAGAGACATTTAGCTACACACCAAAATGAGAACACATGATTGAAAAAAATTGATCTGATCTAAAAGAAAATGTATGTCTATAAAAGCAACAGTAGTACAGCGCTGTTCGAATTCATCAATCGATTGAGAAAAAAAAGCCAAATCCGGATTACAAGGTAAAACTGAGGGAAACACATCCAATATTAGAGGATAACTACGACACAACAGAAACACAACATTAAAATGTAACACACACATACACTAGCTATAATATAACAATGGCCATTTACCTAACTTTGTTATGAGCGCAAATGTCAAAGATAACTTCCAGTGCGCCTAAGGTCACCCCAAGCTTTTATAGGGATTCTTGTGGTTTGGTCTTTTATTTTCAATGTGGTGCTTTGTAGACTGTTGTTTGACTTTCGGCACTTTTTGTGTTATACCATGATATTGTCGGGTTCTTTTTATTTTATGAATTTTTACTGTCCCTTCTTTATTTTCTGCCTTTTTTAAATTCTTTTCCAAACTTTGTGTTAGAAGTGTACCAGATGACGGTGTTGTGACCCGGATTTGCTTCAGTTAAATTGATTGATGACTATTGACCAACGGTAAACTACTATTGCTGTTATTGTGTAGAAACAAATACAGCATGGAATGCTATTTTTAAGTACTGCTACATTAAGACTATCAGTCTCTTACAGTGCCATTTGTCCATTGTCCAATGCCAGGATTTGAATGACATGACACACGTTGTTTAAAAAATCACATAAATACACAAAAACGTAAGTGTCAACGCTGACTGTACTTGTGAAGATCATATATGGTATTTGGCATTATGATTTGTCGACAAAATTTGGATATCCACCGATAAACTACTATAGCCTCTAATTGATAAGAAGGCATTGCTGTGGCTGATGTATGCACTACTATGGTTGAGCATTTGATTTTGCCATTCGATAAGGGACATTCCGTTTTGAATTTTCATTGAAGTTCGGTATTTTTGTAATTTTACTGTTAATACGGAAACATAGCTTTGCACGAGGGAGATGTATTCTTCTAAATTCAAAATTATGTAACAGCAAATTTTAATAACACGATACCCGTATTTTTATCCCAGGACCAAAGTACTTGCTACTGGGCTGGTGAAATCCTCGAGGGCTAAAAGTCAACCTGCAACTGTATCAACCCAAATGTAGACATAGAAGTAACGTTATCAATTTCACGGCACCAATTGTCCATTTCGTCAATTAATGTATCTTCAGTGATGTTCGTGGCTAAACTAATTGAACATTGTTTGTTTATCAAAACACGAAGAGTCTATAAACCAAAAAAGACAAAAAGGATAACCAAAAGCCGGGCATGGATTCATAGCTTGACATGGGAAATATATATTACTTTATCTAGATAATTTCCAAAATTTAGTAATAACTAATTTTGATAACACAATATCCGTATTAACATGCTATTACCGAGGTACTGACTACTAGGCTAGTGATAACTTCGGTGGTCATATCCTATTCAACCCTTCATTTCACTGATATACATTATATTCTATGGATTCCTTCTTAAGCTGATTAACAATAGTCAGTGTCTTCGATTAAACGTTTCGGTTCACGATAAATCTGAAAAATATATCTTCAATTATCTATATAGCTTAAGTTAAAACCAGACTTTCTATCCTTTTTTATGCTGCATTGTTGATTTCAAATTCAATTACGGCGTTCTTAATAAAGAGTATTATAAATTCGAAACAGTACTAGTATACGTATATGAATTTGAAATATTGAAAGCTTACATATGACAAAGTCTTAAATGACAAACTGTTTTGTTCAAAATTGATATACACTCTCTGATACAAGTTGAAAAAGGTAAATTTTCATGGCGTCATACTAAATTATTTTTAGTGATATATATACTTAGTACGCAACGTTTTATTTTGAAAAACTTGGCATCTAAACGATATTTCCGGATTTGGAACAATTTTATAAATTTAAAGCTCAGCTTCTTTAATACATATAGAAGTTACAAGAACACCAGTTAACGTCGATGCAGACGAAGTCCTCACTGAAAACTAACGTCTGGGCAGAACGAACACCCTAAGTGCCATGAGGTCTCCCGATTGGTTAATCAAACGAAAAAAAAAATATTACTTCTTACTTTTAAATAATTCTACTGCAGACATATTTGCTTCTACATAAAACTTAAACATGCATGTAATATGATATATGAATGGAACCCTTTAGTCTTTTTTCCAATATATATATATATATATATATATATAAAAGTCTATAAAAACGACCAACCAGCAAATTTACTATGTACCGGATCGTCTAGAATAGGCGATACTATGCAGATAAGGAAAAAATTATATCAGTCTAAAGATTTGCACAACGGTACTGATATAAGATGTTATAATACGAAAATGTTGTTATTAAATCGTGCTGACAAATATTTCGGCTCAACAAATGGCCTTCTTCAAGTGTCACAAGTTTTAACAATACTGATACATAATGTATAAGGTGTAAAAATAGATCAGTAATAATACAGGTAAGTTTTGGTCGATTGTGGAATATTAGTGTAGAGGGAGGTGACATCCATGGAAACAATGACTCTTGTTCCATGTTCGGTTTGTGGCCTCCAATATGTTGGTGAGTCAAAGCAGCCTTTCCACAAACGCCTCAATGGCCATAGGAGTGATATCTCTAAGAAGCCACTTCTCCCAGTTTCTCAGCACTTCAGACAGTCGGGTCACAAACCTGATGACTTTAACCGCATGAAAATTCTAGTGATTGAACAGAATATTCACTGGAGTGATGCCCAGCGACAGGTTAGGGAAAGCTTTTGGATAAAGGAACTTAATGTACATCATCCAAACGGCATCAATAAGAAATACTAGCGTTTTTGTTTTTTCACTCATTTTTATTGTTAATATACACAGTCACGTATATTGATTTATAGTGTTTTGTTTATATTATGATATTCAGGCTTTTGGATTAAAAATCAATGATGGTGATACATGGCTGTGTACATAATGTACATCTTTAATACATCAATGATGGTGATACATGGCTCTTTTTTTGAGAGCCCAGGTGTTCATGTGGTCTAGCGGGACGGCTGCAGTGGAGGCGATTTGGTGTCACGATATCACAGTAGCATGGGTTCGAATCCCGGCGAGGGAAGAACCAAAAATTTGCGAAAGCAAATTTACAGATCTAACATTGTTGGGTTGATGTTTAGACGAGTTGTATATACATTATGTACACAGCCATGTATCACCATCATTGATGGCGATCCGATGGATACATCTGTTGTAGAGTTGTCACTGACTCAGACGTACTTATATATATATATATATAGTATTACCACTGACAAAAATACAAATCACAATTAATTCACTTTGTTTGTTGTCTAGGAATATAGTTTCCAATTATATGGGGTATATCTTCCTAAGTATTCTGACTACTGTTTTCTCTAAGTGGTCCTATAAGTTGCATTTATATTGAGATAAGTAAAACATGAGAAATAGAAATATTGTTGAAAGTGAAAGTAGTGATTTGACCATAATGAAAGTAGGATAGAAATTAGCCTTCGTCATTTATTTAAGATGCAAATCCCACCATTGGCATGTTAATATAGCTCTGAAAAGAAAAAAAAGCACTAATTGTTTGTCCTGGGACAAACATATTTTATTCACATATTAATGGTCTATAAGCAGTTACATTTATATTATGTTTGACACGGTTCAAATTTTTTGATTTAATTTTACTTTATCAAAAAATGCATTGCAACCAATGGGGGAAGTAATTGTGTTCTGAGGACTAGGAGATGAGTTTAGACAAAACACAATTATTGTGAATAAAAGATCTTACAGGTACAAAAGGATCTTTGTGAAACTACCTTTCAAGAAAGAAAAAAGAAATCATAAAAAATCTATCAAAATAAGACATTTTGATCAGATTTGGGCATTACAGACCGAGTGGTTGTTCAGAGTTATTTGGTATGAATAAAGGCAACAGTAGTATACCGTTGTTCAAACTCATAATCCATGGACAAAAAACAAAATCGGGGTAACAAACTAAAACTGAGGGAAACACATTAAATATAAGAGGAGAACAACGACACAACACTACAATGTAACACACACAGAAACGGACCAAGCTTCAGACAAAATCCCACGAGAATAACAAATATACAGTAACATCAAAACCAAATACATGAATATGGGATAGACAAGTACCGTTACACGTCTTATCGCAATGTGAATTTACACTCAAAAATAAGAGAAAACAAACGACGCAACGTTAAAACATGGTTAAAATGTAACACACATAGACACGAACTATAATATAACAATGGCCATATTCCTGACTTGGTACAGGACATTTTTAAAGGAAACAATGGCATGTTTGTGGCATGCCAAACCTCCCCTTTTATAGCCATGTGAAATATAACATTAAAATGACAACTCAACACCACAGAACTACAATATAAATAAATTGGAGAATACAATTGACAAAGAAACACACGAACAACAGCCAACAAAAGGCAACAAGTTGAAAAAGGGGAACTGCAGACAATAATAAAAAAAAAATATTCCTAAAATTTTTACAGTATATCGGATATAATTGGGATATCCCCAAACCATTTGGTCCTGTTGTATTTGATCTGAAGTTGTCAAATAGAAGCGGTATTATAACAAATTTGTAAAATAGTCCACAGAACGCTGTGTCTCGACTGAAATTGCTGCTTTCGGTGTAAAAGCGTAATGTTGATCGGCTGTACATTAATCGGTCAAAAAAAATTTAAAAAAATGTTTTTCTGTAAATGCTTTTTCTTGATATGGAGGAAAAACTCCTTTACAAGCTTTAAGACACTTCATGGAGGTAATAAATTTATCATTTCAAAACAGTCTAATTCGCTTTCATTTAACTAAAACAAAACTGTATGGTTGGCAACAATGAGCAAAACCGATACCCCATAGTAAGCTATAAAAGGTCCCGAAATGACGCCACTTTCGACGACTTTGTTGTGTCTCACTGCCGCTACATTGAGCAAAAGCCCTTGTTCCGCGATAGAAAATTTAATTACGAACTCAAAAAGACATAAAATAGGTCGAATTTCAATTCGAAATCTTAATTAATCTAAATGAGACTTAAATATGAATCTTACTCAAACTCTACCTCAAGAAGTGACTCAAAATCAAAGTTGTAACTAGAACTCTTCCTATAAATGTGACTCAAACTCGAAGTCCAACTCGAAACTCAATGCTAACTAGAACTTTAATTCTAAGCATGACTTGAATTCGAAAACAAACTCAAAGTTTAACTCAAACTGTAACCCGAACTTTAATTTGAACACTAATTAGATGGATGGCCACACGCATTCAAGGCACATAAACCATGGAAATCTATCTAAAAATAGAACATGTTTTTCCGAATTGGTTTAACCTAATTAAGTAAAGGGATAACCACATCAAAGAATGACAGGACCACATCAAAGAATGACAAGACCACATCAAATAATGAAACAAACACATCAAGTAGTGTAAAATCGTCAAATTTTGAAACATCATTACGTAATGTTAAAACCATATAAAGAATAAACAAATCATCATTACGAAATAACAAAACCACATCATGTAATGAAACAACTACATTATGTTAAGTCACATACACATCAAGTAATATTAAAACCACATTGACTAATGACACAACTATATCAAATCATGGTGAAACCACATCGAGTAATGACAAAACCATGTTGAGTAATGACAAAACTTTATCAAGTCAATACGAAACCATATCGTGTAATATCGAAATATCATTAAGTAATGACTATTCCATATTGAGTTATATTAAAACATCATTACGTAATGTCAAAACCATATTAAGTAAAGACAAAATATCATTAAGTAATAATAAACAACATAAAGTAATATCAGAGTTCCACATAAGACAGCTGTGGCGTTCCATAGAAAATGTTACAATTTCACCTACACAATATATGAAAATGTATACATTTTTTATTCAAATAGTAGGATAAGGGTGAGTAACAGAACAGAACCCCAGCGACACCCCTATCAATCAAGTATTGAAGAGATGGACACAAGACTATTATCTAATTTTAAAAGAGAGGTTGCTAAGTGCAAAATGCATTCGTACTATTTTTTTTAATTAATTTTTACTCATAAATTATTACGACACGTTAAGTTAAAAATAGATCAAAGTGAGGCATATAAAAGCGTAGGGATTTTTGTATTTTTCACTTAATATTATGACCGCCTTCCATGATGAAGTAAGTAATGTAATCTTATAACATAATAATTTAATTAAATTTCTTTTTTTTTCAAAATTCTAAGTTTGATTGCCTTAAATAATTCAACTGGTTTTTCATTTAAAGTGTGAAAGTCAGTATGCACTAAAAGGGTACACAATGACTTATATTTTACGTAACTTTATTGAAGATATGATAATAGCATCATATTCATATATTTTGGTCAAATAAAAATTAAGCATTCATCCTTCAATTTCCTTTGTTTATGGCATTCAAATATAAAAAAAAACTTATTTAAATAAAATTGTGTTAGAAACTTTTAGAAAAGAGAAGGTTTGATAAGGCCAATTGTTGGCACCTGGATGTCATCTGAGAAAATAATATAACATATTGATAAGATATACAGTTTTGTAATGCGCCAGTACTTTTTTGTCGTATATAATTGCGTACAGGCTTCAAATTTCTCGAACTACCAGATATAAACCAAGACTTTACCTATACTTTACAAACGTGTTAATGCGCACAGATTATCTTATTGCGTGCGGCAATTGCTAATATTTGTATGTCTAACAACTGGATAACATTATTAGTGTAGGAGTAGTATAGTACTTTAACGAGTCCAGCGCACCCCCAAAAAGAAATTTGACCCCTAAAAAATTACCCTCATTTCAAGTAAAAAAAGCCCTAAATTTTCATAAAAAAAGCAAAAAACACGCAAAAACACCAAAATTTTCTTACTCCCAAAAAATTTTTTTTTTTACTTTGGAAAAAAAAAACGTTATTAAAAACACCCAAAAAACGACAGTTTTTTCCAAAAACAAAAATAAAAAAAAGCCGGGAGAACTGGCAGATAAAAAATTCTGTGGGATTTAAGAGAAAAATAATTTCCCCAGTGCGCCCCAACCTTGATTTTTAATTAATTTTATCAATATAGTCTACTAATAAAACGGATCAATACGACTACAACTTAAATTGCTTTTTACATTTGTGAAGTGCTATAGACTAAATCGATCATTGGAAATATTTACATGGTTGTCAAGAGTGTGTTTACATGTTGCCTGGATGATGTAAACATATAGCAGAACGTTTATTAACAGTGGAGAGAAGACGTGTTTTTATTAATGTCGCAAGAAAGTTTAATTTTACCTTCAAATCAGTGTATTCCAGGGATGTGGTCAACGGAACAGTCTGTTATTATTACTGAACATTCGAACTATTATGAACAAATGACATTAGTTGTAAAACAAATTAAAGAAAGCGGACCTGATGCATCTAAACCTTCTTTGCCAAAACGGCCAAAGTCGAAATTGGGTATAGCTTTTCCTTTTTTACTTCCAATACCAATTACGGCTATTGCATGTGGAAGTGTGGGAGGTTTAGTAAAATTAATTAGAAGAAAGTTAACAACAAAATCAAAAAAACATTATGAAATTAAAACATTAGCAGAATGTAAATTAAATAGTATAAAAGATTTAATATCAAAATCCTTAACTGATGGAAAAATAAGTGCAGAAGAATTTAAATTAGTTTTAGATGAATTAGAAAAATATAATAAAATGAAAGAAAACAAACACAAACAAACACAAACAGTAATGAATGATAATGAAAGAAAAAAATTAATTGAAGAAGCTAGGGTAAAAAGTGAATTAAAAAAAAAAATGGAAAATATCTAATTTGTTTTAATAAAATTACAATAATTAATGACCCACCTCCTAAATATGAATTAAATTCTCTTTAAAAAAATGGCTGAAGGAGGTTATGAGTTTGATGATTATGAAATTAAAAATGATGATTATGAAGAAGAAGAAACGTCTTTTCAAGATGATGAAGAGTTTCAAAATAATATAAATAAGGAATTTGAAAAATCAAGAGATTTATCAGAAAATGATGTTAAAATTCGTAAAAAAGAAACTAAAAAAAAAATGATAAAACGATTTTATAAAAAAAATGGTGAAACTATGCGTAATGAAGAGTTTTTTTGTTGTTGGGGAAGATCATAAGGGAAGACAAATCTTATATGTAAAAGATGAAAAAGGTAATGATATTGCATTAACATATTACCAAAAAGGAGTATTAAAGTTTTATAAATTTAGCACTCTTCAAAGAGAATACGGTGTTAATTTTGTCAGGGATGTTTTAGGTGTAGATGATTTTAAAATATCTGATAGAATAATAGAAGGTAGAGCAGGGTTTCAGAGAATGTTAAATGAACTCGATAATATAGAAATTCCATTACAAGAAATATCTACACAACAAGAAGGACAAGAATTATTAGAAATAGCAAGTAATGAAGAAACACATGTGAAAGAAATAGAAACTTCATTTATTGAACAAGGAACATCTTTCATAAATGAAGAAACACAAACAGATATGACAAAAAGAGAGATGGATGGTATAATCAGTGCAATGACATCAGTAAAAGAAGAGATTGCAAATGAATTAGCAAAACTGAATGAAACAAATAAAGACTTAGCAAAAGAAAACGCCAAATTAGAACAAGCTAAAGAAGACAATGATGAATTTCAAATAGATAGAGTAAGTAGTCGAATAAGAGAGTTGGAATCTGAGAGAAGTGCAAGACTAGAAGTAATTAATATTAATAAAGAAAAACTACGTAGTCAAGTAAACAGATTTAAACAAACAATACATAAAATGTTAAACGAAGACAAAACATTAGGTGAAAGAATAAGAACATTATTCAGAGAACAAGGAATAACAATAGTTAGTGTTTTAACTGCTTTTGGAATGATTATTGGTGTTATTGTTGAGGCATTTACTGGTGGAACTACTTCTCTTTCTCCTTCTCCTGCTCCATCAAAAGGTGGTGTACAAGACTGGATGAAAAAACAATTAAAAAATCTTGGAAAATTATTATCTTTTCTTGCAGGAAAATTAGCAGCTGCATTACCAGGTATTATAGGTTCTATTGTTTCTTGGTTATTGCCTGCAACAAAAGACGTAGTAAATTGGTTTGCAAACAACTTATGGGCATTGCTTATTTTAGTTGTTAGTTTATTGTTTACTGCTGCTAGAGATTATTTGAAAAAATAAAGTGCTGTAAATCCTATTACAATACTTACAAATATTATTGCTTGTTTATTATCTTCATGATCTTCATGTTCAATTTTTTTTATTGGATCTATTTTTGGTTCTTTAGGCTTTTCAGGTTTTATAGGTTCTTGTGGTTTTACAGGTTCTTTTGGTTTAAAATCAACATGATCAAAATTTTTATTATTTAAATCATCATTAAACCCAAGTGTTTGATTTTCTGTTGCAATTATAATTTTATTATTATAACCAACAATAGTTCCAATTTGTAAAACCATATCACTGGGAGACATATATAGCTCAAGTCCATAAACATAATCAACTTTACTTCTTGCGTATTTTAAAACATTTTGATAATTTGATATCTGAGTGGGTAAATCAATAGGACTATTAATAACATCTTGTACATTTGCTAAGAATTATTAGAATTGATTTTAAACCAAAAGAACCTGTAAAACCACAAGAACCTATAAAACCTGAAAAGCCTAAAGAACCAAAAATAGATCCAATAAAAAAAATTGAACATGAAGATCATGAAGATAATAAACAAGCAATAATATTTGTAAGTATTGTAATAGGATTTACAGCACTTTATTTTTTCAAATAATCTCTAGCAGCAGTAAACAATAAACTAACAACTAAAATAAGCAATGCCCATAAGTTGTTTGCAAACCAATTTACTACGTCTGTTGTTGCAGGCAATAACCAAGAAACAATAGAACCTATAATACCTGGTAATGCAGCTGCTAATTTTCCTGCAAGAAAAGATAATAATTTTCCAAGATTTTTTAATTGTTTTTTCATCCAGTCTTGTACACCACCTTTTGATGGAGCAGGAGAAGGAGAAAGAGAAGTAGTTCCACCAGTAAATGCCTCAACAATAACACCAATAATCATTCCAAAAGCAGTTAAAACACTAACTATTGTTATTCCTTGTTCTCTGAATAATGTTCTTATTCTTTCACCTAATGTTTTGTCTTCGTTTAACATTTTATGTATTGTTTGTTTAAATCTGTTTACTTGACTACGTAGTTTTTCTTTATTAATATTAATTACTTCTAGTCTTGCACTTCTCTCAGATTCCAACTCTCTTATTCGACTACTTACTCTATCTATTTGAAATTCATCATTGTCTTCTTTAGCTTGTTCTAATTTGGCATTTTCTTTTGCTAAGTCTTTATTTGTTTCATTCAGTTTTGCTAATTCATTTGCAATCTCTTCTTTTACTGATGTCATTGCACTGATTATACCATCCATCTCTCTTTTTGTCATATCTGTTTGTGTTTCTTCATTTATGAAAGATGTTCCTTGTTCAATAAATGAAGTTTCTATTTCTTTCACATGTGTTTCTTCATTACTTGCTATTTCTAATAATTCTTGTCCTTCTTGTTGTGTAGATATTTCTTGTAATGGAATTTCTATATTATCGAGTTCATTTAACATTCTCTGAAACCCTGCTCTACCTTCTATTATTCTATCAGATATTTTAAAATCATCTACACCTAAAACATCCCTGACAAAATTAACACCGTATTCTCTTTGAAGAGTGCTAAATTTATAAAACTTTAATACTCCTTTTTGGTAATATGTTAATGCAATATCATTACCTTTTTCATCTTTTACATATAAGATTTGTCTTCCCTTATGATCTTCCCCAACAAACAAAAAAACTCTTCATTACGCATAGTTTCACCATTTTTTTTATAAAATCGTTTTATCATTTTTTTTGTAGTTTCTTTTTTACGAATTTTAGCATCATTTTCTGATAAATTTCTTGATTTTTCAAATTCCTTATTTATATTATTTTGAAACTCTTCATCATCTTGAAAAGACGTTTCTTCTTCTTCATAATCATCATTTTTAATTTCATAATCATCAAACTCATAACCTCCTTCAGCCATTTTTTTTAAAGAGAATTTAATTCATATTTAGGAGGTGGGTCATTAATTATTGTAATTTTATTAAAACAAATTAGATATTTTCCATTTTTTTTTTTAATTCACTTTTTACCCTAGCTTTTGTATCTTCAATTAATTTTTTTCTTTCATTATCATTCATTACTGTTTGTGTTTGTTTGTGTTTGTTTTCTTTCATTTTATTATATTTTTCTAATTCATCTAAAACTAATTTAAATTCTTCTGCACTTATTTTTCCATCAGTTAAGGATTTTGATATTAAATCTTTTATACTATTTAATTTACATTCTGCTAATGTTTTAATTTCATAATGTTTTTTTGATTTTGTTGTTAACTTTCTTCTAATTAATTTTACTAAACCTCCCACACTTCCACATGCAATAGCCGTAATTGGTATTGGAAGTAAAAAAGGAAAAGCTATACCAACACTGGCTAAGGCAACAGATGTAGAAATTAAAAATGTATCAATACTATCAGTAATATTTACTCCACGTTTATATTTTTTGTATAATGATTTACGTCTATCTCTCTCATTTATTAATGTTTTTTCTATTTCTGTTATTTTTTGTAGTCTATAATTCTGACCGTCTTCAAAAGGTAATTCTGGATATAAATCAGGAGCTGTTGGTTGTTTCATTTTTAAAAGTAAAAATTGATTTTTTTTCTCTTAAATCCCACAGAATCTCCCGGCTTTTTTTTTTTGTTGTTTTTTTTTTTTTATAAAAAAGTAAAAAAAAATTTTTTGGGAGTAAGAAAATTTGGTGTTTTTTGGGTGTTTTTTGCTTTTTTTATGAAAATTTAGGGTTTTTTTACTTGAAATGAGGTTAATTTTTTGGGGGTCAAATTTTTTTTTTGGGGGGTGCGCTGGACTCGTTAAAGTACTATACTACTTGTAGGTCATTATTCCAATTCCAACATTTGCAATAAAATCTTAACGACTTTAGAAGACATATTTTCGCACTGACGAGTACATATCATATCAAAATTTATCATTTATCAAATATATTAAAATCATTTTGAAGGGAATGTAAAAGTAGTTAATTCCTTCTGCTTGATGTAAACTGTCCTTATCGGTTGTTTATTTCAGAACTATTTTATTCGATAGGTTAGAAAAAAACATTAACAAATAATTTACATTTCTATTACAAACATTTCAATAAAAGGCTATAATTTAGTTTGTTTTGTCCCCCCAAATAGTAACAAATCTACATAAGTCACACATGTCACACAATACTGATTTAAATTGAAAGTGACAAGGTATTTTAAACCAATATATGATTGAAAAAAATACTCTTTTAAATAAATTTTATTTTATAATATTTTATTTTATAGACATTAGTGACGACGTATCTCAATCAATCGGATGAAGTCTCATCCCTTGAGACTTCTTTCAAACAGATGAAGAAGTTTTGCGGTGTTGTTTCCATATTTGAACATAAGTATGTTTGTAGTCATTTAACTTTTTATTTTATTATTTACATGAAAGTAATGGAACACTTTAGGTCAAACTCAATAACGTTCAAACTAATGTTACACAAAACTCTATACTCTGCTGTCCATAACGTCTGCTACATTAAGAGAGAAATATAAACATATTGTAAATTTTGATTTTATAAATCATTAATTTCCTTTACCAGATATATTATCCGTTTTGTATGATATACATGTGGTTTCTGGAGTTGTGTATGATATACACGTGTTTCTAGAAGAAACTTGTTCTGTTACCACCGACGCAAAATCTTTGTAAAGTAAGAAAATATTAAAATTGTGAAAGCATAAAACAAAAAAATTAGAACAGAAAGCCAAAGTCATTTATTTTTTTATTATAAAACCCCTTTATTATTTGAAATATTTTTATTGATGAACCGTGTGAGGGACGAAAGACAGTGAGAAGAATTGAAAACTAACTAAAATGATAAGGGTAATTAAATCAATATTTTGTTTACATCGGTGTTAAATTTGGAAATTAATTACTATTCCTGACTCAAGTTTGTAAGCATGAAACAAAATTGGGCTTCACAAAAAAACCAAACTCGTTTAGTTTATTTATATCAAATACTCCAACTTTTTATACAAAAGAATTTAATCTATAACCCTTCTCTTATTTCAAAGATTTCAACATTTTACACGTCGGTATACAATTGATCAAAAAATATTATTATCCTTCGTACTTCGTGGGTGTCAAGTTGACATCCGTTCGTACTTCCACAAACAATTATTTGTTATGTTAATCATGTTAATGCCTGATGTATGTGTTAACATGCAGTCAAAATGGTCAAGGTGCTTACCCAGTTATTGCAATTTAGTGTTGTCTACATAGATATTTTGTAATTAGTTCCGTTATGTACATAGGAGAAAATTACCCATATATCAAATCAGTTGGCACTCCTTTTTCCAACTGAAAACAATATAATATTTTGAAAGTTTATTAGACAATGTTCAAAGAGAAATAATCCTTACATATAAAAGAGGGTGCGAAAGATACAAGACGGACAGTCAAACTCATAGGTATAAAATAAACTAACAACGCTATGGCTAACAAAGAAAAAGACAAGCAGACACATAACAGTACACAAGACACGACATAGAAAACTAAAGAATAAGCAACACGAACCTCACCACAAACCGAGGGTGATCTCAGGAGATCCAGAAGGGTAAGCAGATCATGCTCTACATGTGGCACCCGTCGCATTGCTTACGTTATTACAAACTTTGTAAGTAGTCTCGGTAGGTAAAAATTGATTGTCTCCACTATTAACTTTTCTTTTTTAAATTTAAACACGAATGTTCCAAAAAAAGAATGTCTATTTCTATTCATTGACATATAAGCATTACAAAGCAGTGTTATCATTAATCTGGAAAATATTTAAGCTTCCTGTATATAAATGAAAAAAAAAGTTGTAACAAATAATGCTCGCACAAAATCTAAAGCTCTTCCACATAGTCTTAATGGTACAGTTTCCCCAAACATGCTTTTCCCGTTTGAATGGTTTTACACTAGTAATTTTGGGGCCCTTTATAGCTTGTTGTTCGGTGTGAGCCAAAGCTCCGTGTTGAAGGCCGTACTTTAACCTATAATGGTTTACTTTTTAAATTGTTATTTGTTTGGAGAGTTGCCTCATTGGCACTCACACCACATCTTCCTATATCTATTTTTATGTCCCCATCTAACATTTTTTTTATTTTGACATAAGCAGTCATCTCAATACTAGAATCTATGACAAGCGAGACGATTTTAATTTTGAAATTATAATCTTTCCAGACTTATTACTTATTACCAAGCAGCCATATATCACCCCACCTACATATGGGATAAACATTTCCCATCGCAGTCGATATGCAAGAGCTTTCAGCTGCTACTCAGACTTTATAAATCATAACCAATGTTTGAGCAAAAATTGACGAGCCAATGTTATGTCAAAGAAGTCTCGTCCAATTTCCAAAAAAGTTCATTAGAAGCTAGATACCAAGAACTTTTTGATAAATATTCCATATCAACTTCACAAATAAAACATGACAGTATAAATTGGTGCTTGGTGTTGACGTTGTTTATCATCTAAATTACATGTTAAAGTCCCCTTTTGTTGTCCTTGTTTATGTTAAACCTTTATTGTTTATTTATTTTTGATTATATAACCATGACGTGAATTGAAATTCATACATCCCGCCATTGTGCGTTTGTGCTATGGTAATTTTTGAGTAGTTCTTGTCTTTCATTTTTGTACATGTGCTTTGTCTATATGCAAATTTGTGTTTCTTTGTTGACAAAGTTGTTTGTTTTAATAGTGATTAAGATTATGATACAATGTTTACTGCTGTACCCCGATTTTTGACGTTTACCTATTATGTCTGTTTGTATTACTAACAATGAAATTCTTAGCGAATGTTATACACGTGAGAAGTTTAATAGCTATAACACCAGGTTTAATCCACGATTATCTACATATTGAAATGCCTATAACAAGTCACGAATACAACAGTAGCTTTCAATTCGTTAAATATGTTTGAATTTTATATTTAACATTGCCATAAAAGCGGAGGTTTGTCATGCCACAAAACCAGGCTCAACCCACCATTTTTTTTTATTAAAATTTATTTCCTGTACCACGTCAGGAAAACGGCCATTGTTATATTAAAGTTCGTTGTTTTTTCTCAATCGATTTATGAATTTTGATCAGCGGTATACTACCTATGCCTTTTTTTGAGATTTTGATTTTACAATTTTATAAAGGACTTTTGTTTTGAATTTCCCTTGTAATAATTTGTTATTTTACTATTTTTTTCGTATCATTGTTACAGGAGATTTTAAAAGAAACATTGAGTTTGTGAAATTTTTCTTAAACAAATCATACAAAACTTATAAATCGTTATGTTTTAAAATATATGTATGTTCTTGCTCAGAACATAAAGAAATTGATTTAATAAAATATTTATCTCTCTATAACTTAAGATTTTAGAGTTTTTTTAACGAATTTTACGAACAGGTCTGAGTTTTCGTATATGCATCGGAATCGGGTCTGGTTGAATATATTGCATTGCAGCTGATTTTCAAAAAAAGTAAAATTTGCTGCATATCAATTGAATGTGTTTATATTTCATTCTGAAACTATGTAGACTACTTGTTTACATACATTCAGACTTGGCACGTTCCAAGAACGTTTACATCCAGTAGAACAGTAGAATTTTTAAAAATTTTAATTTGTACGTAAGAAATGTATTGCCGTAACAATATTTCAAACCATAAAACTCTAACAGTCTGCTTTTATAAACACGTGCTAAATTAAGAGGGGGAAAGAATATCATCTTGAAAGTCTTGGTTAACTTTTCCTTAGCAATCGTGTTTATATAGGACGGAGTACTCATACCAATAGGAAAATCAATGAGAAGAAAAATCAAAACACTAGCATTTCCAACATTTTCCATAGAAAGGCGAAAGATATGAAAGGTACATTAAAACTCATTATTCAATTAATGTTTTTTGACTTTCGCTTGCGTAGAAATCCTGTCCGGTTTTCATTTTCCTAATGTTGAGGAGAATCTCTATTTTTCACAATGTTCTATCTGCTCACACCACAAAGGAGTATACAATTTCCTTGAAAAACTGTATATCTGATTATCGATAAAGAAATATGAAGCAAGTCATGTTTATCTGTGAAAGAGGATGACTATATTGAATACCTTCTGTTTGTTTACATAAGAACAAGTCTTTCATGATAATCCAATGAAGATTTTATAAGGTAGAAAACAAAATACAGGAAAGTCTCAATGATTGATGCTGAAGATAGTTGAAATAAAAGATTACCAACACGCCGACACTCCTGTCGTCTCTAATTTCATGTATAAATTATTATAATTGTAATTAAATAATACTTTGAATAGATGAAAACATTACCTGAAACAAACCGTTAAGACTACGTTCCTTTGTTTTAAAGGGTCATGAAATCATAACTAAAATGACTTATAGTATAATTAAGACCGTGGGCGCTAGATTCATAATTTCAGTCTACTTTTCAATATATGAATTATGTAAGATATTCGGTAACCTGGTATTTAATTGTTCAGTCCTCAATCATGATGGCAATGATATAAAGGTCTTTCCACTATATATATCTGGAAATATGAATTTTGGAAAGTAATTTCAGAAAGTATATTACAAGGATTCCTTAATAATACAATTTTCCTAATAATGTATCTTTTATTAATTGAATTTTGAAAGAATAAGTAATACAGTTTTAGAATGCTTACTAACAGACTTCATCCTCTGTCACAGGTAACACAGCCTCATATTAAATTATACAAATGCATTTGCCAATATAGGATTATTGAAAAATTAAACAAACAAAACGCATATATTTTCTAACAAGTCTATGACAAAGTACATCACTCTGAAAACGAACAGTTAAGGGAAATTATTGTTAAAGGAATTGTCCATTTCATTCATTGGTGTATTATTTCCTTATATATTTTGTGCAACACATTACATGTATTATAGATAAATAAAATATGTGAAGGTTTGGTTGAAAATGTAATCATCATTATTGAGATATATTTGAAATTTGAACAATGCAGTTATGAACAGGAAGATATTAGATATGTGTGGCATGGGAAAATCGTATCATTGTCAAATTTATTGATAACAAAGATAAAATCAATTTTGAATAAGGAACATTAAGGTCAACTGCAATTTTTCAAACATTTTTTCGTGTGAATTTCCAATCTGAGGTTTAAGGTCCTGAACCTATTAAAACCAAAAAGGACCGTTAATGCCATATGTTTTTGAAAAACACCTGTCAAATTATGAAATAAATGTAGCTAGCATATCTACCTATACAGTCATAATCTTCCATTGCATTTAATTTGTAAATGCATTTGTATGCATAATTGACTTCAAAGATCTGACAACCGTAAAATATTCTGAAATTCTTGACGTCACTGGGTATTAATATTCAAAGATGGTTTAAGTATTATATGACTATGGTATAGTTTCCAAATGTCACCATTCTAAATATTCTTGTATTAAGTGTATCTACAATTAGCAAATTCACACATAGAAATCTTACTAAAGAAGACAAAAACGACGAACTTTTCATTTTGGATTGTTTTAACGTGGTAATGTTTAATTGTATTTTGAATGTAACACGTCTTCCCATTGTCTAAAAGTTTTTTGTCTATCAGCTCATAGACATATGTATATTATATAACCTTGACATCATCAACGTTGTTTCATGAGTTACTTCTTAAAAACTGAATTTAGCATTCAGTTATAAGAAATCACTGTTTTTATGTCAATTTTAAACAACCTCAAAAATGTGGTGAACACTTTTAAGTAACAAGAGAGGCAGATAAAAACCTCAAAAATGTGGTGCACATTTTAAATAGTTCGCTACGCGGGTAAAAATCATTAATAATATCCAAAATAGGAAGACTGTTTTGGTGAAAATGAAAATCGGTTTGTTAGTTGTCATACAAAGAATTTCTGTTCGTTCGTGGCTCAAAGAACAAGTCTTTTTCTTTAACCAATTTCCATTAATTCTTATTTGAGATCGCAACCGACGAACGCTATTTTAGCAGTTTACCATTTTCACTTAAATTTTTATAAAGTACAATAATTGATTTTAGAAATTTACACTTGTCGCTCGTACTTAATTCAAAACGTTGCAATAGTATCACACAAAAAAACCTATTTAATCTGTTCAAAAAGGAACACGTTTGTACACAGATGTTTGAGACCATTTTGTACGCGAAGGATTCGCCATTTTTTGTTGCTGTTTTATTTCATTCTGACAGTTGAAAAGGACCAACCGAATTTGTTTTTTTTTTAGTTTTTGATATATTGTAATAAGCATCTTATATCTATTCCAGGTTATCGTTTGATGCACTATTAGATGTAGAGGTATGTATTTTAAATTTTATTGACCGTAAGTCTGTGCTAACAACGTGTTACAGTATTCTTTTATTTGTCTTTGTAAATTATTACTTTTAATGTCTAGTCTTTTTTTGGTATCATCCATTTGAAGTGGCTCGGTACTCATATATCCCGTCATTGTGTTATTGTGCTATGGTAAATTTTTGTATTCATGTCTTTCGTTTTTGCTAATATGCTTTGTCAATATGCCTTTTTGTTTTTTCTACGATGACATTTTTTGTTTGTTTTATAGTGATTAAAATTTTAACACAATGTTGACTGCTGTACCCCTATGTTTGACATTTCTAGCTATTACGTCTGTTTATTTTTCATTCACACATTGTTGTCAATATAATGGAATTTTTAGCGACTGTCATGCAAGTGAGAAGTTTAGCTAGCCATAAAACCTGGTTTAATTCACAATTTTCTACACAAGAAAATGCCTGTACTAAGTCAAGAATATGACAGTTGTTTTCCATTCGTTTGATGTGTTGATTTTGCAACTGGCTTAGGAACTTTCCATTAAGAATTTTCCTTGGAGTTCGGTATTTTTTAATTTTACTCTTTGCAGATATTTCTATCCTGTATTTGCATGATGATATTTTCTAAACAGTTTTAGAACTCTACTTTCAAACCATTAGACCAATTTAGGTTACCCCGAAAAGCAATTAACATTTATGTTGAGGAAGTTTGTGTAAAAGAAAACTCTGTTTCTGACAATTTATATCTCCTTATTTGATATCGAAAGCGAGATACCAATTCATGTCAAAAGAGCCGTACCATTATGCAAACGATGGCGTTCAGATGTTCAAAGTTCAATACTCATGTTACAAATAATAACATGATGTGGTATAATTGCCATTTTAACAACTCTGTTGCAGTATTTAAAGTGCATTTAAATTGTCTAATCTGTAATCTATCTATGGATTGAGTTTTTTAGCATGTAAAATTGTACGGCGTTGTCAAAATCACTCTTCATCAAATCCATATTCACATACTAACTTAAACATGTATATTTCCATGAGCAAAACATTGCAGACATAAAATTAATAAAATATAGAAATTACGTGATTCTGATGAAATAAAAAGAACTTGTGCTTTCTCATTTTTGCTCCCCTTAATAATGGGTCCGTTGAAGTATTAATATTATTTTGGGTTTTGAATTGACGATACTCTGACCTGAATGTATTTTATATAATAAATTCACTCAAAACAAATAATACGCTTGATAATTTCAGATACCAGTAGTGAGATCAGAACTTAAACAATTGTGTGATTATAGGAAATGGGTCACGGGAACTCCTTTACAAAGGTATACATATTAACAAACAAATTCTTTTTTAGGATTTGGTGTAAATGCTTATTAATTCGTTTGCAAACAACTTTAAAAATTACTTCTATATTTCATGAATATCCATCATTATATTGTTGCATTCCGTCTGACATAGGCATTCCTAATTACAAAAAGAACAAATTTAAATAGAAAGAAGATAACAGATAACCCCATTGGTGTCAGAAGGATATAAAACTCTTATATACCTCAAATGCTTAGGTTAGCTAATAGAAAATGCTAAAAAAATCATTACAAGGAATGGATAATGAGATTGTCGTTATGAAATATTAAAAATATTCAACTCAGTTTCAAAAATTATGTGGACAAAGAAGATATATATCTTGTTACATTACTGATAACTTGGTGATATCGTTAACTCATGAGAGATGTCCTTTGTTACTCTGCGGTTTACATGTTGTAATGAACCTTTATATATTTTTTATGTATTTCTCCGTACTTAGTGTTCTGCCGTTTGTGTGTATTATATTCCTATCACGTAGTGTTGTCATTTTATCAGTATTTTTAAACATAGTCATATAAGCATGAGGTTTGGCTAGCCATGCAATCTATGGAACGCCAACGGGGTCAACATTCTTAATGCATAAATTGTCAATGTGTAAATTGTCAATGTATAATTTGTCAAAGTATAAATTGTCTATTTGTAAAATGTCAATTTGTAATTTGGAACTGTGTTTTTTCAAAACTAATAATTCGTAAATTGTTAATTTGTTACTTGTATCTTGTCATTTTTAAATTCTTTATTGGTAAATTATCAATTTGTATATTGATGTTTTGTAACTTTTAACATGTCTATTCGTTAAATGTCAATGTTTGAAATGTCGATGTGTGAAATGTCATCGTTGTATTATGCTAACGTGCATTATGACGACAGATGGCGCTCGGTTTCTTCTTCGGAGTATTTCTGAAATTAATAAAGACATATTTCTTCTTTCTTGTTTTGTCGTATTAATAATGTGTTGTTCGGGAAGTAATGTAACTTATGAATTATTTATAAACCCGTATGAATAATAATAAACAAAAGAAGTTTACCGATATACTGATGTTAAAATCAAAATAAAATCAAAGTCAAGTCAAGATTTGAAAATATTTTAACTTAAGAATAACTGTGAAGTAGACAGGTTTCTTTTTTTGCTCTCTTATGCATTGACAATTGGACGAACAACTTATGAAATATCAAAAGACGGAAGAAAGATACCAGAGGGACAGTCATAATCGAAAATAAACTGACAACGCCTGGCTAAAAATGAAAGAAGACATACAGACAAACAAGAGAACACTTTACATAGAAAACTAAAGAATAAGCAACACGAATAACTTGTGCTATTACACAAAGACCAGATTGGTCAATACTTTGATACGTGCTTATAATAATTGATTGATATTTAATTCCCTGCCAAATTTACATTAATGAATCTCATCATAAAAATGAAAATACTATTGTTGTCCTGCCGCTCGTTCATAATGAAGGTGGTTCGTGTTATAATTAAATGCGTTGAACAGGATATGATATGCCATTGGACCCGAATGATTATCGAGGCATTTAAATTTTAAGGAGACAATTAAGCCCTGTCATGCATTCCACATGCTTAATTGATTTATACATTAACAGCATCAAAATTCTTAAAAACGAACGATATGTCTAGCATTATGTCGTTTGTAAAGAATCTAAATATGCAATTTTTTTTCAAAAAGGAAGGAAATTAAGTCGCCACCACCAGAGGGTAGTGGAAATGGAATACATCTTTCGAAAACCATTACTCAAACATCACAGGTAAGTTCGTTTCAAATTGTAAGAAATTTGATAAACAAAAAAAAAGAAAATTAAAAGATGTCGTATAATTGACGATATGGCAACTATTCACTAGGTCCCAAGTCTGTGGATGTAAACAGCTATAAGATACTGTACTGTTGAAAGAAAAAATAAAGCTCGGTAAAGGGGATAAACAGGGCTAATTCTGTATCACCTTTACTTGCTTAACATACAGGCTTTGTTCCAATGTCTGGTATTTTTAGTGTTAAATACTATAAACAGTGAGCTGTCTATTTGATTTTTGCAATTACAGCAGGATTTTGTAGGCGGGGATAATTATAGTGGAACCAATGTAATTTAAAGGGCTTCAACAACACAAATTATAAGATAGTTTCATATGCTCAATCAGCCATTTTATCTAGTTTGTCGTTTCATAAGAAAGACTGATCAGGAGCCGTTAAATTATTTTTACAAAACCATATTCACATTGCATAATGTTTTATTTAAAGTTGACAATAACATCGTTAAAACAGGACTATATTTTACTTTTTCCACGAAAAGTTTACATTCGAAAAAAGCCAAGATTCTAAGTTACATGCAATAATCGAAATCATGACTTCTTTTGTGGCTACAGTTATTGCCTTAAATATCTGAATATTACATTTGAGTTCCTATTCGGTTAATTTTCCTTTGTAAACTGCTGCCTCAAAAGTATTATGCTTGATTTGACCACTGTCTGAAACGAATGTAGTAATATTCAAAATCTCTATTAACATCTTTGTGTTTGTTTCTACACATTTCATTGCCCTCAATCTGAAATTCGAATTGAAATATTCCGGGCTTTACATTAAAAAGTAAAAAAACAAAAATACCGATGAAAATTCAAAAAGTAAATTCCCTTTATCAAAAGGCAAAATCAAAAAATGAATACCGTCAAACGAATGGATAACAACTGTCATATTCCTGACCTGATAAAGACATATCCTTATGTCGAAAATGGTGCATTAAAGCTGGTTTTATAGCTAGCCATACCTCTCACTTGTATGACAATCTCATAACTTTCCATTATATATACAACAATGTGTGATTAAATCGTTTGATTAGGTATATTCACGATAGAAAGACGTGGTTATTCACATTTTATAAGAAACTGATAAACTTATTTGAATAATTGATTCTTTTGTAAGAATAGATAAGGTCAACTACAAATAGGTAGCAGTGTTAAGGTTGGTTTCTGAACTATTTTATTGTACTTAGGATTTAAGCTGGTATAACAAAACGTGTCAGGTCAGTTATAACTTACTGTCAGGAGTACAGCTCTATCCAACCATAAACGACATACAAAGTTATAATAGGTTATAAAGAACAGTATTGCGATAATAGTTTTTGGTCTCATGCCAAACAATTGAGATTCTTTTGTTCAAATTAAATGTACTTTAGTTATTTGCCAGTGGTATATCTTTCTTTATTGTGAATCATTCCTTTCACTCTTCATCAGGTGTCTTAAAAGTAACTTTAATAGTCATTTACAACTTTGAATCGCACTTTTTCTTAGACTTCGATGCACAGGGTTTTCCTTGTACAGATGAATTAGTTAGTTACAAATTTTAAAAGTTATTTCTTATTAAAACAAAAACAAAAACATTAATCAGTTTGTTGAAATCCAAATGGCAGGTATATGTCTTACATTGTGGCAGGAATGATCTCATTCAGTTAAAACTGAATGTTACTCTTGAAGTCCATATAGAGCCTCAATTGACTACGTAAACGACGAAAAGCTTTGTGATTATTCAACTGTAGTGAATAGTTTATATACTGACATAACAGGAGATTTAATATTTGTCACTTTTTTCATTATCTATACGTATTTGGCTTCGATTCTCGGCAATATACAGCGTTTTATAGACTCATAATTCAAGTGAGGAAAGACCTCGTTGTTGTGGTCACTGGCTACGAAAAAGCTATCGCTAAATTAAAGTACTGAAAGTCAAGGATTAAATACCAATATCTTTCTGAAGTATTTCAACTTTCTTTCTTTTGAACTATATACTATGACTTTGAACAGGCGACAGACATCGTGGGAAATATGTCTGTAGATTCAGAAGGCAAAGGGGCTATAGGTTTATTTCGAAGTCATTGTTCCCCAAATACAAATAGTAGATTTTCTCTCTACTTTCATAGATGCAACTTGAGTTCCCATCGCTAAAGATGACGTCAATTGATTTTTGAGGCAAAAGTCACTGTAACTCAAACTAAAAAAATCGACAAAGTAACTAAAGTTTCTTTAGTTTGTTTGAATGCTGCTCGAATACATGGAATATGTAATTAAATGAAAGACAGATGGCAAGTGTCAGACGAAAAATTAAAAAGGTCAAAGTTATAGTTATTTACGATGAAAATACTATATTGATTGAATATAGTAAACGGAGTAACTATATTCAGTTTGTCTCTTTCGCTCCTAAAACAACAAATTTAGGATGTGCTATCGTTTAAAAGCTCTCTTTATCAAAAGTTAAGTTCGTTCACAGATAATATGGAAACGGCACAAAGAATGGCATTCTTCAAAATATCGATTACTTATTGAAATTTCTTTGACTTTAATGTGTACATTTTTCAAATATTTGTATAGGCGTTAGTACTTACCTGAGTCATAAATGGTTTATTGTTGCTCTGGATGAACCATACATAATATGTGAAGGACATATAAAGATTGGATCAAAATTTCGAATAAACATTTCTAGATAAAATCATTTCAAAATAATGCTTTGTTTTAATATCATAAATATTATTGAAAATATGTATCCTTGGCTTTGCAAACAACCTAGGTTCAGGAAAAACAATTTTAAGAATATGTTATATTTTGAATATATATGTTTCTTTCTATTTCTTCAACATGTGTTGGGTATTTTCCCCTAATACCGTGTGAGTTTTCTGTGGAACACCCTACAAAAAACTTGTTTGTGGATGTTCACAAGATGTTTATTTTCTGTATATTTGGACCATGGAAAACGTTTTTTGTATTACTGTTACCGGTACCAATTATACTTTAGGGAATTTCGAGGCCTATATGTCTGAAAATTCAAAACTTATTAGAAACTTGTAGAGCTGATAAACCAACAAAAGGGATAAAAAAGTGAATCAGAACTGCATGCGGGAAATGTAATCCTTAATTTAAAATAATTAAAAAACTTTTGTTATAGCCGATTTCAATAACACGATGTCCGTATTGTCAATTTTTCCTGTCATAACTGTTTGTTGTTGGGCATGTGGTAGCAGTGCCAACTTTTTGCCTTTTTATAGAGATTTTCTTTGATATTACAGGTACCGTTTCTTCGCTTGGAACCAACAACAGAAATATGTGAAGGCAGCAATGGAAGACTTCTTGTTTATAAACACACATCAGGCATACAAATAATTCGTAAATCGGTAAAATAATTTCTTATTAGTTTTGATTATTTCTTTGTTTAAAAAAAGAGGCGGACGAAAACAAGGTGATATTGTGAATCCATAAAACGAACAGAAACTTACAATGATTAAAATTAAAAAAAACCACAAGACCACGAAAAGACTTACAGGTACACAAAGTACTACATGAAAAACAAAAATGAACTATATCCTTTCTTGAACGTATAAGATGTCTGCATGTTGATTTATACTTTTACGAATGATGTCCTTGTACTGTTGATAAAATTTAGTAAATGTTTTGACTAGCTTGTGATATCGAAAAACTGAAGAAAGTATTATTTCCATGTTTATTTTGTTTTTTCCATAGTTCTCTGCAGTATTAAAAACTTTCTTACTTTAACTAACTAAAGTGTTAACCGATTTAGTGTTACAAGGTTGGTTAAAATGCCTTTCAAGATATGCTATGTTACATCCTCTGACATCAGACTCGGACTTCTCTTGAACTGAATTTTAATGTGCGTATTATTATGCGTTAACTTTTCTATTTTGGCCAGATGTATAGGGGAAGGGTTGAGATATCATAAACATGTTTAACCCCGTCGCATTTTTGCGCCTGTCCAAGTCAGGATCCTCTGGCCTTTGTTAGTATTGTATTATTTTTATTTTAGTTTCTTGTGTACAATTCGGAGTTAAGTATGGCGTTCATTATCACTGAGCTAGTATATATATTTGGTTACGGGCCATCCGAATGACGCCTCCGGGTGCTGGAATTTCTCGCTGCATTGAAGACCGGTTGGTGACCTTCTGCTGTTGTCTGTTCTATGGTCGGGTTGTTGTCTCTTTGACACATTCCCCATTTCCATTCTCAATTTTATGATACTCAAATCTGCACGATGAATGATTGATGCCTTTATCGTACTCATGAAATGGTTTGGTGTCATTGGTGTTTTTGTAAAAGGTCTTAAATATTCTATTAGCCCCCAACTTACGATGAAAACATTTTGTTTAAAATGAGCGAGCCTATTAACGCACACACAGTTATATAAGATTGGTGGTATATGAGATATGCGATATATCGTTGGACAGAATTCTGCAACGGACACTGCAAATAAAACCATATAATATATTATGTCATCTGTGAAAAGGAGAAGCTTCGGTGACCTTGTGATCTAAGTAGTTGAACAACTGTATCACTAATACATGTAACATTTCAACACTAAGTTTGTGATTTTCGAGTACTCTTCTGCTATAATTTACGAAAAAAAGAGGACACGAAAGCCGATTTTATTTAAATAAATAAGGCCGTTAGTTTTCTCGTTTGAATCGTCTTACATTGTCATTTCGGGGCCTTTTATAGCTGACATTGCGGTTTGGGATTTTTTCATTGTTGAAGGCCGTACGGTGACCTATAGTTGTTAATTTCTGTGTCATTGTGGTATTTTGTGGAGAGTTGTCTCTTTGGCAATCATACCACATCTTCTTTTTTATATTTTATGATTCAATGTTACTTGTGCATTGTTAACATTCTGAATTTTCGGTCTTATTCTAAAAAAGGGAATCACTAAACAAGAAAGTTGTATTTTGCGTCTATCTTTATCATGATTATGTCATCTATTTTTCCTTTAAGAAAACGAAAAAGAATCTAGAATAGAATTGTGTAGAATTTGAGTAATTTTGGACAGCATGGTGCTAACGGTGTAACATTATTGACGTCTTGGTTGTTTATGGTGTAATATTAAACATGTATCAACTAGTTACAATGACAATAGTATGATTGAGATGATATTGTAACGACAACCGAGCGGTCAGGCTTTGATGTTAAACTATAAATGTGTAACCTTAGTGTGTTGCTATAAGAATGTGTTTTATAACAATGTATAAGTATATATGAACTAAAGTTATAACTGGCGACCCTTCTTTGGTAGCGTGGTACTCTGGTATCGTGGTACTTTGCGGTATTCCGGTAGATCTAAGGTTGGTTCTGTATAGGTTTTGTGGTACTTAGTGGTATTCTGGTATATCTTAGTTTGGTTCTGTTTAGGTTTTTGTAAGAATAACAGACTCGTTAAATAAAAGTCAACTTGTATTAACTTTAAGATGCGTTAAATATCCACAATACGTACAAATATTAAAAAACTTAACAGTATTTTAGTCTAACAAATAAATACCCTACTTTATTAGAATATCATGTATAAAGAAAATGGATAGCGGAACTTTATACCCAGAAAGTTTACGAACGTCAGTTTGGTAATCGGCAAATGGTAACCGAAATTCAATGTCAAAAGATAACGTTTCTCTCTAGAAGTTATTCTCTAAATATATACAACTTGTTATGGAACTAACAAGCCCACATTTACAGAAATAGTCTGGTTATTACTTAGTCTGGTAAATTGTTTTGGTACATGTATATTTAAATCGCTTGGAATTAGCGTGTGTTACTTGTCCAGGGTAAAGTCGTACTGAACCTTATCCTTTCTCTCCACCGTATTTATACTTTGGTAAACCATTACCAAAATGGTTTACCATTTACCATTTCGGCTTACCATTTTTACCTAAATTACCAAACCCAGAGCCGACGTCATAACAAAAATATTTTATGACGTCATTGGTGTACTTCATTTGAAGTAAACAATTCACAGCTGTTCCGATTGTAAAAACAAAGGAAAGAATAATAAAAAGTTAACAATGTTTACACAAAGTTGTACAATAAATATATAATAGGGACAGTAAATTTACGATAAGGTTTTAACAACATCATCACATAATTTTAGGGAAAACAAGTTCCATTTCAAGGGACCCCCATTTCGTTTCAATATCAACTATTGTTCGAGGACAAGGTACTTTGACTTTTTTGAAAATTCTGTTTTATTGTATACTAAACACTTTATGAATAGAAATGGGGTTAATTGCAGCAAATATTAAACTGGTTGTTAGTGGCACCCGAAAGTCGAAAATTGGGCTCTGTACAATTTAACAGACTTGTTGAGACAGATGACCTGATTAATAAACTAACAACTGATTATTTTTCGATATTCCTTCAAGACAGCAAACATACGCCACAAATAACTAGAAGACATATAGAGTGCAGCATTTCAATATATGAATAAATAAAGGCAACAGTAGTATACCGCTGTTCAAACTCATAAATCCATGGACAAAAAACAAAATCGGGGTAACAAACTAAAACTGAGGAAAACGCATAAATATAAGAGGAGAACAACGACACAACACTACAATGTAACTAACACACACAGAAACGGACCAAGCATCAGACAAAATCCCACGAGAATAACAAATATAACATCAAAACCAAATACATGAATTTGGGATAGACAAGTACCGTGACACGTTTTATCGCAATGTCAATTTACACTCAAAATAAGAGAAAACAAACGACGCAACGTTAAATTGTAACACACACAGAAACGAACTATAATATAACAATGGCCATATTCCTGACTTGGTACAGGACATTTTTAAAGGAAAAAATGGTGGGTTGAACCTGGTTATGTGGCATGCCAAACCTCTCACTTTAATGGCAATGTTAAATATAACATAGAAATGACAACATAATATTACAGGACTACAATACAAATAAATAGGAAAACGTATTAGACAAAGAAACACATGATTAATGAATAACAAAAAGCATCAGGTTTACAATTTAATACGCCAAAAACGCGCCTCGTCCACACAAGACTCACCAGTGACGCCCAGATATAAAAGATCGAAAGCGAAAAAAAGTACAAAGTTGTACAGCACTGAAGATCAAAAGTTGAAAAAAGTTGTGTCAAATACGGCTAAGTTTGTATGCTTGGGATAAGAACATCCTAATTATTTAGAACAATTAATGCTATTGCAAACAGTAAATTTTATCAATTGATTATAACAGAGATACATAATGAAACTGAAGTATTAACTCATTACATAAAACAAACACAAATACATTATGAATGACCAACACAGAATGGAATATGAAAAACTATATCTCAAAAGTAAGATAGAATTAGGATTGATTGAAGATTAAAATAGAACTATATGTGCAGTTTGTTATGAATCCAACTTCAAACGTAAATTATCGTACAGATTTTGTTGACCAAAATTAAATCTAATAAATGACGGCGGTGATTAATTTTTGTTTCCATAACACATAAATCCACATGTGGTTAACACCACTGGAAGAATATATATCCTCACAATATTTTTGAAGCCCATCTTTAACTGTAGAAAGAATAGTAGTCAATACTTTAGAAAGATGTTTAGTCGAACATTTTGAAGAACCAGTTATGTATCGTTCTTTATATGGAGTTTTGTGTAATTTAGGTATCCAGTATAATGAGGGCAAATTTTCTTCGTTTTCTTTGATGTTGATACCAAAAGAAAGAAGGACAGATTTTTGATTTTGTAAAATTTCGTCCTTGGTAAATGATGTTAAAGAATATGTAGGATTACCAATAGTTTTATCAATTCCAAGCTCTGTAGTGAGACATTGCAAATAATGTTTTTACATATGGAGACAATATTATTGGAGGCTTTATCTGCTGGAACAACGACATATTTGTCATGCAAAGAGGATAAAGCATCCACAACCTCCGGATTCTTGAAAGGGTTAGAAACTCTAGTACTCATATTACATCGTAGTTTATGTATGCGCCTCTGAATGCATGATCGAATAGCTTTGATCCATTCAGACAAAGTGTCCAGTTCGTCTGGTTCGCGCTTTACCCATTTTCTTGCATAGTCCTCAACTGCATCCATCAGTAACTTGAAATTCTTTTTCCAGTTGATGGGCTGGGGAATTCTGTATTTTTGTCCCTTGGCTAACAACTCTATTAGTCGTTCATTGGTAACGATGCCAAGGTCACAAGTAATGATATGACCAACTGGACTGTAATTGTTTTGTGACGATGTACATGAGCAATCCGGAGGCTTGGATTTTGTATCTTTGAGGTTAAAAGCCTCTAAAACTCTCTTGTGGTTGAAAATCTTGGATGCAATAGACTTGGTGTAAGTATAAGAAATAACAGGTGTAGCTTTATTTTTGAAGTAATCAGGTATAGTTTTTTGTACAGATTTTTGATGGAAAATATTGCTAATATTTACAGCATCTAAACCTTTATTGGCGAATTCTACCTTAAAAAAATAACGTTTTTCCTCACTGTTGGATGTAGTGGATACGGGTTTGAATAGTCTATGGTTAGCAATGTCCATGATAATTGCAACTAATCTATACAAAACAGAACGAGAATCAGTAACGGAAGTATTTTTGGCATCTTGAAATAGTAAAGAAAGATTTCACAATGGATCGTGTATAATTTAGTTCTAATGTGATGAATTCCTAAAGGTTTTTGAACAGACGTTAATAGACTATCAATTGTCACGGTGTGTACAGCAGGTGGTATATATTTTCTGTGACCATGACTTCTATTTCGTCGAGCAGAAGTATTAAATAATTGTAATGTACTACACCTGGGACAAGACAAAATACCTACACCATCAATTTTGTCATTGCATCCATAGGGAATGGCTGTTCCAAACTCTCTTATGCAAAAGTCTTCTCTTTGTAAACGATATGGTGTACTCAATATGGGGTTGAAGCTCTACATTATACTGAATCACACAACGTGAAACTAATAACAGTAATTTTAAACTAACGCGGTAATGATTAATTTCACTTTTTTCGCATTCAGTTTTACGAAAATTGTAGGAAATACTTGAACTTTGAAAGTTGTTGGATTCAAACAAAGAAAACCACTCGACAGTAAAACAACCAAATCACGAGATTTTACTTATAGACGGAAATTTTAGATGAACGATAAATTCCCATAATGATAAATGAATGTCAAGTATTGAGTACAGATGTATTAACTTAAACTTTCATCAGTGAAAAACTGAATTTCTAATTTTAAATCTGAAATAATGAAGAACTTATAATGGATGAAACCTTCTATTGTATGCCCGCATACAATAAAAGGGTGCCTTGTATTTTGTTTTTTTCTGTCGGCCCGTCCGTTAATTGGTTATGGTTTTGGATAAGGTAGGTTATCATGAAGGGTAGCTGCGGAACCGTAGCTCTTACGTCCTTAGGTTATCTTTTCTTGTTTTTCGTGACGTCACCACGAGATTCAATATGGCCGAACAAAATAGGCGGAAAATGTATACAAATGGAAATAGTTAGATAATAGTGTTAAGGAAATGAATATTCAAACATAAATAGGTACGCCATATCCTAGAAAAATATCTAACGAAACGAACTATAAATATTGACAAGCTTTGCATTGATTATAAACAATAAATTTTTGGGAAATAAGTCCGACCTGAATCTGGGTCGCAATTCCGAACGTTTTGAAATAGGAAACATCCGTAGCTCTATGGTCCACAAATAGTAAAAAAATAGCATAGACCTAAGAGCTACGGTTCCGCAGCTACATGAAGGGTTGATCTCATCAACTTGAAATATTTTAAGGACATAATGTTTATAATAATGTAAACTTTTTATATTATGTAACGAAGTAAGTTCTTTGGATTGTCAAGTGGCCAATGTTATACAACACTACATCTAAATAAAAATTTAATAGACAAAACAAAAGTAAAGTAAATTCAACATACATGAAATAATGAAATGAATACATGCAAATATAACTAAATAAACGCACACAAAACAGAACTAAAAAGTAAAATAAATATTGAACCCAAGACTAGCTTACTTATCTATATATTTGCATGATATAGCAATTATTCGGACATTCTGGACCGCGATTAAGAAATATCATCTCGACAGCAAAATAGACCTCAATGAACGATATAAGTGAGTAAAATGTCTTACCTAGATGTTGTAACAATATGCCTTGGGATATCCATGTTCTGAACTGAAAATTATAATACCCAACTGTTATTTTTACCAATTCTAGATTCAACACAAGCGTGTGCTTTACTCAATGGCCAAATGTCGAATGATTTGAAACATACCTATGAAATTTCAATAGGTTCCTAATCACATGCTACACATGAAATGTCTGCTTCATTTTACAGTCCGGTGTAAGCGAAAATAAGCCTAAACATAAAATATAGTCCTATGTAAAATAAATATATATAAATGAATAAATGAAGTTTGTTACATATTAGATATCAGATTATTGGGCTTGACCACGATTACACGGTAAATGTAAACCAGTAATAGTGCAATTCTGGTAGCTTGAGTTTACATATATGCATACTTGACTGTTGGCGTATCCAAGACCTGAAAGTTGTCTTTATTGATCCTCTACATGAATTTTGGGTTTTTATAAAGAAAATTATCAACAAACAAGGTCCTTGTTTTGTTTCTTCAATTAAGTAAAGTACATCCAACATACAAAGATGATAACTGTAAACGACAAAATAAAACGAGTAATGTGAAAAACAAAGATTTTGCTTAATTCATGGAACAAAATCAAAATAAAGGTGCACATGTTTTCGTCATAATATAAACTTTCATTAATCCTTTTTTTCATTTTCACTTTTTATATTTTGGAAATTCTATTGTAGCACGTATACACAGTCAAATTGTTCTTAGTCGTTCCTCCTCCATTCCCTGCTGTTCATATTATTACTACATTATGAATAAATGCCTTGCACATATGTTGCATCCAGGTATGGCCCTATAAATGCAATTTTGAAATGTCCATAAAGGAAATGTATATTTATAATATTTTGACTGACATTACCTAACTAGAACTTGTTCAATGTAAAACAAATAAGACACAACTGTTATGCTTTTGCATATTTTATATTTATTACCAAAGTCTATACACATTTAAATTGCATCATCATAGTTTGTTTGTAAGGGACTTATAAGATAAGTGTTTGAAGGATGTTTACCATGTTAAATCTACTTGTTTTCAAGACAATATTGCAGTTAAGTCATGATGTTCAAACAGTAGCAGATGAAATATCTTTTTAACGAGACAATAACTCGTTCATAAGCATTCATATTACACACACCCCTCCCAAGCCAAAATAATCATTTTCCGTTTTGCATTAATTAATCTTGCAATATGATGCAATTATGTCAAAACAATCCTTAAGTCCTTAACAATAGTGTTGAAAGTGGCGTTAAACATCAACCAATCAATCAATCAATAGTTGTGAAATGACCTTTAAATTTTGTTACAATACAGTAAATTTCAATGACGTGCTGGATTGACGAGATATGAAACAGACATCAAAACTGACAGGCGGTACAAATTAAGCGCTTTTTTAGTCCGACCAAACATTATGCCACATCTAATTAATAAAACTGTTCCATAATTAAAAAAGAAATACAGAGAGAAATCTGAATGCTACAATACTGTGGGTTTGTATTATGAAAGGATCGTAGCGCCTAGGGTCTACTGTGAACGTATCAAAAAGTAATTTTTAGAAGATTGACAATACATGGTACATGTATTTTAGTTGCACGATACTCGTAAGGGTATCTTTATTCTTCTAGTAATATTTCTTATTGAATGAATATCTCAAAAGTCGGTAATTGTTTGAAAATCATCATAATTGCCTCTACGTGAATTAACAATCTGTATTGACAAAATCAAAAAAGTATTCATCTTCACCCTTGTTGTCCTCTGCTATTTAAATTGACACTTGGTATCTTCTTTTTGCATGTAAAATGATAAACTGAAACAGAATATTGATAAGAACATTTTGTTAAATTTGAAACTTTAGATAAAGCATACAACAGATAAAGTCTGACTTATATCTTGGCTCATCTATGAATTGACAATGAATGTCGGTGGAAAACAAAACTTTGCGACAAAAAGGATGGTTTGATGACAGCATCAACTGGTCTTTACTTTGAAGTTTACTATGAAATAAACCTCAATCACAAATCGGTTTTGTTTTATTCATGGGTGAATGATATTTTCAGAGAATTTCTTTTTAAATACACAAATGATTAAAACTATCGGCTTTGCCTCGAAATATAATATTCTTTAAGAAGCCGTAATTGGTTTCTCCTACAAGACGATAAATTCGTTCGCTTAACTCTCAGTCGTACGTTAAAGCGGAGAGAGACATAAAAGAATTAGGAGGGACATATAAACGGGTTGGATATAAACCCCCTTAGCTTATTCGTAACATTCTCGTTGATCGTTCGTAAATGTTTCTCAAATCTAAAAACTTTTTCTTGATACCTGTTTTTTTTTCTTTCTCAGTGGTATAATGGCGTTATAGTGTCACCGCGTGTGTTACTGCACTTCAAGAAGTTTCTAAAAAGATTGTCCACACTTCCCAACATTCGAACACATTTAATTTCTGTTATTTTAATTGCAAAGATATAAGGTTAATATTTGATATATATATACGCTTCCTAAATTGCGAAATGCGCAGTTTCTTTTTTTTTTAAAGTAGTAAAGTTTAAAGCGCATTTTACAAGAGTCGTTTAAGTTTAATTTTTCTTTTTGACCTCGTGAGGACGTTATTATAATAGTGTTATAGTACGTGTATTGTGTAAATATCGAAACATAAAAAATGGAAAGAGAACTTCAATAATGCACATGTTAGTCTTTGGATAACACTATTATTGGTTCATATTTACAGATTAGCAAAGAAAAACCTAATAGCATGGCAGAAGTAAAAGCAACGGTTCAATTACAACATATTCAAGATATTTCACCGAAGGTGTATTTTATCCTAGAGACGAAGGAAACGTACGACATGTTTATGGAACACATTTGTCCGTGTAAGTATATAAGGTTCAACAAACAGTACAATAAGAAATTTCCCCTCAATAACTTTCACACTCCACAGTAACTATTAACTGTAACAAGGCACCACTAGTGATTTACAGAAATCAATTAGCTGTTAGGGTCAGAAATAACATTGTTGACATATTTGCACAGAACGCAACTATCACAGTCAAATGGAGATAAGTATTATATAAAATAAAAACTTTCCTATAGTATATAATAATATCGGTACATATCAATATTCATAACGATGAACAAATACTTATCGACTTATACTAAACACAATAAAAACAAGATTTAGAAAAGCTACAAAGGAAGTAATTGTTCATTAAAACACTCAGTCTGAATGACATGCTAATATGTGTATTGAGAAATTGTTTATTATATGTGTTTTGTTTATTATTGTTTAAATACGACCGCAAAAATTTTAGGGTCGTATATTGGTATCACATCGTCGTCGTCAAGGTCATCCGAAGACATTTGGTTTTTGGACAAAAACTTAAGTATAAGTAAATAGAAATCTACAAAGTTTAATTACACGGTTTATGACAACAAAGGGAAGGTTGGGATTGATTTGTTTGGTTAAAGTCCTAACATTTTAGGAATTAGGGCCAAACAAAGGTCCAAATAAGCATTTTTCTAGTTTCCAGACAATAACTTATGGAACAGTCTATGGATCTCTCTGAAATTATACCACAAATTTTCATGCCACGAAAGGATGGTTAGACCACACCAATTTGATTGATAGTTCTTTGGATTTTCCCGCTCCTGTTTTGGAGAAATTGACAATTCAATAAAAAAAATAATTACCGCTTCCGCAAATTTTTGGGCCGCATGCCGCTTCAAAATTAGTTTATCCTTGACATTTTTTTTTTCTCGTAGACGTTTTTCTTGTGCATATCGATGGGTTAATGCAACAATCTCGTATCTAGAAAGTTGTGACTTTTCAGAAACCGACATACAAAGTTTGACTGTAAATGTAAATTCTATTTTACTACAGAAATGTACCAAATTAACATAGATTGCTTAAATAGACTTAGTTACTATCCTTTTATAATTTGATGCTAATTGGTTGTCAGATAAAAGATATAATTGCACTTGAAATGTTTAATGGATATAGGTATTCCATAATGATTAAAATGTAATGCAGATGTTTGTGTCACAAGGTCATTACTAGTGATAACATATTTACGCCTGTGTGGTATATCATATTCTAAATGTTGTTTGATAAGCATCATTGCATTTGCAAGCAATAAGAGATTGTGGAATTTGAAAAACGAATAAATATAACTAATTATTTTTTATTTGTTTTGAATGATATACTGTGATAAATGCAAAATAACACTTGATATAATTAAACATTGTTAAGTGAAAGAAAACAATACATAAGGTGATGTAATTACAGGGAAAACTATACACAAAGTAATCACGGAATGTGAATTTTAAAATATATTTTATTATTCACGAACAAAATTTAAATTGTTATTTTTGACCAATTATTTTCCAATCATTCTGTTTTTGGTTGTTTTAAAAAATTACATTATTTTAAAGAATTTATGGTAATGGATGATCTTTTTTATATTTATAAGAAATACTATTATTTTCTAAAACACATGATGAAATTAAATACACATGAAAAATTATTAATATATTGTGTGGAGTAGTTTTCACTGAATTTTAAAGAAGAAAAGACAAAAGTTCCAATAGAAAAAGATTGGATGTTGTTAATAAAACAAAATAAAGTAATTCTAAAATTGAAATAATAATAGAGGAATAACGACTTATTTAAACTTTCCCTTAAGAATATTCCTTTTCTTTCAAAATTAAAAACTTTCTTATGTTTCCTTCGACATTTGTGGCAATTAGACTTAAAAAAAACAAAACAATGTACTTGATTACAAGAAAATATAACACAGCAAAAATCAATGAATTTCCTAAGACTACGTGAATTTAAATTGAAATGCATAATTCACTATATCAGTTTATGTTATATTATAACTGATAAACCAAGATTGTTGTATTGTTTTTGCTTTGAAGACAACTGATGCAGTTTTCAGTCTTCATCATTATTCTTTTTCGGAGTCGATTTCATCTTCCTCAAAATCCGGATCTGGGAGTATATCTGGTGTTTTGCTGTCAGATTGTAATCCTTTGTAGAAACTGTGGTGCTCGCTTGGAATAACACCAGTTTTACAAAGATTCAGTAAATCTTTCTTTTTAGCAGCAGATACTGTCTGTTTAGCTGTATATCTCTTAGGTATCTCCATTAAATTTACGGGACGACCTTTTCTAGTCTTTTCTGTAACTCTCATTTTACGGAACGAATCGTCAAATTTATGTTTAAAGGATATATGATCTGGATCCTTCTTTTCAAATCTCAACCATCTCATTTTCAGCCATTTGATTTTTTTCCATTGATGTCTTCTTTTCTGTACCGAAAAATCTGTTTTTGGAATCCTTTGAAATCGTATATATCTTCAAATGTGATCAAATGTGAGCGGAACTATCAAATATGGATCATTCCTCTGGCCATGCGGATTACTGTCGACCATTGCTGTGGAACATAAATCTCGGTATTTTTTCTTGCAAATTCAATGGCAGAATGCATACTGTCACATTCCATCTGAGTGTGTCCACTTTCTAGGAATTTGTGGTCAATTGTTTCGATATATGGAAGTGTTGTAACAGCATGCATTAGGCAAGTAGCGATGAACTGATTCCTATTCTGACCAGCACATGCATCAGAATACAAAATAACATGTTTGATGTTTCGTTGGAGTGACATGAGCTCACAGCTTCTACTTTTTGGTCACCACTTGTTTCATCTAGTTCAATTGCATTCAAAATTTCCTCCAAGTCATCATCTGAGGACCACTGTATGTCTGCCATATTTTGTATATCTACAACAGATACGAAATATCATTCAGATATTTTCATTCAAACATTTTTCCTAAAAAACATAATCTAACCTTTTATAGCTGACTATATGCGGTATGGGCTTTGCTCATTGTTGAAGGCTGTACGGTGACCTATAATTGTTAATGTTTGTGTCATTTTGGTCTTTTGTGGATAGTTGTCTCATTGGCAATCGTACCAAATCTTCTTTTTTATAGTATTATTAGATTAATTATTAATTATTACATATTTTTTTTTATTTATATGAGATAAGCGCGTACAAGTGTTTTGTATTCGAAATGCTTAAAAATAAAAAGTAAATAGATATATATTTTCTTACATACTGATTCAGCCTATTTATCTTTGAAAAAAAACTATGTTACGATTAATTTTTGCATTTAAAAAAAAATATTTAATTTGTATGTTACATTAAATAATTGATTCATTTTTCAATATAATACTTTTTCCGTATTAACTTACCAAATGAAACCTTTAGGCATACATTTTAATTCCTTTTTTTCTTCTCTTGTCTCAAATAATATAGATGCTACTGCAAAAAAAAAACAACAAAAAAACATGCGCTTATTGATACTAATGAAATTAAGGAAGATACAAACATATTAAATTTAATATCTTTTTAAATATTTTTCTCTTAGGAAACAGGTATAATGAAAATAAATTGTACCGTAAATATGTTTTGTAATAATATCAATTTTATTTAAAAACGTATATTAAAATGTAAAAGTTAAGTATAATGGAATTAAAAATTAATTAATTATTTCAATAATATGCATTATTTTTTAACAAAATATACAAACCTTTTTTCTAATTTGCAGTTTTTTTGCTGAATATCAAAATTCCGTGTCAAAACCCGTCATCAATCAAAACAATTACTTGGTTTAATCTCAGTTGATGTTTATATTATCTAATATGAGGTCATGCCAGTAACACTTAGTTGACCTTGCTTGTTTGATAACCTGTTGATATTCACATTTCTTTAACAGCTGCAAAACATTATCTGATGTTGTGGGGGAAATGGTTTTAGGTGTTGAAATAAATAAATCAAAATTTCAATTGCAATATGAAGATAGTACTTGTTACAGTGTTGAGGCATATGCATTTTCAAACATTTGTTTGTTAATAGGAATGCGACACACCTCATCGTTAGATATTTTGTTGGGGCGCTTGGTGCAAGCTATTTAATTATAAGAATAAATCGTTCATTCTAATAGTAATACGAGATAAGTCGTTCATGTTGGCAAACTTTCGTTATCAAACTTATAATAGATTGATGAACATGTCAATTAAAAATTTATTTTATAACCAATTGCTCTAAAAAATTTAGGGAATATTATTTAATACTTTAGTGCTAAAAAAATCAATAAATCTCAAAACTGCAAAATTTTCAGTTACGTGGTTGATGCATTAACCCCTCGATATATTGCTCCAGTCGAATCAAACGCACGTGTGATAAATCGATTTGTTGATAAAAGGTCAAAAATCGGGATGTCAACTTGAAGTTGTGTAGATCATTGCACAGGACAAATAGTTATTAAACACACAGTTATTTGAAATGGATTTCGTTTTACCGATGAAGACTTGTTCTAGAAGTCATAATAAATTTTTTTTCGTTAGACCACCATGATCACCACAGTACTGGTTAGAACCATTGTCATACCCGATCATTGTTTCAACAGACACAGTCCGAGATTAATCTAACGTACAACGGCTGTTTAGCCAGACTAGATATAGAGTTGTTCAACGGCTCCAGCTTGTCAGGCAAAACAGCCGTTGGAAGTCAGAGTTATCTCGGACTACAACAGACATATATAAGGCTATCTGTCTTGGATGAAATTGATATTTAATTGACATGATTTAAAAAAAATGACATATTAATCTTATTTTCAAATTGATGAAAACCCATATCCCCTTGTTAGTCTATTGACATGCACTCAGAACTCTTTTGTAATGGCCTGTAAATAAACATAGCGCATGTATTATTGGTGCAACCACTTCCAGTTTGAGATACATTTAGGTTTCAGGGGCAAAAGAAAAATGTATTTTGCCAAATCAGAATAATGCATGTGAATGTGGTTTAAGGACGTACATGTAATGTATTTTAAGGGAATGTTCCATTACACTGAGATCAACATGCATAGCAATATAACTTTTTTACTTAACATGTTGTTGAAATATTCACCTCACTCATTATGTTGATCCTTTTATAGATAAATAGATCCAACTAGATGCCAAGCAGTCAATAAACAATTACTTCTATGTATGAAAACAACTGTATCAAAGATATTAAATATTTTTCTAGGGCATTTTTGGGAATATATGCACATATTTTAATTGTATTCCATACAATATATTTACCTTCTAACATAATTCCTCTTCTTAAACTTTATCCGCTTTGCCTCCTTATTATATATATGTGTGAATTTAAGTAAAAGTTCACACAGTTAAAGCTTATTGAACGAAAATAATCAAAATGATACTAAACCAAAGCGAACCAGAAAGTTGGGTATGGTATAGACTGTACTACAGGTACAAATACATCAAATTATATGCATAAGAGCATGTTTCTCCTCGTTTGTCTTTAAATTTACCCAGTTTTTAACATGTACACAAATTTCTAAATTGCACAATTTAAAAAAAAAAAATTGTACCGCTCGCTTCACTTGTAGAGCACCTGCCTCAACAAAACTCATTTTCAAGAATTTTTTACAATCAAAAAAATTTTGCTCGCTCGCCCAATATTTTTTTGGAGCTTTCGTCCAAAGAACTATAAATCAAATTGGTGTGGCCTAAGGATTGGCGTTATAGGGATATGGCGCAACCGTTTAGGAATTAGATGCAAAAAAGGTGTAAAAACAAGTTAATTTGGGGAGGGGTTAATTCGCAACAGCATAGTGTATTGCACAAAAGCAAAAAAAAGGGGGGTACTTTTAGGTTAATTTTTTTTAAGGGAGAAGGGTATAATTCCCAACAGCATAGTTTATAGCAAAAGCAAAAAGATTGAATATAAATTCAAATCATATAACCAATTCCAAGTTGTTTTACTACAGTTATTCTGTGTCATAAACCTATTAAGTGTCAAATATTTCATCACAATCCAAATTCAGACCTGTATCAAGCGCGAATATTTTGTCCAATTTTGTCCCAACTGTTCGGCGAAGTAATTTATTTTAGTTGGATTTGGTTTTGGTGGGGGATCATAAGCATGGAGTTAAGTCATACTATTGAATGGGAGGGGTGTCTTTAATAAAACTGTAATTCAATTGAGGAATTTTTCTTGGTTTATTTTTCAGCGATAACCCTCGATGAAGTTATAAAAATAATGCAGCGATCAAAGACACCATGTTTAGTAGAATTTGTTAATCGAATTATTTTTCTGCTTATAAAACATATGAGGATACTGTGGTATAATGATTGGTGCCATAAAGATTTACATGGTATGTACATTTTATATTTCAAAGACGTCATGTATTTCAATATCCCAGTAAAGTTCATATACTCTTCACCGCATAGCCTTTAAATAAACAATAATATTATATCTATAAGGTTGCCCCTTAAAAAAGACTGTACATCCCTATATATAATATAGAGCCAGCTATATGAATTTTCTCTCACTACTTCAAAGACGCAAATCCGTGAAGATCTTGCTAATAGTACTTAAAAAGGCACTTTCAAAATAAAAGCCACATTATAATTATGAGATTCTTTAGAACTAGAAAACATCCTTCAAATCGTGGACTTGTAAATTGGAATGTCATGTTATTTTTATAATTCATATCTTTAAATGATCAATTTAAAAGTAAGATGTGGTACACTTGCAAATTAGATAACTATATATCAAAAAGACTTAAGGACGAGGATATCAACAACAATCTGTCAACGTAGAACTTGTAGTTACGTCAAAAAAATATTAGACCTATTGTCGTCGTCCCGAAATCTAAATGATATTTATCAGGGGCTAAAATTTCGTGACTAAATTTAAAAAAGTTAGATTGGGAATGATTAGGACAACGAAGGGACAACTGTATGGTCTTCAGCATTAGGTAAACCTGCATTGAAAGTCAGCTATTAAAAAATCGGCGTGACAAATTGTGAATAAACTCATCATAGATACCAGGACTAAATTTTGTATATACGCCAGACGCGCGTTTCGTCTACAAAAGACTCATCAATGACGCTCGAATCCAAAAAAGTTAAAACAGCCAAATAAAGTACAAAGTTGAAGAGCATTGAGATCCAAAGTTCCTAAAAGTGTTGCCAAATACAGCTAAGGTATGCCTGAGGTAGAAAAGCCTTATTATTTAAAAAAAATCAAAATTTGTAAACAGTTAATTTATCAATATAACAATATCAATGATATTCATGTCAGCACAAAACGACTCAAACAATAAAAATCAAAGGCCGGATTTATGACTTAACATAAAATGAAAAAAATTATAACAGATAGCAACCAACAACAACCACTGAATTGCAGAATCAAGTACACCCGCAAATAGATTTTGGCAGGTTAAAACATGTTTGAGCTTTCAATCATCCCCTTACCTGAAGAAGTGGTGGAATAAAAAAATGACTTGTAAAAAATATTATCGGAATGGCTAGACTCATCAGATCCACATAAGACACAAAATCACCCAGCATAAAGAAAAAAGCCGCAAAGTTCCGGTCTTAGAATGTTCATAAAGACAATTCAAGGCCATTCAGCAAAATCATATAACGACTCATTTATTCTAGAGTGAAAAAAACATCGAGTAAAAAATAAGATCGCTTAATTCAAGTATGCAGAAAATATTTCAAAAATTTGGTGACTCTATTTAACGAATCTATCAATCGAACTTGAGATAAAGGATAAAACGAATACAGTTAAGTCCCCCTCGTATCTGAACTTAAAATTGACAATGAGGATCGGTTGTAAACAAGACTTTACGACAAAAATGATGATTTCAGCTTCCAAATTGTTAACACTGTAGCAGTGCCTTTATATAGTGTAGGTGAGCCGTGATGTAGTGGTTAGTGCATCAGACTACTAACACAATGGTTCCTGGTTCGACTCCCGTTCTGGAATGAAAATTTCAGGGACTGAATTTTCGGCTCTCCCTTGACACCATTTGCGAGTATGGTCTTGAGGAAACGATGATAAACCGCCGGAAGAGGACGATTAATGGCTGACCCGTGTTAATAGATAGCGATATCTCTTGCACGTAAAAGACTACCCTTGTAAATTTCGAAAAAGAGAAGGCTTATGCCGCTACAAGGCAGCACTTACATCCGCAAAGGGGAAAGCTATTAATATTTCCCAATCCAATAACTATGTTTAAACTAAATTACAGTTTTACGGGAGGCAGTTTATTTACCGAATTTGAATATCCGTTTCATAGATGATAGCGGTTTTGTTGCAATTGTCGTAACTACAATTCAGTCCCCTTTTCCCCGAATATGACCTACCGAATTTGTCTTATTACACGAGTTTTTGGTTGTGTTCGTGTTACTCAGTCTATAATTTTTATGTTGTAGTTTGTGTACTGTTGTTTGTCTGTTTGTTCCTCTAGTATTTTAGCCGTATTGTCAGTTTATTTTCGACTTATGAGTTTAAATTTTACTTTGATATCTGTCACCCCTTTTTTTAGACAGGAAAACATTTTAATTGTTTTTGACGAATTAAATAAGTTTTCTGAAATGAAAAAGAAAAATTGAACACATAGTATCATTTTTAACCTTTCCATGTCCTTTCAACTACCAACCAGGAATATATTTCGATCCCACCTGCATAAAATATTTCATTTTGCCACTCTACTTAAACAAGAAGCATGTTTTTAAATTACAATTCACACTGCAATTAGTAACATGCAATACAGAAATATAAAGTACACTTGAATGATACATCACCTGAGTACCGCATTTAAAGGCTTCATCAAAATTATATTTGTCACATGTTAAGATTCGATTGTCATGGAACAAGCGAGCTTTGTTAGTTACATATTTTTGTTTTCGTTCTTTGACAGTTGAATATATTATTATCTGTTTTTATTATTCGACTTCAAGTCTATAGCCTATGTATAGATGATATCAAAATAGAAAGATGTTGTACGACTGCATATAAGACAATGTTCCACTAGAGACCAAATGACATAGAAGTTAACAACTATATGTCACCATACGGCCTTCAACAATAAGTAAAACCCATACTGCAAAACCGGCCATAAAAAGCCCTAAAATGAGAACTCTTGATATGAAAAAAACCCTGTACAAAATTCCGAACGGCAATGTTAATTCAAAGACGCTAGTTTATATAATTCAGCTTTGTAAACAACTGTCATATTCTTGACTTGGTACAGCATTTACCGAAAACGAATAGTGGGTTAAGATTTGATTGCCATTGATATACAATAATAATAATACTTTATTTCCGTAAGCAAATACAGCTTATTGGATTTACACAATATAAATATCCAATAGATAATATACAGCATAATATAACATTTATACACAAATTATACAAATTAATGAAAGAATTAAGCGGAGTATGACATATAGACATATTAAACTAAAAATAAACATTTGAATAACTAACCATTACGTGCTTTTTCTGCCAAAAATAAATATTTTCCAAGGTTGTTTAGCTCTTTGATATTTCTTACAGATAACAGTTGTACTACTTTAAAAGTAGATGATCTCTCATAGTAATAACTCTTTATATATTTACATCTGATGTCGTTATATTTATCACATTCTAAAATAAAATGATATTCATCTTCAATAGCATTTTTATTACACATACTACACAAACGTTCATTTCTGGCTATACTATAGTATCTACCTGTTTCTATACATAGTGCATGAGCATTAATTCTATATCTAGTAATATAAGATCTATACAAACTGTTTAATGGACGACTAAGGTAAAATTGCATAGTGTGACCATCGTGTAAATACTGATACAAAGTACATTTCGGCGAATTTTCAAAATATGACAAACCTTCAGATATATAATTATCTATTACTCTTTGTTTAAATTCACTCAAAAATAATTGACTGTTTCTAACTCTCTGTGAAAACCAAACATCACTAAAACCATATTTACATAATATATCTCGTACTTTACAAGACCAATTTAGCTTGTCATTTGGCTTCACACAACTAGATTCGTACATATCATTATATACATGTTTTAAAATACAGTTCTCTGTGTCTAACAATCTCAACCAGTAGGTTACCATTTTCACATATCTATTTACATACAAGGGCACTCTGCCTAACTCAAAATATACCATGTTATTAACAGTTCCTTTTCTAACTTTTAAAATTCTTTTCATATAATACAAATGCAATTTTTCTATATCTTCGGCTTTATGAAAGCCCCAGACTTCACTGGCATAATTCATTATACTTGTAACATAAGTATCAAATAAAGATAGTAAAGTTTCTATATTAAAAAAATCATGTTTTGCTAAGTAAGCTGAAAGTAGCTTTTCTACCCTGTTCAGTTAATGTCTTTTGTGTTACAGAAAATATACCGTTATAATTAAACAATAAACCCAGGTAAACAAATTCATTACATACTTCTACTACTTTACCATTTAAATACCATTTTTCGTTATCTTTTATTTTACCTCTATTACGAAAAATAACAATTTTTGTCTTACTTAGATTTATATGTAACCCATACTGTGTTGAACACTCATTCACAGTAACTATCATATAATTATAAAGTACCGTTATAAAAGTTTGAAACTTAAGTTAGAAAATCCGAACTTCAGAAATACAAAATTAAGATATTCATTTGTAAACACTGTAATTTTTACATTTGTACTTACAGGTTCAAACATCCTCCTTGTAAAAATCAATGGTACCATACAACTGAAAATAATTGATTTCGGAAATGGAGCCGAAATACCTGATGTTACAAATGCTCACATAAATAAAGACATAATTGGGATATATAATGTTAAATCACTGGTGAGCAAATATATATTTAATTCTAATATTTTTTTGTATAATATAATTTTGGATGTAACGCGTCTTCTGATTGGCTGACGTTATTTTGTTATCAACCCATAGACATAATTTATTCATGTGACCGTGACGTCATCAACGTTTATTTCATGGTTTTCTACAGTTTAAAATGGAATTTGGAATTAAATAATAAGAAATGAATGTAATATTTTTTCTGTCTATTCAAAATAACATAAAAAATGTGGTGCACACAGTTAAATAACCCGTTACGCGTGTTATTTAGTGTGCACCAAATTTTTTATGTTATTTCTTCATAAACAGAAAAATATTACAGTCATTCCTTAAATAACAAATAAATTAGCTGTTTGATCAACAAAATGCAGATGTGTCAGGAGTAACAATGTTCAACTTATACAAATATATTCAACTAATATTAAAGATCAGAATTTAAAAAGAAATTGTAGCGATATTATAACGGCTGGGTCTTCAATTAAAACTAAATTAGAACTAAATTTCACAGAATTTTACTTTGTACCATGGCAAATTGACTGTATTTTTAATAATTTGAATCACCTTTTGTGTAAATTATTTAAAACTCTGCCAGGACGATTGAATCTTGGAAAAATACATCTAGCACCGATACATTTTCGGGAGCGTTATGAAACAAACTTTGATATAAAAAATATGCGTTTTAAAAGGATGAGATGTCGTTTCTATATTTCCTTGATGTACTATGACCTTACTTTGAGACACAAAATACTATCTGCAAGTTATAACTATATAAGGTTTTTTAAATGAAAAAAAAATGTATTTGAACATATGGATCCAGGTCTCGATATGTAGATGCTTTTCAGCGAGAATTGATATTATTTATTTCAAATGTGTGATTAAAATAAATATTAAGGGATGTTGCGTTGTTGTTTATTGTAAAGTATATAAACGAAAGAAGAATAATTGAAACATGTATCAAAATATTATCTTAAATAGCACATTGTTTTGTTTTTAGTTATTGAGTTCATTCCCTGAGATCGATTTTGGCTTAGGGGAATTTACAAGGACAAATCAAGGACTTCTTTCCTTAGAAAAAGTAGAGGAACTGCAGAAAAAAGCAAGTCAACTGTCAAAGAAATTTGGTAATTTACTTAGGTTGTGTTATGCACGTAGTTCTTAAGCAATGCATTTGTTTACAGCCAAGTCATGTGAATGATTATGCTGTTTAATACGGTGTGACGTTATTTCTTTTTAGCCTATAGTATCCCAACTTTACAAGTGCATGCATACATGCTATGTGCTAGACTGAACAATTGTTTAGGATGTTTAACATGATTACCCACAAGATATGATATTATCCGAATAAAATATCCCGATTTCGAATTCTTGTTGACTTGTCAGTTTTTCCTAACGCAGGGAAGAATGAAAGTAAAGTAAGTTTTACCTATATTTGAGGTCAGCACGTTGCAAAGATACAACTTAAACGTTACACGTGTTTAAATCCGAAGTACACTTACATTCGACAGAGTATTTTTGTATACAATTTTATGCATTGTATACGATTGTCTGTCTTGTTTCCAGCTTCCAGTGTATGAGTATCAACTAATTTAGATCACTTGTTAGTACATTTTTTTTATTGCTGTTTTTCCTGAAATAATTGTTTTAGTTTCTATTCTCTGCATTACTTTCAGAATAAAAATGATTTTGGAACTAGATATTAGCTACTAGTTAGTCAATCCAGAATGTGGAATTTTGGAAAATTACTTTTCTAAATCCGTTAGAATCATTGTTGAAAATATTAAGTGTTTAATCAATTAAGGGAGAAATCTTTATTGATTACAGATCCAAAGATATCTGAGACAACGTAGCAATGATATATGTTTTGTTAATTCGTACAGTAGTAAGGCATTAAACGATACGAAAACAAATGTCTATTTGTGGATGCTAAATGCAAAATATTTTAAAATCAAAACCTATTAGGAGAGTTTAATAACTGCATGGTTTCGAGCGGCGAAGAAAGACAGATATTATGCTTTCCGCATTCCAATGAATGAAACAAAACAAATCCTTACAAGAATGTATATATATATATATACAACTCGTCTAAACATCAACACAACAATGTTATATCTGGTAATTTGCTTTCGCAAATTTTTTGTTCTTCCCTCGCCGGGATTCGAACCCATGCTTCTGAGATATCGTGACACCAAATCGTCTGCACTGTAGCCGTCCCGCTAGACCACATGACGACCTGGGCTTCATAAAATGAAGCTTTCGGTGGCCGGATGTTATCTTTCCACGTCAGTTTTAATCTAGCGTCGTACTACAGTACATGATATATAAGACATGGAGATGTTATTTTTACAGATCAGCTAAATTATCTATAGTAAAGGATCCTACAAATTAATGTAAGATACAGCCACAGAAAATAATTATATTTATAAGTACGTCTGAGCCAGTGACAACTCTACAACAAATTTATCCATCGAATTACCAGCAGTGATGGTGATACATTGCTGTGTACATAATGTATATAAACTCTTCTAAACATTAACCCAACAATGTTAGATCTGTTAATTTGCTTTCGCAAATGTTTTGTTCTTCCCTCGCCGGGATTCAAACCCATGCTACTGAGATATCGTGACACCAAATCGCCTGCACTGTAGCTGTTCCGGAAGACCACGCGACTACCTGGGCTTCATAAAATAAAGCTTTCGGTGGCCGGGTGTTACCTTTCCACGTCATATATACATATATATATATATATATATGTGTGTGGTTATTTTGATGAAATGAATACTTTTACATTTACATGCATAATTTTTTTTATTTCAGCGAATGATTCTGTTGCTAATTCCATCATTGTAAATTTGATTTTCGAACGTCAAACAGCTGTCAGCCTAAGACATGGCCTTACAGAAGGTATGTTTTTTATATGAACACTTGGTATTTCTATTGCATATGTTCGAAATTACGAATAGACAGAGCAGAAAATATTTATTTTTTTATCAGGAATCCTTCATGTTGATTATTCTGAATAAAAAAGTAACAAGAAATGAACTGGTCGTCATGCATGTAAGAAAAACCTGTGACCAATATAAAGCTCTAATGATACCGATTTCTTTAAGAATGTAAATGCAGAAAAGCACATTGGACCCAACTTTAAATTGTGCTATATTTTCCTGTACGACGAAGTGGTATCCGGAATAACGTTTATGAGATCCGCTTTGGAATAAAAGTCTGTAGAGACAAAACATTAAAACATTGTATAGTTTAAAAAGCAGACGGGCCAAAGAAATTGATGGGGAGATGTGGTATGAATGTAAATGATACAACCACCCCCATACGTGGATGCAATCAGATAAGGTCACCAAACTGACTTCAACAATGAACAAAAGCGAAAGTATATAGAAATCAATTGAAGGCGTGTGTGTGTGTTTGTAGTTATTGATGTTGTCTTTTTGACGTTTTTGAAGTTTACAAACCAAATGAAATAGTGAAATAAAATAAAAAGAAGTTTATAATTTATTGTGCGTTCCAATCGTTTTTCTATCTTCAGAAAACAACTGTACCAAGTCAGGAATATGACAGTTATCCATTCGTTTGATGTGTTTGAGCATTTGATTTTTGCCATTTGATTAAGACTTATATCTAGAAATTGACTAAAAGTCGGTTGAAAACACATCTTTATTACAAAAAGAGATGATTTCAGCTGCCAAATTGTGAATTTTCATTTTTAAACCATAAGTTCAAATGGTTAAGTTGAAATCATGTCTTTGTACATTTTACGGACGCTATCACGATGCCACGTGTGGAGCAGGATCTGCGCATCCTTCCTGTTGCTGTTGTACCCCTATTTGTGACATTTTTACCTATTTTGTTTGTTTGATTTGTTCATACATCGTTGTTGATATAATGGAATTTGATGCGACTGCTTTAAAACCAGGTTTAATCCATTTTTTTTTCGCTTTCGGGTCGATCCGGCCCCACGTCGATCCGGCCCAAGTCGATCCGTCCCACGTCGATCCGGCCCCACATCGATCCGGCCCAAATGTAAAGTCGATCCGGCCCCAATAAAAAAAAATATATTTATAAGGAATAAAAATAAAGATATATATTAATGTAATTCATAAATGTTTATGATTTTCATTACAATGTAAGAGGTGTACGGTAAAAACAATTAAAAAAATATTTTCTTCAGATGAGTATAAAACAACTAGGTTGATTATGTTTTATTACAAGTTTTCAAGATTATTGGGTATAATTATATTAAAACGTATATAGAAGAATTCAGACATCAACATTAATCAGCAGTAATTAGCATTTTTTTCAATTGACTGATCCTAACAAGTCTTTCATCTTGTGTAATAACAAATAGTTACATACACAACTTTACAAGCCGATCCCCTAGCTGATACATACAAAATTTGCTTTTCTTTTAAGTTCTTAAAATTTCTCAAATTGAGAAATGTAGTTTGATTTGCCGAATCCTTTCTATAAAAGAAAAGACGGAATGCGTTTGATTTTAATATCACAATGGCTTTTCCTTGTGTGGTGTTAGACCTCGACAGCATGCACTTCAATGTGAGCAATGTTCCAAGTGGCAGCAAACTCCATCTAAATAACAGGAAACCATTATAGGTCAATGTACGGCCTTCGAGATGGAGCCTTGGCTCACACCGAACAACAAGCTATAAAGGGCCCCAAATTTAATTGTGTTAAACCATTCAAACGGGAAAACCAACTGTCTTATTGACTATATTTAATATTACAAAAATAAAAACCAAGTGTTATAGAATGATAGAAGCCTATGATATGTTACCTGAAATTAATTATTATTATATACACCAACAAAATATCAAACTATAAAGACATTGTTGATATTACAAAAAAAAACAAACAAGTGTTATAGAAGCCTGTGATGTTACCAGAAAAAAAAATTACAATTAATTATTATTATATACACCAACCTGAACCAGAAGAACAAACTATAAAGACCTTGTTGATAACATAACTTTAATTAATCAGGATTTTATTTGATTAAGTGATTACAAGGGCATTACCTTAGTTCACAATCATCAGACAATTATTGAATAAACAAACCAATTATAGACTAATGATTTGATTAATCAAGTCATTATGATGAGTTAAATTTTATAGGTTCCAGTGGACTGTTAATATTTATTTAGATATTCTGTGTATGAACTAAAAAAATGAAATCGCAAAACATTCGAAGTTAAAGTTATCATGGAAAATAACTTCATATTTTAAAATATGTTGAAGCTGCTATACAACCAGCGACACAATAACACTCATATTCGTATTGATTTAAAATAGTTTTTTTTTAACTGGTACTCCAATACTTCACTTACCTGTTGTCATCCATCATCAGACACTTTTTGCAATTCCATTTATACTGTTAAAATGTGTAACAAATTCCTCCAAAATCAATATAGTTATTTCATATTTTATTATGGGGCCGGATCGACTTGGGGCCGGATCGACGTGGGCCGGATCGACTTGGGCCGGATCGACTTTGGGCCGGATTGACTTGGGGCCGGATCGGTTTGGGGCCGGAACGACCGGATACCATTTTTTTCTACATAAGAAAATGTCTGTTCCAAGTCAATTATATGACAGTTGTTATCTTTTCGTTTGATGTGTTTGAGATTTCGATTTTGCCATTTGATTAGTGACTTTTGAATATTACTTAGAGTTCATTTTTTTTTTTTATTTTACTTTTATCTTTACATTTATCAGAACCTGTCACAAATTAACAGCGGAAAGCCATGGATGTATAAATACAAAACAACCGCAGGAACTATAGGCTCAAAGAGACATTAACTTTGCAAGTGTAGTTTCTAAATACTTTTTGCATTGAATTATTACATTTTAGAATAGTTGTTATAAATCAAGGCAGTACTCATGAGATGACGATATTTTCTTGGACTTACATCCCACCATCAGAATTATCGACCGTGTCTTAGTAAATAAAATAAGCACTTTATAAATGTTGTGCGTCCCACATGACATTTGCATCATCAGGAATCAGGAATGCTCTTACACAAACATTTGTTAGTCTGGATTGTATAACTATGTTTATGAGTATTGTGTAATAATCAAAAATGTTTAAGAATAACAACATATGACGATTTTAACACATCTGTTAATCCTCATTTTTTTCCTTTTTTTTAACAAAAGCCTATTTTCATCTGTAATTTTTTTTGCAGGTGAAGATGAAAGACAAAAAGACCAAGAAGACAAATGCATTCTTTCTTGATAAGGCTTTGTAATTCAGGTTGACGTGATTGAAAACCAGAAGAATTGGTCATCAACCTGTATTTTCTGAATTCATGATTTTTTCGAATTAAGGTGGCTCGTGGGTACAAAAATTTCAGCAAAAAATTTAACTTTTATTTTTTCATTACAAATTGTATTTATTACACTAAACAGACTCTATTTTAAAAGAGTAAAATCCATTTTATTCCTTTTTATAATCTTTTTCAATGTTTACCATAAATTGAATGAAGATTTCATAAAGAAACACACATTTTTTACAACATTCCATGTTTTTATTCTTATAATTGATAAAATTTACATTAATTGTTCAGGAAATTTCCCAAAATATATGAAAGTTTCAAAATTGTTGTAGTAAAGATGTATGTGACAACAAATTATTCGGGAAATGTCCCGAAATCATTCTCAACATTATTATTTATTACATATATGTTGGCAGAGCATTTTAACAAACAGATCTGAAACGCATTTCGGGAAATATCCCGACAAAAAATAAACTAAGTACAACATGTATAACACAGATGTCTTCAAATATTTCGGGATTTATCCCGAAAATTCAAATGTATATGCTAGACCTCATGACTAATAATTTCTTTTCACATTTCGGGAAAAATCCCGAAAATATAAATCTAATATCAGACACACACTTGTTACATAGATTTTTTTTACCCATTTCGGGAAAAATCCCGAAATAAAATCTACAAGAAAAAATTATGCATTTTGGTTTTTTAAACATATTGGGGAAAATCCAGAAAAAAAAAATCATTCAGATTTTACAACACATAATTTTGATACATTAAAAAAAGTTTTTACATAAATTTGTTTCCAACATTTGTTAAAATTTTAATTCATAAAAAATATGTTTATAACCATACTTTTCATTTCTTTAAAAAAAAAAAGTAATTTCTTAGAAATAATAAGGTTACTCTATACTGCATCCCTTTTGTCATGCTTCAGTAATTCCCTAAATATAATATCAACCAAATTTGTCCCACAAAAAGGGGGGCCTATGCATCCTCTAAATCCTATTTATAAGTGGTCGATATTAAACTGGCCTATGCATAAACTTTAACATATAAACAGAAAACTGCAAAAGATTGTAAGTTATAAAACCATGATTCAGCGTTCAGGATTATTAAAATCCCTAAGCACATGCATTGTCCAAAAGCTTATTCAACTGCATATAAATTATCCCTGACCTACTTTTAGTGGTTCTCTTTAAACTGGACTTATCACAAATATTTCAGTGTAAACAAAGGAAATTTTCAAAGTCAATATGCCATTACTGAGAGGCTGGTGAGGAGGGCGATGCTCAATGGGATTGAGATATATATATATGTGTCCATAACACATTATACTCTGCTTCCACAATCAGATTTCCATGTTCAGTAACTTATTTGTAATTGTTTAAAAAACACTGACTTAAATGAACACTTGAAAGTACAAAGTTTCAAGTTTATTTGACCATTACATCATAGTAAACTATTGTACACAAAACCTTAACCTTCTCTACTGTTGTACATCTTGAAAACAAAATAATTGATAAAAACTAGTTTCAACTCATTATTTCAAATGCCAATGAAATTTTAAAATAGGAATGAAAAAAAAACTCAAACTCAAAAATATTCAATAATGTAGCCTCATTTAATTTTCCTAATTTGCACATTTTTTTTTGTCACAGAAAACATGGAAGAAACTATCTTTAATTATGTTTTTTCTAAATTTCTTTGATATTCTCCACAGCAAAATATAAAAATTAAAATACTGTTCTAAAGTAAAATACATGTACTTTTAATATTACAAATACATACAATAAAATATAACTACAAATCATAGTATACATGTGAATAAATCTTCATAGCATGTGCAATGTTTGTTATATTCAGATGGAATTATTACATATTATAAATTGATCTGTTTCTTTACTGATGCCTAGCTTTCTCTTCCTTTCACTCCTGCCTATAAAGCAAAGTAAATTAACATTTAATAAAATATAACAAAAACGTTCTATTCTGCTGAACATGCTAAAAGTAAATATTAACTGTGAAATCAACAATTTTGATCATGTTGATAGGTTGAGACTATAACCATTTGACATTTATAATAAAACTTCTTTTCCCCCCTGACCATTTTGATTGCCTTGTGTGACATTTCACACAATCAACATGATCATAATGTACATAATGTTTTTGACATTTTTATAAATAAAGATAGTATAGCCAATAAGTTTTCAAAATTATTAAGCCTAGAGTTGTGTTCTTTTCCCTTTCTCCAATTTGAATGTTCCTGGCAACCTGCATTCTTTTATGTTACTTTTTTCTTTTTACAAACACTGATCAAGATTTAAAAGGGGAGCAATATTGAGTTTGTATGTGACTTAATAAACAGATTAAAATCCTTAAAACAATATGTTTTATCTGTATGAACATTATGGATTATTTATTCCTTTTAGAGTTTTATGAATAAATAAATGATGAATGGGTCCATGGGACACAGATTATGCCACTGCTTGCATATAACATTTTAAAGGGTCATAAATCAAGAATGGTTAAAGTGACACACAGTACCCAAATGAGTACTTGATCTGATTTTTGTGGTAATAAGCATTGCGTTTAAGTTTCAGTACATTTGGTTAAGCAAACTTAAATTTATAGTGAACTAAAACAAATAAACAGATGTGCCATGTAAACATGATACCTCCGTCTCTTTTTCAAGAATAAAGTTCAATAACTTCTTCATAAAATTGAGAATGGAATTTGGGGAAATATGTCAACAACCTGACCAAAGTGCAGACAACAACCAAAGTCCACCGCTGGGTCTTCAACACAGTGAGAAAATCATGCACTATAAGTGTTTGTCTTTTCTCTTTTTTTTATATAGATTAGACTTTTGGTTTTCATGTTTGACAGCTGGTTTCACAAAAGTAATGTTTTGGGTCCTTAAATTAATAATAGCTTACTGTTTGGTGTGATCCAAGGCTCTGTGTTGAAGACTGTACTTTGACCTATAATTGTTTTTCTTTTACAAATTGTGACTTGGATGGAGAGTTGTCTCATTGGAAGTCATACCACATCTTCTTATATCTAATATTATGTACAAACATACAAGGATAAAACTTACTGCCCCCTCCGCTACGACAGGGCATAACAAAAAGCATATGTATATATAGAGAAGCAGGACTCTTATTAAGACTGAATATTACAGTACCTTATTCTGCATTCTTTCATCTTATCCCCTGATTGCTGACATGAATGGTTCTTTATTTCTTTTACTTCCAGGCAATTTTGGTATGAAAGCACCATATTTCAAGCTAAGTGTACCCATGGTTTGTCCTGGGTGTATTTTGATAAAAATGATAAATGTTGACCGCATCTTTTGGTGTCTCTTGTAAAACAATAATGCAAAGCCTCTGTGTGTTGTTTAAAATTACAAATCAAAGGAATTAACCAGTAAAACAAATTGTATTATAATTTCACTTCTGAAATAATCCTGACCGGTGACTGTACAGTTTCAGCATATTTTCCTTTGTTCTTAATTTTTCTGATATTTAGCTGAAAGCAGGATCAATGAAAATCTTCATGTGTGTGGCCAACAGGTTCTTACGACCAGAGAACCTGAAAAAAAATTATCTGTTGAGGTCATAACTAGTATCATTTATTTATCCATTAATGAGATAGAGCTTTGTTAGAATATTGAAAGGTGGAAGCAGTATAATTACTTTAATACACTAAAATATGTAATAAATAAAACAAGAATGTGTCCATGGGACACAGATGTCCCTGCTTGTAAATATATCTCTGATATATATCCTTTTTCCTATTAAAAAAGTAACATATTCATGATAATATGAGAATGGAGAAAGTGACTTGATCAGTGTTTGGTGTTAACAAGCATTGTGTAAACATTTCACAACACTTAATGGTTGATACAAAGTAAAGTTAAAGTGCAGTTTGGGATTTGAACAAGTTTTCAATTACTTCAAGTTCCCGTAAATCCCTGATATTCTTTAATGTTTTTTTTATTGCAGTACAGTAATAATCTGATGGTTCAAGAGAGCACAATACCACAACAACATGTTTAATGTTTATCAAAATATCATTTTCCTTTGTTTTTTCTTAATATTATATATTATAAAACCAAAAGAAAAATAAATTTCCATATCTTGCCCTGTTAACGAGTTGTAATAAAATTTATTCATCAACATGATCAAATACACTGGATAAGAATCTGTTGGTAGTGCTCTGAGGTTAAATAATTGACTTATTTTCATAGGTTTATGACCACTGACCAGCTATAACAATAATGGCTATAGAAAGTTGAGGCTCCAATGGGCCTTTATTGCTCACCTGATATTCTCATTTACAATTGATGCATGAAATAATGCAACTGTTATACTTTTGCTTTAGTTTCAGAGATATAAGTAAACACTGCATTTTCCTCCTATTTTCTATTTTTAGCCATGTCTGCCATGTAGGTTGGCAGGGTCATCAAACACATTTAAAACTATATATACATACCCTAATGATGAGTGTGGCCAAATTTAGGTAGATTTGTCTCAGTTGTTTCTGGAGACGACTTTTCTAAAAGATGAAAAAAAATTATGAAAAATTATTCATTATTTATTTCTTTCAAAATTCTCTGAATAAATAAATGTCATGATTGGGTCCATGGGACACAGATTATGCCCCCACTTGCATATAACTTTTTAAAGAAAAAAAGAAAAAAACATACAATAGATTGTATACCAATATGCGAATTAAAATATTAAGATACAATGTAATGTATGTGCCTGTTCCAAGTCAGGAGCCTGTAATGCAGTGGTTGTCAATTGTTGAAGTGTTACATATTTTTTGTTTTTCCATTTTTTGTACATAAATTAGGCCGTTAGTTTTCTTGTTTTACATTTGTCATTTTGGGGCCTTTTGTAGCTGACTATGCAGTATGGGCTTTGCTCATTGTTGAAGAGGGTACAGTGACCTTTAGTTTTTAATGTCTGTGTCATTTGGTCTCTTGTGGAAAGTTGTCTCATACCACATCTTCTTTATATATAAAGTTAAGTACAACATTTAAAAGTGTTGACAATGGTTGATGTTAATTACATTATATTAGATTTTCTTGAGGAGAATAACTAAAATATGATTTTATTAGGGCTTGGATCCCACTAACATGTTTAATCCTGCTATCTTCTGTGCCTGTCCCAAGTCAGGAACCTGGACAATCAGTGGTTGTTGTTTGTTGCTGTGTTGCATATTTGTTTTTAGTTATTTTATTTGTATATTAATATTAAGGTCATTAGTTTGGAATTATTTTACAATTGTAATTTCAGGGCCTTTTTTATATATGACTATGCAGTATGATCATTGCTGAAGGCTGTACTTTGACCTATATATATAGTTAACTGACCGACGGAGGGACAGGTGTAAAACAATATGCCTGTCAACTTTTTCTTACAATTTCATACATTTTCCATATCATTGACTATTTTATCATTACTTACATCTGTCCATTATTATACTGTCTTTTAGGTCACATTGCATTTCAAGCTGATGTTCAATACTTGCACAGTTGTACACCTAGAAAAAAAATATGCAAAATTAAGATAAAACAGTCTTGTGTTACTGTCACACTAGTTTAGATAGAGAGTCGTGTGAGTTTCTAACAGAAAATTTACAACACATCAATGAAAAATTGAAAAAAGTAAATAAAATTATACATTTGTCATTTTCGCTGTTGAGGTTACATAAGTGCATTAGCTGCCTTATTTTTACATGTTCACAAATCAGTATCCAGGAGAAGAGTAAATATATAGAGGCTCTGCACCCTCCCCCTGAAATGTTGTGTTTTAAGGAAACCAGGTGCTTTTTCCAAGTTAAGAAAGAGTTTTAAAACTATCCATGCATGTCCTCACATCTAATTTATAAAAGATGATTAAATTGATCACTGAAATATTTATCAGAGTGAGAACTTCTCAATGTTCATTTTTTTTTTTGGGGGGGGGGGGGGGATATTTATTACCCTAATTTAATATTTCTACTGTCTTTAATTAAGTAACTGGGACCTACAGTACTGAGGATAAAATTTTCATATCTCTTCATTTATATACACAAATTCTAATGTTTCACATCCTGGGGGATTAAAACCGAGATTAAAACCCATGAAATTGAAATTTTCACACATAATTGACTTATAGTAGTAATTGGTAATGTAAACATGTAATAATGTTTTCCCAGTAGGCAGTTTCACCAAACTTAAGATAGACAAGACATAATAAATCTATTATACAATATACACAGCATGCACATGACATGTGCTCCAATCATAATGATGAACTGAGTCCATACTGTTCCTTTAACATGTTTAACAAATAATGCGATTTTTTTTTTAATTAAGATTCTGTGTTTTTTTTTAATTTTATAAACATTCTTATAGTTTGCTTGAAATAAATATAAGTTATATATACTTAATCATCTGTAGAATTTTTTTATTAATGAACAAAAAATTAGCTTAACTGATTAATCAATATTTAGGTCACAAGGCTTTTTACCCTGATGATCGAAGCTTGTCTAGAAATTGCTTCAGATTACTTTTAAGCAAATAGAACAGTTTTGAACATTCAAAAGGTCCCAAGTACATGTAAATATTAATGACACACATGTTTGATGACCAACAATGTATGAAGAAATTTTCAAAGAACATAAAAATAAAAAACACAAAAAAAATCACATTATAAATCGAACACTGTTTCTGTTAGCGCTTTCACTGCATCCCTTACAGTTCATCAGACAGAATTGTTATTGTTACTAGTAACAACTTGTGATGTTACCTAATAGTAGCGTCATGTGGTAGTTTGTATAAATTACGGAATCTTATTCACAGACCGAATTTCACTTCCTATTAAAAGTCGGCTTATATACAGTTAAATAAAATAGCGTTCATTGGCTTCAAGTGGAATTTTATCTTAGGTCCACATCTGAAACTAGGTGTTGCTCACCTTGGTCTATGTGCATATCATAAACGAAGGACACAGCAGAGTGATGGATTCATGACAAAATTGTGTTTTGATGCTGGTGATGTGTTTGTAGATCTTACTTTACTGAACATTCTTAGTGCTTACAATTATCTCTATCTAATGAACCTATGAATCTATCCCAGTAGTTAAACTATTTTGTAAAATTTTACAAGATTTACAAAATTTATGAAAATTGTTAAAAATTGACTATAAAAGGCAATAACTCCTTAAGGGGGTCGATTGACCATTTTCATCATGTTGACTTATTTGTAGGTCTAACTTAGCTCTACATTATTGCTGTTTACAGTTTATCTCTATTTATAATAATATTCAAGATAATAACCAAAAGCTGCAACATTTCCTTAAAATTACCAATTCAGGGGCAGCAACCCAACAACATTTTGTATGTTTGTTACGGAAATTTCAGGGCAGATAGACCTAGACCTAACAAAACAAATTTAACTGCGTCAGATTTGCTTAAAATGCTTTGGTTTCTGAGATTTTAGCAAAAAACTGCATTTTACCCTAGTTACAATTTTTTGCCATGTTGGCCATCTTGGTTCGCCGGATGGCATCATTTAACACATTTTTTAAACTAGATACCCTAATGATAATTGAGGACAAGTTTGGTTAAATTTGTCTTAGTAGTTTCAGAGAAGATTTTTGTAAAAAAAGAATTGACAAAAATTGACTATAAAGGGCAATAACTCATTAAGGGGTCATGTTGAATTTTTTGTAGATCCTACTTTGCTGAACATTATTGCTGTTTACAGTTTATCTATTTCCATAATAATATTGAAGATAATAACCACAAACGGCAAAATTTCGCTAAAATTTCCAATTCAGGGGCAGCACGACAATGGACGATGGACGCCAAGTGATAAGAAAAGCTCACCTGACCTGAAAGGAATATAGTTTAAATTTTCCCTTTCCACATTGGTCAAAGTGTTCAGAACATGGAGAGTTTCTAATTGAAGGGACCTTTGTCCAGACAGCTGTTTGTGAACTCTTCCTCTATCAAATGGTTTGACCTGTATGTAGTTTTGATTACAAGTGGGACAGGTTGCACAATAAATAATATTTTTCGGTGTAATTGCTGTGCCTGATTTCAGAGTTTTACTTCTAGCATTTAGCATGTTCCACATCTGGGATCCCCCCATTTTTGTATTTCTGCCACCTTCGTTCTGTGTACTGAATTTTGCTCGTGTCAGAAGTTTCTTTAGATTTGGTGCTTGTTGACGGCTCCCAATAAGTCATGATTCATCGACTAGATCTTTCATTTGCTTGATGCAGAATAGGTAAAAAAAAACTTAGCAGAATTAAAGATCAGTGACTTTTTTATTATCTCCCTTTAAAGGACACTTAGCTTTCACTGTGAAAAAGTCCTCTTATTGAATGTCAACCTTGTAGGACAGAATTTAATAGTACTTTATCATAAAAGAATGTCCAATTGAAGGACACTTTTTCACAGCATCTGACAAATCAAAATATTTACATTTTCTGTAAAAAAGTGTCAAGGTGGTTGATAGTAAACAAATTAGGTATTGTTACTTAAAGACCAAACAACCTATTCATTTCTACCAGTGATTTTTCCTTAAAATTTTGTGTGAAGGTATTTCATGATTTGAGGAACAAAATGTGATGAAACAAATTGGGGGTCACCGACTTATTTTTGTCACTATATAGCGACCTCAGTTTCGCGTTTCCTGAATATTAACATAATATTTGCTTGTTATCTAAACTCTCAAAAAAATCCTTTATATCAAACCTACAAGCATAGTTCTTGTTTCACGTTAAACAGTAGATTTGTATCTATCAAAACAGGTTCAAAAATTTAAAACTCATATTGTTTTGATCTTTAAAATTATGATTTATTTCATCCCCGCCAAAATAAAAATGAAAAATGAAAAACGTTTCCAGTATTAAAAAATTCTGCCAGTCATTTATCCATACAAAATTTCAAGAAGGAAAGTGCCATGTGTATGTAATCTTCAAAATAAAGCAAAAAAAAGTGTGTGTCACCGACCTTTCAAAAAAGTTATGAGTAATTTTCATGTTTTTTTTTCTCGTTTGTTTTGAAGAAAAGAGTTGTCTTTCTTTAGAACATTGCATCTGACTTCATAGTACAAACTTTTCTTGCTGGCCTACTATTTGAAAAATATCGCAAATTGGACTTTTGAAACTCACATTTAAATTTCCAAGAATAGCAAATATATTCACCTACTTTATCATCCGGTAATACAAGAGATTAAATGCATGTATCAGTCTCAGATCTTATGATGCTGTTGCCGCATAATATTTACCTTCAGAAACACCATCCGTTGGAATGAAAAATTGTTTGAAATAACCTTTCACGCTGCTTTTGTTATGAAAATCTGTTTTTGTCCTCTGTCCCTCATTAGAATAATTATTGAAAATACAAAAAATGAAAGATGGCACTGGCTAACTTACAGAGTATTTGACTATATCAGACTCAAAGTGTGTTTTTTTTTTTCGTGTCAATTTTAGAAGTCTGCCATAATGAACTTATTCGCTACTGTTGACAGACGGACACACAAAATCATGAATGAACGTCTTTATACCATTATTTTTCCTGACTCAGACAAACTTAATTATTGCATCAAGTTTGTGATTCATTATTTCTGAATATTTAACAGTCAGGGGACTTACTTAAATGAGTGATTTTCTAAATCACTGATTAAAGTAACATTATTTCCATAAAGATTGGAAGTAAGAGTTGTCTTTCTTTAATAAATCACCTATTTAAGTAGTACAAATTAATCACTAAAAGAAGTGATTTAATTTTATTATAGCTTTAAATATAGAATACTAATGATCCAGGGACTAATTATGTTTCTAAAATTATCAGAACCAACATCTGTTTTGTCTAGGATGACCAGGTCATTTCAGGTGATAACCTTGTACTGAATCTAGGATAATGACATTAAGATCACTTGTTTAAGTATCATACCTCTGACAATTTCCTTCCAAAAAATCACTTGTTTAAGTATCATTATTTTAATAACCCCACTAATTTCAACTGTCCCCTAACAGTGAAATTTTTATCAGGAACAGTAGAATTTTATTACATAATCTGAAAGATGAAACCTTGAACTTCACAGGAAAAATACTCCCACTGCTGGGAAAAATCTGTTTAGAAAGTATCAGTTCATTATGTAAAGCCATTATTATAGCATTTTTTCAACTAAAATAGAATTTGCAGATAAATGATAGCATCAAAGGCATAAACCTTGCTACATAAAAGATGCAAAAAGTTCTTTTTTTCCAAGTTTATTAATGAAAAGATATTATTTAAACCTATGTCACAGTTTAAAATTTTGGTAAAACTTCAAAATCACAATTTGTGACAAAACTTCAAATTTGCTATTCAAATAAGTGATTTAAAAATCACTTATTTCAGTATTTAGTCCCCTGACTGTTTAAGATATAAGGAAATTAAAATTATAGTATAATATATGAATTAAAGTTTTTTATTCTAAAATGTTATAAATCTATCATAAAATACAATCCCTGTTATTACTATCTCAAGTGTTTTGAATAAACGAGACAGTAACTATAAAATACAAAAAGTTTTTAATTCAAAAATTATTTTAGAAATAATTTTCCGTTGAAAACTACAAAGTAAGATTTCTCCAACAGGATAAAATATTATAAATCTAAATTGCTCATTTTGGAAATTTAAACAAAGGTTGTTGCCGGTATTAAAAATCAAAATTTGTTCTCAATCTTTCCGGTCACAGTTAAGCTAAATGAAAGGCAGAGATTTAATGTTGGATATTATTCTTGGAGCAATTCTTTTTGTCTTAAGTTAAATTTATAACTATATTTAGTTTTTACCACCGACAATTTTGATTTTATTTCACATTCGCTGAGTATTAATTTTATTATTATGTTTTGCCATACAGCTAATTTCCTACTGCATGTAGGGTAAAACTTTGGTTGGCCTCCTTGCTTTGTTTGTTTAAATGTTTATTCAAGCTTTGTAATTAAGATTGACATCTTCATATATAGGTATGTAAACCTGTATATATATGATATTTAAATTCAATTGGATATTATCAAAAAATAATAAAACAAAATATATACAAACAAAGAAAGCAAGCTAACCAAAGTGTTGATATACATAAATTAGGTAATTATCTTCAGTGAGATCAGGGGAAATGTTTGTCATTTCTCCTTTAGACAATTTGAAATGAAACAAATGACAAAAGACAATGACCCTTTGTCATAATTTTATTTTTACTATAAGATTTTGTGAAATAAGCAGTATAAATAAATTTTAACTTCATTGCAAGATCGGACATTATTTTACGAGAATCATCAAGACATTAGTTCCATGCATACGTTGCCAGTATGTCAAAACATCTAGGAATAATTGTTTATCTGAATACTCAATTTTTGAAAATTGTGACATTAAATTAGAAGGATCATATCATAAGGAACATTGTGTATTAAGTTTTAAGTTGATAGGACTTCAATTTCATAAAAAAACTGCCTTGACCAAAAACTTCAACCTAAAGCGGGACAGACGGAGGAACGGATGCACAGACCAGAAAACATAATGTTCATAAATGGTGCTGAAAAAGAACTTTCACCTATCTAATTAACATGTACACAATTGGAGAAATATAGACAAAATCTACGCAAGTGAAAGATAAAATAAGAAATGCCGATTGGCACAAATACAAGACAAATACGCATGTGAAATAATAAAAAAAAGGATATGCAGATCGGCGAAAATGCAGAAAGTCGAGATCAAAATTTATATTTGATTATTTTTATTAGAACGAAGGTCAAATATAGTGTAGTATCTTTTGTGTCCATTTGTGTTAAATTTTACATAATACTAGAACACACCCGTGAAATCACTGGTCCCTGACTAAAATAAAGTATATAACTATGTGTAAGCCTTATTTTAGCCTGGATATTTAGTTATCTGATAAAGTCATGCTGATTATAAGATGCACAGTTTTCTCTACTTTCAAAATCTTTCTGTTAGAAACCGTCGACCTGTAACTTATCAATTATTGGTAATATTAACTATTTGAAAAACAAAAGAGCCTGGAATGGAGTAATTTTTTATCAACAGCATTGTCCAATATTAATTATAAATAAAGTCGAATTCTTGGTTTTGCTGTTTTGCGTCATGCCGGCTAACAAATTGTAAACTGAACCTTTACGCCTTATTTTAAGTCTAGATTTTTAGTATGCATATTATCATCTTTTAAAGTCATACTGATTAAAATACTACAATAGGAAACAATGTGATAGAATTTAGTATTGTCAACCTTGTGATTATGACCCTTGTATATATAGCAAATCCTAAATACACCGTTTGGTGGTGTGCCTGTCAGATGCAGAACGTACAGATAAGGTATAGGTAAAAGGTGAATATATACTATTGGTATTGGTATTGGAACTTGTTAATTATTTACAATATTAATTATATGGAAAACAAAAGGGTCTGGAGTGGTGTAACTTTTAATCAACACCATTGTCCTATATTAGCTATATATATAAAGTTGAATTCTTTGATTTGTCGTTTTTATCCCATGCTGGCTGACAAATTGGACCTCATTATTTTAGTATTATAGATATCAGCATAACAAAAAATGAAACATCTGAGTGGATTGAGTCTCCAAAAACACATTTTATGAGAATTATTTTACTTGAAATTGATTTTGTTTTTTGTCTGTTTTTTTTTTGGGGGGGGGGGGGGGGGGGGGGGGCTGGAGGGGGGTGCCTTTTCTCCTTATTTCTTATATTCTGCTATGATAGAACTTTTTCCTAGGAAATACTTAAATAAATAATATATGTTTATAAGTTAATGAAATTATTTTAAATGCTGTAACGACAAATTATTCTTGAAAAGAGAAGCCTTTTATGTCCCTCTCTGGAATGCTGCGTAAATTTAATTTTCTATCATAAATGAGTGAAAGTTACCCCATTATTATTACTTATTGACCTGAAAAGTTAAAATTTTAAGGAAATTAGAGGTATAAGTTGACCAAAAGAGACCTTATAAAGGAGACAATGAGGTCCATAAGTGGTATTTATCTTCCTAAAATCATCTTAAGTATCACATTCAACTGTTTGTAGGCAGATAAGATCAATATTTGATCATTTATTGGTCCACACTATATATTTTATCTTGATGCGGCTTGGTTTGGATTTGTCGAAGAAATTTTGCTTGAATCGCTGTAGATGTCGTCTTTCATTATGCTAGATTTTTCTCAAACTATTGAACTCTGGTTATGACAAAACTTAACAGAAATGCTTGAAATAACCAGTATTACAAAGGAAAAAAGTCACATTCAGTTTATTAAACAATAATCAGATAATTGTCTTCTTTAAATTTTAAGTCCTATAACAATTCTTCCTTTTTTACATCTTCATTCCAGGCAGGGATAGGGGAAACCAACAATCATTTTTGCATGGCCTGATCTGGACGAATAGAAAATAGGGATTGTATGCAAGTAAGGCTTATAAGATTTATGTAAAAAAAAATAGAGACTTTTACTTAGTTTGATCTATTACAGATTTTCATTGTGATTGAGTCACTAATACAAGTATGATATGTTCATGCCAGCATAATCATTAGTTGTTTACAAAGAGTCCTACACAACTTTAATTTGAATACAATCAAAAGTCAAGAACACCCTGGACCCAAAGCCAAAGGTGCACTTGAATGGGTCTAATATATTTCATGTATTTGGTAGATTGATTTATAAATGAATAACTTTATTTCTGAATTTTAAATTGTTTTTTTTTTTAAACTGTGTAAGATAAATAATTGCTCTACTCTAATAAGCATTGACCAGTTGACATTATTGTGGTTCAAACAAATGACAAAAAAATATTCTGAATGATGAATCCAGATTTTCCCCATACCTGTCACTGTCAGGTAACCTGAGGATTCCCAAAACCGAAGTGGTTCGTCTGAAAAGGGTGGAATTTACAGAATAGGTGACGGGTAACAGGTCTGTGGATAGAACAAACATCCTCACCTTCAAACTGGTAAAGTTCAACTTCTACAACAGTCCAGACAGAAGAACGTCTGTTATCCAATGTAGCTATGCAATCTGGGAACCAGTTCAGGTAAGACCTTGAACTTGAAGATGCAGAGCTTTGCTTGTCGGTACGACAGTAGCCTGTTGTTGAAGTGATTTCAATATATATGGTCCTATATGGTAAACATTTAGTTAAAACAAGTGTGAGAGCATTATTTACGTTTAAAGAAGGACTGAGTGTTTCGTTTTGTCCTTCTTTTTTTCTTTTTTTTTTTGATATATATACACTTAAGGAAATATATACAGAGTGATGATAGATATACAGATTGGAGAAAGATGTGGAGTGGTGATAGATGTATAGATGAGATTAGATAAACAGAGTGACGGTAGATAACGGAGTGGTGGTTGATATACAGTGTGGTGATAGATATACAGACTGGTGGAAGATATACAGAGTGGTGATAAATATACAGAGGGGTAATATATATACAGAGTGTGGGGGGGGGGGGGGGGGGGGGGATGGGATGGGATGGGATAAGATAAGGATAGTCCAAATAATTATGACGTCTTGAAAGGCTATTATAATTTTTTTCTTTGACACCTTACTGAAAGGCTATCATCATTTTTTTCTTTGACGCCTTACTAATGACGCCTTACTTAGTAAGGCGTCAAAATTATTAAGCCTTTCAAGACGTCATAATTATTTGAACTAGGATAAGGGTAGGTCACTAAGTGTGCAGTGGGTGGTAAGGGGGTGCTTGCACGTAAAAAACGTGAAATAAGACATTATTTCATGAACGTTGCACAAAAATAAATACTTTGTTGTGAACCTTTTTTTGACTGAGTCACAGTCTTCTCATTGGCGGATCCTATTCCAGGGGCTTGAACCCCCATTTTTTTTGCCGATCAATGCATTTGAATGGGGACATATAGTTGGAACATCCTCCCACCTATGTCCTGGGTTGGGACCCCCCCCTTTTCAAAATGGCTGGATCCTCCCCTGCTTCTTGTACATGTATATATATTAACTTTATGTTTTACATTGTGTACTTGATATTCCCGATTTAGTATACACATTTATGATATAATTGGTTTACAGCTTTTAAAAAAGTATTTCTTGACGATCCCTGCAAATTTAAGTGTTTGAAATTATTTGGTTGATTATATAGGGAATCACTGAGGTGTGACGGAATCGCCCCTCCCCCCCCCTTTAGGCAGACAGTGGGCCCCCTCTTATGAAAATTTCTAGATTCGCCACCGCTGAACGTCAAATTAAAAAGTTAAAACATGTTGAAAGTAAAATAAAAACACAGGTTGCAAGGTGAGAGGTATAGATAACCGACCTACCATTTGGTTTTTAAGGGGGGGGGGGGGGAGGGGTGGTAGGATGAAAAATTTTGTCCTGCATTCTATTAGTTGTTGTATTTTTCACTCTGCCTTTTTGTATTAAAATTGAGAATGGAAATGGGGAATGTGTAAAAAAGACAGCAACCCTACCAGAAGAGTGTACTAGTGAACTGTCTAGTTCATTAGTTTATCCTGCCCTTTTTTACATACATATAAATAGATCTTAATAGTCACCCTGCCTTTTTTTTGGCAAAGTGTCTCATCCCCTATTTTAATCATTTTTGTTAATTCTCCAAACTCCTGTCCTGGCCTTTTTCAAATTTCATCCTGATTTTTTCATATTATAGTCTACATGTAGTTGCATAATGTAATTATTACTAAAACCTCAGTCTATATCAAAAACTCCATATTGTATGAGGATCTGGATGGGGGGGGGGGGGGGGGGGGGTCTGTTATTCTGTAAACATTTAATTTTCACCCTTTTTTCTCTAATCTTCAAAAAATTAACCCCTTTTTTCTCTAATCTTTATTTTTTTTGCCCTTTATTCTCTAATCTTCATTTTTTAAGGGCATTATTTTTTAATCATTTAACCCCATCCAAACCCTCTTGTATTCCAGACCATATGAGTATTTAAACCGTACACCTATATTCGTGTGGTGGGACCATATGTGTACGGTCAGACTAATATATATGAGTATACTAATACAGTCTAGTTAGGACTAACTGGCCCCTATATATGTATTTCGACCCTAGGTATTAATTTTTGACAAACATGTATCAAAATCTGGTATTGAATATACAAACATAAAAATTAATATTATGAAAATTAGATGAATGGAGTGAAATATATCATCATATCACCAACCCTAATAATCTGGAAACAACTATTATTAGAGTAACAAAGCTGGCCTTATTTATTCTTTGCACTAGTTTTTGACACATTTTTATTATATTTTCTCTATGTGTTTTCAAGGGATTTTTTTTATAGTTTTTGTCATGTATCGATCTGTGGAGATTTTGTAGAAAAGTTCCTAAATATTCTAAAATATTTTCTTCCAACATTATGTTTATTCTGATAACTTCAATTTCAGCCAGCATAATTCAATCTGATGTATTAACTGACATGCTAAATGTACAGGAGCTTAACAGAATAAAGCTGTGATTAATATAATGATACTGTTCCACAACATTTTAGGGTCAGAGAAATTAAATGCTTGATTGGGAGCAATTATTTGTGGTCACTTAAACTGAAGAAATTTATTGCTTTTAATTGATTGACCATGTGCAGCTGTTATAAGCACATAATCAGCTGATTTACTAAAACAACATTGATTACCTTGAATATTATTATGGATAGAGATAAATTATAAACAGCAGTATTAGGTTCAGCAAAGTAAGATCTACAAGTAGGGCAACATGACCAAAATGGTCAATTGACCCCTGAAGGAGTTATATTTTATTTAAAGAATTTTTCGTAAATTTTTGTAATCTGAAACTACTGGTCCAAATACATGTACATGGAATATATATGAAAGAGATTCAAAGGAGTAGGGGCAATAAAGGTCATTTTTTTCCATCCAATTTTGCTTATTATCTTGAAAACTATAATAATAGATAGAGAAACTTTGAAATGCAGAAATGATCAGAAAAATACTCTTTTGTGTGTGAACTTGAAGCAAGAGCTAAATAAGATCATAAAGATAGAGAGAAACTAAACAGACTTCATTGATCAGCAATATAGTTACGTACGATACAATTTTTTTTATAGTAAAGAACACGATGTATTAAAAAAACATACACAATATAATTTAAATCATGCACATGTTATATATATATAAATCAAGCACATGTATATATATATATAAACTTTTCTAAACATCAACCCACAATGTTAGATCTGTTAATTTGCTTTCGCAAATTGTGTTTTTTTAGCTCTCAGAGAAATTCAAACTCATGCTACTGAGATATTGTAACACCAAATCGCCTGCACTTTATCGGACGGGCTACATCACTTGACCACCTGGGCTTCATAAAAATAAAGCTTTCGGTGGCCGGGTCTCCCTGTTACCTTTCCTCCTGAGTTTTTATTTAACGTTGTAATACAGTACATGATATATAAGGCATGAACATGGAATGTATATATATATATACGACGTATTAGTCAAATGCGTTTTGTTAAAATATACTTTTTCACTTTTTTGGTCTTTTGGAAAACGTTGTTTGTGCTGTATTTACACCCTTCTTCAACGAAATTTGTTTTACATGCACACGTATAAATTGCTGTTTTAATCCAACGCAATCATAGGTTTGAAAGTAGTTTTTAATTTAGATTTGTATATGTACATATATATATATGTCAAAATATTCACTTCAAACTATCCTGTCTAAGCCAGTTATTTGAAGACATTAAATACATTTGTATATAGTCATAATATGCATTAATTAGGGAATGATGTGTTACTTTTAAACTTCAAACCTACTGTTGTTGAACTTTTAAAGAAATATTTGATAGAGAATTGTTGACATTATCTTTTTATATTATATTACTGTATCTAAAGTTCAAAGTGTAATTTTTAAAATAACTTGCCATTTTCTTCTTTGAACTGTTTTCTTTCACTGCATGGTTCTTCACAAAATCACCACAAAAACAATATTGTAATAAATTGAAGATAGTTATAAGATATGTATTCTTGATGAATTTCAAACTACATTTTATTTTGCTCTACACATTTTATGATGTCCAAGTAATGAGGTCATGACATCAATATGAATCCATATAGTAACCAATGAAATAAAAGAGAAATTCATTTTATGTCTTCCTAGATCTTTGGATAAAAACAGGCCACATTTACTTGTACATGTTGTGTGTATTGTACTTAAATATAAAAACACCAGTAAATGTTATACATATATATCATGTAATATACTCTCACCCGTTCAATGTCATTGATTCAATGGACTTAATTAAGTATAATGGGAATAGGTCTTATAATTAGTGTAAATAAAAGTGAAATAATTAGAAGGATGTTAGTATTGTATTTCACAATGTACGATGATGACATACAGGAATAGAATTTTGAAAATTTTATTGTAAGTAATAATTTCATACTTAATGCGAATTATAATTATGATAATTTTATATTTTTTTTGTTTTGTGTATGGTCTCCTTAAAGTTTTATTTTGAGGAGGATTAAGGGGGATGGGGCAAATGGACCCGGGCATTCCCTTTTTGGTAAAATTTTGTTTGATTAATCTATTTAGGGATCAAATCACTGAAGCATGATTTGTACGGGTCCCTTTTAAAAAATTCTGGATTTGCCACAGGCATACAGAAGTTAAGGATGTTTTATAATTTTAAGAAATTCTAATATACTAGTATATCAATTAAAATATATATATATATATACATTGTATGCATTAGTGATAAATTTAATAATCGTGTCACCTAAGGATATTTGCCTATAAATGTTTTATGTCCCACCTTTGGGCATTATGCTTTCTAATGAGTCATGAGTGTGAGTCTGTTCCTCCATCATGTCCATCTGTCTGTCCGGCTTCAAGTTTTTGATGAAGTTGAAGTCCAATCAACTTGAAACTTAGTACATGTTCCCTATGATATGATCTTTCTTATTTTATTATCCAATTAGAGTTTTGCCCCCAATTTCATGGTCCTCTAAACATATAAAAATGATAGTGCTAGTGGGTCATCTGTTCACTAAGGACACATTATTGTTATTGATTTAAATGCAAAGTATTTAAGAATAAGTTTCTGAATTTCACCAGTTGATAATTCCCTACAATTTAAAATTCAAGAATTTTGTACAAGTATGTACCACTTGAAAGTATATTTGACATGGATGAGAGTTTAGATGGGGTTTACAAATTAGAGAATAACAGGCAAAATGTACAGAATAAAGGTAAAAAAAAAATAATAGGGAAAAGAAAGAAAACTAAAACTAAATAAATATTAGAAAATTTAACAGGGTGCTGAAATGAAATATAAAAATAGAGATTAAAGAAAAACAATTTAATATACATGTCTTAAAGAATAAAGATACATGTATACAGAACCCCTATCTAGACCTTAATAAATCAAGCCATATAAACACATAAATGACAAATACTCTGATAATTGTGATTAGGTCAGACAGGAGTTTGTCTGCAAAAGACTCATAAGTAACTCGATCTCCAATAAAAAAAAATGAAAGGCCAAATAATTTACAAAATTAAAAACTTTGATAATCAAGAGAAAAACTGAGAAAGAAATATATCTATGATTCATACATAAAATACAAAACTTAGAACCTGAAATTGAAAAATTATAAACAGTCAGGGGCGTTACTTAAACAAGTAGTTTTTTCACGTTACTTATAATTATATATATATATACTTATATACAACTCGTCTAAACATCAACCCAACATATACTTATATATATATATAAGTAATTTTTGTTTTTGAAAATAATAAGATTACTTAATCATGTTAATAGAGTTATTTTAAATTTGAATAGAAGCATAGATTAAATGTAGTTTGAATGAGTTTTTATATAATTTTATATGATAAAATAAAGAATTTATTAGATTGGAGAGGAGTATGGAGATAAAGGTTTATAATGACAAAAACATTACTTGAATTAAAAGTTATTTTATACATTTTAATTTTTTTTAGTAATAACACTTATTTAAGAAACACATGTAGTTGATTTGGGTTAGCAGTTATAAATAACTTGAAATCTTAATTAATTCACAAGTATGTTAACTTTCTATTTATACCAGTCTACCTTCAAGATTTTGGAGGAAAATGATAATTAAATAGTCCCTGAAGAGACCAATCTAAATTTACCCAGAAGTATCCATATGAAAGATAAGTGATAATTAAGTGCATCAGCAAGTTAATTAGTGTTTCAGAAGAAATTTATATTTCATGGGGAAAATAACCAGATGACTGTGAAAATTTGTTAAAGCTAGTAAAATCTGCATTTTTGGACACCTATAAAAATAATATTTAGAAAAGTTACCTAATATATAAGTAGTATTGAAAATAGCCTGGTTTTCAACATATCTTATATAGGCAGTTTTAAATGTTACTTAATGTTTAAATAATGCCCTGACTTATAATTTTTTGTTTGTTTGTCAAAAGTTTTATTTTCTATTTAGCTCACCTGACCTAAGAGGCCATGTGAGCTTTTGCCATCTCTTGGCATTAATTGTTGAATCATCCATTAATGTCTGGTGTACACTTTTTCATAGATCTTCTCTTCTGAAACTACTGTAATTAATTAATTTTAACCAAACTTTGGCTAAATGATCCTTAGGGTATCTAGTATATATTTTGTAATTTTTAGCTCAGTGAGGCCCAAAGGGCCCGATGTGAGCTTACGCCATCACTTGGCGTCCTATGTCGTCTGTCGTAGTAAACTATTTAAAAAATCTTCTCCTCTGAAACTACTGGGCCAAATACATGTACCTTCAAACTTTAACTAAATGTTCCTAAGGATATCTAGTTTATAAATTGTATCCGAAGTTTTGATCCATTGATAAACATGGACGCCATGGCTAAAAATAGAACATACTGGTCAAATGCAGTTTTTTTAATTGGCCCCTTAAGGAGTTATTGCCCTTTAAAGTCAATTTTACACAATTTGTTGATCAAGTTTGCTAATTATATATAACATTTAAAAATCTTCTCTGAAATACAGATGAGCGATTCAGGCTCTTGAGAGACTCTTGTTATCTTGTCCTTTAATTAAGAAACACTGCATAGTTTGGTAAAAAACAATAACTTTAATATTTAACGTAGCATTTCAAGATTAATCTGCCTTTAAAATTAAGACCAATCTTGAAAACCCTTGGCTATTTGAAGTTGTTGCTCCTGCAATAGCAAGTTCCCACAATTTATACATGTTATATATATATGTTCTTGTTAACAATGATTGTCATATTGAAAACAATTATAGATATCATAAAGATAAATTTAAAACAGCAAAATAGTAGTGTGGATCTTTATATGAGTTATTGCCCTTGAAAGACAAAATTTTAGCAGAATTTCAAGTTTCATGCAGGAAGTATGATAGATGTAGAGACATTTATTTATTGTTCAGCTAAGTTAAAGATCTGTGAATAAGCTTACATCATGACCAAAATAGTTAATTGATCCTTTATAGGATTTTTTGTCCTTAAGAAATTATTTTACCAAAAGTTATGTTTTTTTGCAACTATAATAATAGAAAGAAGGAATTTTAATTTTTTTTTAAGTGATAAATATGTTCAGCAAAGTAAGATCTGGGAATAGGACTTGTATTATTTAAATTGCCAATTGATCCTTCAAAGCTGTTATTGCCCTTGAAAGAATATATTACCAAATATTTTTTTCTTCGGTTTTTTGATTTTTGATTTTTTTTTTTTATGGAAGTATTATATTTCATATTTCTTCCAATGGTCGAATATAGAAAAGCAGAAATTTAAGTAGCCCACACCAATTATAGGGGCCATTGGCGATTGGGCCCCTGCTAATTTAAGTTTTTCATAGTAAAGAAGTGTCTTCATCAGAATTACAGTTTACATGTGTTGTTTATGTTCCAGACCATACGAGTATTTGGACCGTACGCGTACAGTCCGGACCGTATACGTATACTCGTACGGTCCGACCATACGCGTACGGTCGGACCGTATGAGTATACTCGTACGGTCCAGCTGACCATACATGTTTTGGTATCATATGGGTTAAATTAAAAAAAATAAACAATAACCAAAAATTTGTAGCTTTAGTTCTCCAAGATGCTATTTTTACATCAGATGGGTAAGTGAATAAGCGTACAATTGAAATTAAATGTTTGTTTAATTCTATATCTGAATCCCATTTTTGTACTCTCGCTCCAGTTGACACTAACTACCACAAGGAATGTTATGTTTTTTTTTATTAATTTACATTTACATGTTTGCGGTCCATTCATGTTCCTTTGCATATGCATTTTTTTTTTAAAGTTCACAAATATTATAAAACAATTGAATGTCCTTGTACGTTTTGTTTACATACGTTAACCCCAATTTCAATGAGCATACTGGCCTTTAATTAATTACTGACATGCTAATTACAGGAGATTAACAGATTAAACTAGCGTGACCTTTTTAAAAAGTTATAATATTAAGTTTTCATTTCAATATCAATTGAATATCAATTGAACTTTTTATATTAATTTGAGATATAAGATTTTTTTTATCTGTTATTTACATTTTGAAAAAGTACGCATACGGTCCAGACCGTACGCGTACGGTCCAAATACTCATACGGTCTGGAACATTTACATTAATGTCATTAATTAGTTCTGCACAGTTAAATTCTTTATAGCTGTTTAACTAATTCACCAATGTTTCTATATCTTTTGAATCCTATTGATAGGTTTTTATTGAATTTGTCACCTATTGTAGAATCTATTTTGATAAGATTCCAGTATTTCCTGAATATTGTTTGAAGTTTTCTGCTTAAGAATTCGATTGATTATTCGTAATGAATGATATATTTTATCTATTTTCAACTTTGTTCTTTTTCTAGACATAAATTCATAGAAATTGATCCAATATCCACCTATTTAGGTGAAAATCCTAACTCTGTCCTGATTTCATAGAAATTAATCTAATATCTATCTATCCATTAGTGCATATCACAATTTTAAATTAAATAAATGTGCCTTCAAGTAGTTCATGTGTAAAAAAAAATGCTAAGGATAATGCTGTGGATTCATTTAAATTTTGTGGTCACATTTATCAATTTTCGTGGATCAAAGAAATTTTGTATTTGTTTTGTTTGGTTTTTTCATAGTCTGTATACAACCCGATGGCAAATTTATAATTCGTTTAACATTTAAATTCGTGACTCAGCTGTTTCAATGAAAACCACGAAAATTGGTATCCCATGAATAATAATGAATCCACATTGAACATTTTCAGCATGAAGGTTTATGCCATTCTGTTCTTATTTCAGATTGACATATCTGTAGGACATGCAGTTAGCCTAGACAAATAGGAAGAGAAAGGTCTTTGATTCTGAATTCTCTGTGAAGTTCAAGGTCTTTTTTAGTCTAAATTATAATGGGAAGATGTGAAAGGTAAGTTTGAAAGTTTGTAATTGTGCAAAAATATGTTATTTTTAACAAAATGTGCTGTTTCACAAATAAAATCCTCTGTCTCTTAGACACTTATGTAGCAATAAGGCCACTTTATTGGTATATGAAATGATTGTAAGCTGTATTTGCTTGACTGGTTAAACTGACCATGCCTTCATTTTCACGGATCAAGTTTATGTGATATTATTAAAAAAAAAAGTGCCAAATTTTCAATCATAAGTAAAGCAGGCTTAGTTGTTAATTTATGTGTCATTTGGGCTCTTGTGGAGAGTAAATGTCTCATTGGCAATAATGAATTATACCACATCTTTTTTATATGACATTTGAATGTTGCATTTATATATATATATTATATACATATTGCAATCACTCATTAGCTGGCCAATTGTTTATTAGCATCCATGTTTACAAATAACTACATTTGTGCAATAATGGGATGATTTTGTGTGGCACCATGTTCTTTAACTGTTCCAGAGTAATGCCCCTTTACTAACAAACAAAAGTGCTGAATTTTGTTTCCATTTTCTAACTTTATTAAGTTTGCCTCTGAACCAAATGCTATGAAATCAATACACAGCAATGCTTATTACCACAAAATACAGATCAAGCATGTATTAAGGGGGTGGTGTCACTTAACTGTTCTGTAGTTATGCCCCTTTACAAATGAAAAATATGCTTATATTTATAGTTTCTGTTCTCTAACTTTGATTTGCCTCAACTAAATGCAATTAAACTTATACACAATGCTTGTTACCACAAAATAAAGATCAAGTTTGAATTTTAAGGGGGTCACTTTAACCGTTCTAGAATTATGCCCCTTCACAAATTGAATGATTGCTGAAATTTTCATTTACATTCACTTACTTTAATTAGCTTGCCTCAACCAAATGCTATGACATGTATGAATAATTGTATACAATATTTATTGCCACAAAATACAGATCAAGTTTGACTTTTGAGGTTGTCATTAAATTTTTTAGAGTTATGTCCCTTTGAAAATTGAAAAATTGCTGGATTTGTGTTTCCTTTCTCTAAATTAAGTTTGCATAAACTAAATTTTATGAAACTTATACACAATACCTATTACCACTAAATCAGATCAAGTGTTTTCGGTAGAGTCACTTTTACAGTTATGTCCTTTTATAACTTTATATGATAAGCAAGCGTGGGCATCATCTGTGATCCATTGATACATTCCCCATTTAATTTGTTGTTAAACATCAATTTTTTAATTTTTTGGTTGTCAGAGCCGATTAATGCCCCATTTGTTTGTAGGTAAGAATTGGTAAAGTAACACACACACATATATATATCAAACAAGAGTGCACACGCTGAAATGTCTCGCCTTCTTTACTAATTATTGATATTATGTTGATAGTCCTAAGTATAAAACTTTATTAAAAACTGTCACATAAACTTAGCATTAACCAAGATAACTAAACAAAGACCAATGAACCATGAAAATGAGGTCAAGGTCAGATGAACCATGCCAGGCAGACATGTACAGCTAACAATGCTTCCATACAACAAATATAGTTGCCCTATTACTTATAGTTTAAGAAAAATAGACCAAAACACAAAAACTTAACACTGAGCAATGAACCGTGAAAATGAGGTCGAGGTCAAATAAAACCTGCGGGACTGACATATAGATCATAAAATATTTCCATACACCAAATATAGTTGACCTATGGCATATAGTATTAGATAAAAAGACCAAAACTCAAAAACTTAACTTTGACCACTCAACCATGAAAATGAGCTCAAGGTCAGATGACATCTGCCCGCTAGACATGTACATCTTACAATCATTCCATACAACAAATATAGTAGATCTATTGCATAAAGTATGAGAAAAACAGACCAAAACACAAAAACTTAACTATAACCACTGAACCATGAAAATGAGGTCAAGGTCAGATGACACCTGCCAGTTGGACATGTACACCTTACAGTCCTTCCATACACTGAATATACTAGACCTATTGCTTATAGTATCTGAGATATGGACTTGACCACCAAACTTAACCTTGTTCACTGATCCATGAAATGAGGTCGAGGTCAAGTGAAAACTGTCTGACGGGCATGAGGACCTTGCAAGGTACGCATATACCAAATATAATTATCCTATTACTTATGATAAGAGAGAATTCAACATTACAAAAAATCTGAACTTTTTTTTCAAGTGGTCACTGAACCATGAAAATGAGGTCAAGGACATTTGACATGTGACTGACGGAAACTTCGTAACATGAGGCATCTATATACAAAGTACGAAGCATTCAGGTCTTCCACCCTCTAAAATATAAAGCTTTTAAAAAGTTAGCTAAAGCCGCCGCCGTAGCCACCGCCGCCGTAGCCACCGCCGCCGTAGCCACCGCCGCCGGATCACTATCCCTATGTCGAGCTTTCTGCAACAAAAGTTGCAGGCTTGACAAAAATGAAAACACCAGATTAGAAAAAAAAGATGCAGTATGATTGCTAAGGAAACAACTGCCATAATAATTATAAGAACAAAATTTAAACATCATCAGAGTATTAAGGCTTCAATTATTGAAGAAAACAAATGACATACAGTAAGCTATGAAAGGACCTGTGATAACAAATTCATCTATTATCATGATTATAAGACAGAACAAAATATGTCTGGGGGGAAAAAAATCATGAATATTAATATGCCTGAAGGACTTTAGAATATTGAACTTGAATTGACTTTTCTTTGTAGGATACAAAGAAATCTTGGAGGACAAATTGGTGCGAGTCTTAAAAGACACAGATTTGAAGATAAATGAAAGAAAAAGAATGACAAACATAGTTTAAAGGACTGCAGACTTCCTGATATCTTTCAAACTGTTCTTTTGGTATACATGGTATAAATGTAATATTGCAATATCATTTTATTTGTATAGGTATACATCCTGTAAATCTTGTTGGTGCCTTTTAGCTCCTTAAATGCAACCACTATTTAGTAAACATTGTCATGATTGTTGTTCTATATGTGAGCTTATTAGTTAACTAGAGCATAGTAATTGCATATATATGCAATCTTAGTCTTTTTAATTCAGATATAATTTTTAAAACAAGTTATTCTAATCAGACTAATGGAATTTTATTTTGTATGTTTAACCTGTTATATGCACTTTGTCAAATTTAGCATGCTGCAAATGTGATGCAATATAGAGCAACCTTTATATTTCTTAGAAAATGCTTTTTCTGAAATGTAATGAAAAGTATGGTTGTACATAATATCCAAAAAATTTTTTTAAGTGAGACATATGTTTTATGAATATTTCAATAAATGTTAGAAACAAGTTTACATAAAAAATTTCTTATATATCAAAATTCTGTGTTGTAAAATCTCAAAGATTTTTTTTTCGGGATTTTTCTCAATATGTTTAATAAATCAAAATGCGTAATTTTTGTTTGTAGATTTTATTTCGGGATTTTTCCCGAAATGGGTAAAAAAAATCTATGCACCAAGTGTGTGCCTGACATTAGATTTATATTTCGGGATTTTTCCCGAAATGTGAAAAGAAATTATTAGTCATGAGACCTAGCATATACATTTGATTTTTCGGGATAAATCCCGAAAATATTTGAAAACATCTGTGTTATGCATTTTGTAATTAGTTTATTTTTGTCAGGATATTTCCCGAAATGTGTTTCAGATCTGTTTGTTCAAACGCTTTGCCAACATATATGTCATAAAATTTAATGTTGAAAATGATTTCGGGATTTTTCCCGAAATGTTGAAAGAAATTATTAGTCATGAGACCTAGCATATACATTTGATTTTTCGGGATAAATCCCGAAAATATTTAAAGACATCTGTGTTATACATTTTGTAATTAGTTTATTTTTGTCGGGATATTTCCCGAAATGTGTTTCAGATCTGTTTGTTCAAACACTTTGCCAATATATATGTCATAAAATTTAATGTTGAAAATGATTTCGGGACATTTCCCGAATAAATAGTTGTCATATATACATTTTTACCACAAATATTTTAAAACTTTCATATATTTTGGGAAATTTCCCAAACATTTAATGTAAGTTTTATCAATTATAAGAATAAAAACATGGAATAGTGTAAAACTTGTGTATTTCTTTATGAAATCTTCATTCATTTATAGTAAACATTGAAAAAGATTATAAAAAGGAATAAAATGGATTTTACTCTTTTAAAATAGAGTCTGTTGTTCTTGGATTCAGATTTCTTCTCTGTGGTAAGTTTCGTTGAACAATATGTGTATTTTGATGAATCACAAATGAATCGTTAATTGGAAATAAATGTAAAATTGAATAACCCAAAAGGTACAAAAATAATGTTGAACTGTTAATATTCCGGTTCGAATTGTCGAAACACTGTCTTAGTCTCTGGAATGCTGTAAGTTTTATATGCCGATGTTTGGTGTCAGCTTTTAGATTTCGCCCATCAGTTATTGTAGTAGTTAATGTTGATGTCAGCTTTTAAGGTCCTCCGTCATATATTATAGCATGTTATTGGATGATATTACAACCAATGTGAATGGTATATTGATTGTTGGTATATTGTGAAATTAGCCGTTGTGTTGATTCACGACATACTCTCATGAGATGAACAACTTCTGTGAGAGCTAGTTCTGAGTCTTTTCATGCTTAATCAGTTTATATACCTAGTTCGTAATGTCCTGGTAACCTTTAACTTCCTGTAACACACAACAGAATTTATGGTTTATTAGTTATCAATACAATTTAGAATGCTCAAATATAGTTATGCTGTCAGACCATGCCAAAATTACAAGTTACATAAAACTGGTTTTTCTTTCATCTCTTCAATTTCCTATTGCCAAATTTTGTTTCCAAGATATTTATAAACATTTTCCTAAGTATAATATAAAACAATATACAACGCTAATAAATATACGAAGGTTGTCCGTAAAGTTTGAGAACAATCTCAATAAAATATTATTTACTCGTCCGAAATAAATAAAACAAGTATATAACAAATATCATGATTTACTGATTTTAATGATGATATTTGTTATATACTTTTAAGTGTACAAAATTTTATTTCAGTACCTGCTAGAAGAATCGTATTTTCATCAATTCAAAAATCATAAGAGACTCTCACCCCCGGAGCACCAAATCAATTATTTCCGACGTTTCGACGTTCGACAACGTCAACATTTTATCTTTTCTCAACGTAGTCTCCTTTCAAAGCAACACATTTTTTACATCTTTTTGCCCAGTCATTAAATATTTTCTCAAACTGTTCTGTTTTTATTTTTAAGATCATGTTCATTACTTCCTGTCTTAGTTCAGGTAAATCGTCGAACCTTTGTCCACGGAGAAAAAAATTTATATGCGAGAATACAGCAAAATCCATTGGCGCTAAGGCAGGGCTATATGGAGGATGTTTCAGACATTCAAATCCAAGTAGATCAATTTCTAGACTAGTTTTTAGAGAAGTCTGGGCCGATGCATTGTCTTGGTGTAATATCACTTGATCTATGTTGGCTGTTAAATAAGGGAGTTTCTTTCTCAAAGCTTGAACCAAATCTCGCCTCAGTACCTGAAAGTACAAAATAAACGGACTTTTTATTGAATGTATCTTGATTAACATTACACTGATAATTATTTTTTTTATTCTTTGATAAACACCTTTATAAACTGTATATTTCTTTTTATTTAGGTTTAATTACTTATATTAGATCGTTCATTATTTTTAAAAGCAAATACCTTGGAGTAGTAATAAGAATTAACAGTTTGGCGACGGGGTACAGCATGTGTCAGTATCATTTCTTTCCGGTCCATAAAGAGAATAAACATATTATTTCCCATTGATTTGGTTATCTTTACCTTCTTTGGTGACGGGGAGTAAAAGTTTTTCCGCTGACTTGACTGTTGTTTAGTTTCCGGATCGTAGCAATGAAACCAGCTCTCGTCGGTTGTAATAATTCTGTCTAAAAATCGTATGCCACCAAGAGAATTTTTTTTAATAAATTGAGTTGACAGTTCCATTATTTTTGTTAAATGTTCTACTGTAAGAAGTCGCGGTACCAATCTAGCACATACTCGATTCATCTATAAATTATTTGCTAAAATGTGGTGCGCTGTAGTCTTAGATATGTCACATTTGTCTGCAACTTTGCGATCTGTAAGTATATATATGATGTATATACCATCCTTTTCGTATCTATCTGTATTCTCTTGTGAGGGCCATTGATCTTGTTTCACTCTTATGCTTATCTCTCCGGTCGGCATCAGATCATGGAATATTTCACAGAACCGAGATCGGGGGAGCACTGGTATACCCTGGGCAGTTAACCTAGGTGTTTCAAATTGTTCTTCCGCGCTATTCCATTTTACTTATTTTTATTGATGCCTTATCTTAAAATTTATTAAACTTATTGCATATCGGCAAATGATAAATCAAATTCAATGCCAATAGATAACGTTTCTCACGATTAGCTTTTTTCTAAATGCAACTTGATAAAGAACTAACAAGCCCACACTCTACAAAAGTAGTCTTGTTACAACTTAAGTCTGGTTAATGGTTTCGGTACGTGTATATTAAAATCGCTTGGAATTAGCGTGTATTACTTGCCCAGAGTAAAGTCGTACTAAATTCTTATCCGTTTTCCCCGCCGTATTTAGACTTAGGTAAACCAATCTACCGATTTGGTTGTTAACCGTTTACCATGTTGGCTTACCATTTACTAAATAATCGAATCCAGAGCCGACGTCAGTACAAACATAGGTTATGACGTTATTGTATTGTACGTCATTTGAAGTCAACAATTCACAGGTGTTCCGATTGTAAAATACATAGACAAGATTAATTAAAATTTAAGGCAGCAACCATGTGATTTTCGGGGGGAGGCTATGATTTTCTTTGGAAAAAGAAGTTTGTTTCCAGTTTTTGGAGAAAAAATAATTTATTTTTGACCCTGAGAAAACAAATTGTTTGTTTCACCCTCAGCTGCTACTATATGTTATGCTAAAATTGAAAGAAAAAAAATGTTTTCGACTTGTTTCCAAAAAAATAGATTGTTTTTGCCGAAGTGCCTTACAAACATAGTTTGAAGAAATATAAAATAAGAACAGTCAATTAACGGTAAGGTTTTAACAGTTATGCAATAAATATCTAATCAGAACAGTCAATTAACGGTAAAGTTTAAACAACATCATCACACAATTTTAGGGACCCCTATTTAGTTACAGTATTGTATAAGCACGATATAAAACAAACTGTTAAAATCATTTTTTAAAGCATCAACTCAAATGATCGACTCAATTACGACGAAACAGCCAGCAAAAAAGAAAAACGGAAAAGTGTCAATCTATTAACAGGCAGTTAGATAAATTACAACAATAAATACGTAATGTTTCTTATTTATACTTACTTCGTGAAAATGTTTATAGATATGAGCGAACACAGATACTTTTGCATATGTACTATTTATGTACCAAAAATCTGTAGTTTTGGAAATATACTTTTAATATTCAGAACTATTGTGTTACTTTAGATTTATTGTAATATCTAGATACCTGTATTTTATATTACTAGATTTGTACTTGAAATTTAGGTACTACAATTTTGTGGTTGCACAGTTACATTTTCAGCATTTTGAAAGTTTGTCTTTTTCGAATCTCATAAAGTTATGATGTTCAAACATGGAATACTGTGCTCATTGTTGGTAGTATTTATTTTACCAATATATTGAGTACAAATCAAGTACTGGAAATACAAGCAGCTAAATATTTTTTTTTTTTTTTTTTTTTTTTTTTTTTTTTTTTTTTAAATGTTATAATATTTTATTTGAATTTTACATTTGTTAGAGATACAAGAAGTACCGGTACCCTATCCCGGCCTCGTTAACATTAGTATATAGCATTTTATTGATAAGTTAGTACTTGTTAGTGCACAATATGTATATATAGTAATAATGACATGTATGTAACTGAATAGAAATATGATAACATGATGTATAATAAATTCTAATTTATGAAATTAATTTAATTTTTGCTGCAACCAGATTATGGAATTTTTCGTATTTGCCTTCTTTATTTATCAATATTTCATGATATTGAAGAAATTCTTTTTTGAAAATTTCAAACATATTAATTTGTTTTGTTTTTTGTTCGGATATATAGTATCCTTTGTATACAGTAAAAAGAATAATTGTAATTAAATCATTAATACTGTAGTAACTTGTATCGTTTATTTTGTATCCGTACAAAAGTGATTTAATTGATATGATGTGATGTCCTATTTTAAGTTTATCAAGTAAAAGTTTTATTTGATTCCAAAATGATTTCAGAAATTTGCATGTTAAAAAGTAGTGCTCATAATCTTCGATGACATCACAAATATTACATAGCGGAGTTTTAGTTATTTTCCAAGAGAAAAGTAATTGTTTGGTTGGTAAAATGTAGTGCAGAAATGTCCATCTTAACATTTTGAATTTATTATCTTGTATATAGTAAAAGATATAATTTAGCATTTGTTGTCTTTTGTTTGTGTTGTTTTCCAAGATAAATATGTTGTCCCATTTTTGAAATCCTATTGGTTTTTCATAATATCTATTTAAGAGGGAGATGTAGATGTCTTTGGAGGAAATGTTTTTAAGTGATACCATTTTCCCTTTTTTATCTTTAAATTTATATTCGGAGTCAATGGTGACTTTTGTTTTTAATGATTCTTCTTTAGTTAGCTCTTGTAACCACTGTTTTGGTATTGCTTTCATTAATTTAGAATATTCTGAAAACCAGTTAGCATGACAGGAAAGTTTATCTAAGATCATGTTTTGATTAAATTTTCCTTTATTATCAATAATGTCATTTAAAAAAAGAATTTTGCTGTTTATCCAGTTTTTGAAGATGAGACATTTACCGTTTAATTTGATATTTTTATTGCCCCATATAAGCTGCTGTCTTATTTGTTTATATGATAGATGATCCAATTCCTTTTCAGATTTTGTATTTATCCATGATTTGATTATTCTTAAGTAAAATTGTGGAATTAGTTCTTTCAGTTTATAGACCAAATTAATATTGGTAAAATTCATTTTAAATATAAGGAATTCTTGTCCAAATTTATCAAAATAAAATCTTGGTAATACTTTCCAATTGGGTGATAGATCTTCGTTGTCGATGAGTTTTTTTACCCAACTAATATTTATCGCTTCTAGATATTTATCTATGTTTATCATTTTAAGCCCGCCAGCATGGTAATTTTTACTTATAATATCCCTTTTAACCTTTTCAGATTTATTATTCCATGTAAAACTGTATATTAATTTTTTAAATTTTGCTAGGTATTCGTTATCAATTTCGGTTACAGATGCAACATAAGTAATATTCGGTAAGATTAATGATTTAACAAGAGTTATCTTACCTAACATAGTTAAATTTCTTTTAGTCCAATCTTTAATTATTTTTTCAGATTTTTCGTATTGTCGTTGCAAGTTTAATTTTTTACACTCATTTTTATTAAGTCCAAAGTATATTCCCAAAACTTTTATAGGTTTTTGTGTAAAATTAATGTTTTCAACTTTATCTTTGCAGGACTTTAAATTGCCGAGCCATATTCCTTCTGTTTTATTTCGGTTAAGCTTTAGGCCTGAAAGTGATCCAAAAATTTCTATAATATTCAGAGTTAATGACACTTCTTGTTTTGAATTTGAAAATAAAGTGGTGTCGTCTGCAAGCTGGCTTAATTTTAATGTATGGGTTTTATTATCTAGTTTAATTTGAAAACCTTTAAAATTTTTATTTTGTCTTAATCTACTAGCTAAAATTTCAACAGCAATTACGAAAATTATAGAACTCGCGGGACACCCTTGACGGATTCCGCGCTCAATGTTGAAGGGTCTTGAAATCCAACCATTATTTAATATGCAACCCTTTATATCTGTGTATAACGTATTTATCCACCTCAAAAGAGATTCCTGGAAGCCAAATTTCTTTAAAGAACAATACATAAATTCCCATTCTAGCGAGTCAAATGCCTTTGTGAAGTCTAAAAATAGGATAGCTCCATCTACATTGAATTTTTCCGAATAATCTATAATATCTTGGATTTGTCTAATATTAAATCCTATATATCTGTTTTTTACATAACCGTTTTGATCACTATGAATGATTTTATGCAATATTGGTTTCAGTCTTTGTGCAAGAGAGTATGCTATAATTTTGGTATCTATATTTAGTAAGGTAATTGGTCTATAATTATCTAAATTTAATGGGTCGTTTTTCTTGTATATAAGGGTAATTAATCCAAGTTTCTGAGAATTTGTTAATTCTTTTTTTTCATAGCAATTATTAAAAACATCTACAGCAAAGTTTTGTAAGTTTGACCAGAAAGCTCTATAAAATTCAATTGAGAGACCATCGATACCTGGTGTTTTATTAAGTTTCATTTTAAAAACAGATTGTGTACATTCCTCTATTGTCAGGTTGCCGTCAATTTCATTGCCTTCTTTTGTACTTAATTTGTAATTTATTTTAGTTTTTTCAATATAATTTTCAATTTCTGTTAGATCAGGGTTAGTTGACTTATATAAATTGACATAATAATTTCTCCCCGTATCTAATATTTTGCCTTGATCTTCTGTTATTTCTCCTTTACTGTCCCTTATAGCAGTAATGTTTTTCCTTGTTTGTCTTGATTTTTCTAATCCCAAGAAATATTTTGTATTTTTTTCGCCCTCTTCTATCCATTTAACTCGTGATCTTATTTGTGCCCCTTTTATTTTATCTGAATATAGAGTTTGTAGCGTTTCTTCTGTTTTATTTATTGAATCTATTATATTTGGCAAATTATTTTTTCCATCCAGGTTGTTATCATGAATTTCATTCAAAAGTTTAAGTTCTTGTTCTAGTTTTGTAATTTCATCTCTTTTATGTTTAGCTTTTAATTTACAATGTTCTATAGTTTTCTCTCTTACTTCTATTTTAAAAAGATCCCACACGATTGCTAGACTTTTTTTATTTCTTAATTTTTTATATTTATCTATCAAAGTATTTGTTTTTATTTTGTATGATTCGTCGTTAAGAATATTGTTGTTTAATTTGAAGTATCCCTTTCCTTTGTTCCCTTGACAATGATTAATTTTAAGTGAAATCGCTAAGTGATCTGTATATTGAATTGTTGCAGGTCGTATATCAGTGCTGAGTACTCTTGGTCTCACATCTTCACTTACTAGAAAATAATCAATTCTACTAGCTACTTCATTATTTTTCCTTTTCCAGGTATATTGCGTTTTATTTGGATTTATAGCTCTCCATATATCTATAACTTTTAGTTTTTTTATCAGAGTTTTTAGCCCATTTGTCTTATTTTTTATTTTTTGTTGATCTTTTTTATTACTTTTTCTATCTTTTATATTAAGCGTTTCATTCATATCACCGCCTATGATAATTATACCAAGACTATATTTTTCAATGACACTTAAAGCTTTTTTAAAGAATATATTTCTATCTTTACATGTGTTTGGGGCATAAAGGTTTACAAAGGTAAATATATTTTTATCGATTTCTATGTTGATTAAAACAATTCTTCCGTCTTGATCTACATATTTATCTATGATTTCATACTTAATTTTTTTGGTTGATATAAATCGAAACACCTCTTGATTGCGTGCTATCAAAACTATGATATAAATCGCCCGTAAATTCTTTATCTATTGAGTTGTTCGAAAAATGTGTTTCTTGTAAAAATATTATGTTGCATTTTTGTTGTTTTATCCATTCTTTTAGTCTAATTCTTTTTTCATATTTTCCTAACCCCTGACAATTTAAAGAACATATATGCAATGGATTAGTTGACATCTTGATTTTGTTTTTAAAAAAGTATTTGATACATGTATTTCAAGTATAAAAAGCAGAATATACATACAAATATATACAGAATTTAGAGATAAAAATACAATCATATGTGCATCTCTAATGACAGTTTTAGCTTTGACTGTGTGAGTTGCTAGACTAAATATAATTACATGTACACACATACATTTAATTTCATATTGACCGACTTTAATAGGTTTCCACCTATTTCTATATTTAGAATTGTTAGCTGGTAAAATATATTGACCTTCACATGTAAAACGATTAATTCGCACGAGGATTAACTTTAATAGACTAATATACCATACATAGAAATATATAAATGTGATGGATATAATATATATCTTTCTGAATTGGTGAGTATTGAATTTATTTTTCGTTAATTGTATATTTTTAAAACACTTTTCAGAAATAAAGACATTAATAAACAAGTAGCAAAAATAACGGAGATTATTATCAAATACTTTCGTGTGCTAATGATAACAGTACAGATATTACAACTATTTTGTTTACGGGGCTTGACTTTAATTATACAAATATTTAGCAGGACACGGAGATTCTGATGCAAATAATTAAAAAAAAGAAGACATAATGCATGAATGGAAACTTTTGAGGTTACAACTAAAAAAGGATAATTATCTGCATATAAAAACAGGTATAAATAGGTCAAACTGATTTGTTTACATTTTGTATACAGGTGTGTGGAAATGGCGATGGAATTAATTTGCATATCTATATAAATATAGTAGAGTGCTATTGCTTTTCTGTTTACATGATTATATGACATAGCGCACATATTGATATTGTGGTACATTGAAACACAAATTATTACATATGTATATATAACTATACTTGTTATTTCATATGGAAAAAAAAAGGAGTAGTTTCATTGATCTATACATATTATATTGACAACAATCTATTTATAGAGTTTATTGTTCTATTTTGTTTTGTGCAGAGTATATACAATCTAATGTTATTGTATCATACACTGCCACATATTTTTTTAATTGTTTTTTATAAATATATATAAAATAGGAGTATATACAGATATTTGTACAAGTACAAATTATTATGTCCATTGACTTAGGCATTGTTGTATGGATAATATATTTTGAAAGGAAATGATATATGGTAACTGTTCTTGTACCTATGTCTTTGATGATTTACTGGAATCAGTTTGTCTGTTGTGATATTCATCTGTAGGGGTTGTTGCTGGTCTTTTCCCCTGTTTTTGTACTGGTGTTGTTGATTCAGGGTTTACAATGAATTTGTCTATTGGTCCTTTTGATTCAACTTTTGGCTTGCTTTTTGTATTGTCTTTGTTTTTCTTTTTTCTTGTTTTTTTCTCCTGTAAATCAGGATCAATTTCTGTAATAACTTTACTGATAGCCGTTGTTGTTGCTGTTATTGCTTCTGTAGGTAGCAATATGGACTGTGAAGGTGGGGTTTCACTGTGATCAACATGATCACCAATGTCAGTCTCTTCCCCACTTTCACTTTCACTAGAATCAGAATGGTCATCTGTTTTATTAGCTTCATTGTCTGAAGCTGTTTTACTAGGAGTTTCATTGTCTGGTGCTGGTTTACTAGAAGTTTGGCATTCTTTTGCTTTATGCCCTTCTTTTCCACATTCATTACAAACCCAATCGTTTTGGCATTTGTCTTGTTTGTGTCCTTTTTTCAGGCATTTTTGACAAGTAATATGTGCATTTATGTAGATTTGGCCTTTGTAATATATTTATTTAAACAGCTAAATATTACAATAATTCTCAAGTAAAGAAATAATACTAAATATTAAAGTAACTAGTACTACAAATTTTGAGTACAGAAATAGTACCTATGCAAAAGTAGCTGTGTACATGAATGCAAAAAAAAAAACAATTCGGGCTCACGAAATTACAAAAAAAAGAGTTTTCAATTCATTAGAAAAGAATAAGTATAAAAGCATGGTCAACGAGTTCGTTTACTTAATCTTCAGTGAGACGAAAAAGATTACCCGTAAATATAACAGACGAGCAGAGTGGTGCATTGAACACGACACAAATGATTCCGTGAAACTAAAGAGGTTTTAAAAGTGATAATATAGGTATCTTATCTTAGCTAAAGCTTTGGTGAATCAACAAGATAAAAACTTTTACCAGATAAGGTGTGTATAAATTCTAAGGTAACTAATGATTTTGTATCAATCTTATTAAAAACCGATCTTTCATCGCTCCCGTTATCTGATATGTCGCCCATGCGACATAGATACTAGTTAAAAATGAACATGTACACAAATATTTTTTTTTAACTTTTATTGATAATAAACTCATCATAGATACCAGTACTAAATTAAGTATATGCGTCATACGCGCGTGATTAGTAACTAGTCCTGAAAATACTTCGACACGTCAAAGGTGGAGCATTTAATTAATGTAAGGATTTTTTTGGACATATCAGATTATAACCATTCACAAGTAAGTAATGTATCTTCAAGGTTCAATTTGTATGCATAACAAATTAAAGTATAAGATAGTTTGTTAGGAAAGGAGGGACTCATTTAGATGTATTACATTAACCTTTCCTCCTTGAATACATAGGCTATAATAAAACAAAACAATATACTCATATTGCCGATAACTCAGACAGCTTGAAGGACACTGGGTTTTAATAAGTTGAATAAAAAAAATTATACAATTCATAAGCATAAATACATAAATAAATCAATACAATTATAGATGATAACTGAATGCTGATATATGACATATATGTTGTATATTTAGTTAAATACCAAATAATAACAAAGGCTCTTTCAACGACGATCCCACCGGCCAGGAACAACCAACTAAAACGAGTTAACTCGGGTCAAACTACATTAAGTACAAAATATGTAGTGGAAAAAAATTGGAAACCTACGTCCGAACCCTATGCTCGGAAGACCGTCTCCAGAGGAATACTTGGACAGTATATGAAAAATCAAATATAAAATATATATATAATTATTCGATACAAAACACCACTAATCATGAGCAGAAACCTGAATTAAAACTAAAAATATTACATATCTGAAATATGTAATACTAAAACGTAAACCTGACACTACGACTGATGGGTAGAAAGTGAAGGCTTTCAAAATATTTTCCCGCATATGAAAATTTTCACGTGACTAAATTAGAAAATTCATACAAATCTTTAATACAAATGTTTCCCGCTATTCGTTGAAACGCGGGAAAATGTTAGTATTACCTTAACCTTTTCCCCTTGAATACATATGCTATAATAAAACAAAACAATATATTCATATTGCCGATACCCCAGAGAGCTATGGAAAACATACAAAGAAAGGGTTGGAATATGAGTAGAAAGGTCTATAACCCAAGACTCTGAGATTCAGATAGTCTCTTTTCTAAAGTGTCAGCAATTTAGCCGTCTTTACTACTGTCAGATTTCCATCTGCCATGCCTTTTAATGCATCGTTCATTAACTTCTGAACTAGCAGCAGCGGTCGCCCCACCAGAACACAAGGAACGTAATCCCAAATTCAACGTAGGTGCGATTAATTTCAGTCTTTTCAATATATTTTCTCTAGCTGCTATGTAACTTATTTTCTTATTTTTGTAAATAAGTTTAGCTATAGACTTGTGCCTAAATATAGGTTGAAAAATGTAAAAATCTGAATTCAGGTTAAATTTAGCCGAATTATTATATATCTTAAAAATACTGACTGGACATGCTATAGTTTTCCTTTTCGCAATCAAAATTTCATTACCCTGTCTTTACTGGTCCGTTTTACTATGAGAAATAAATAATTTAAAAAATCCATCATACACAGTTACATTTTAAAGAACTGAGCTCGTCGAAACGGAGAAATCCTTCAAAACTTAACGCTATCATTGCTAAATCTCTTACAATTAATAAATCATTAGAATCTTTGAATTTTGTACATAGTTCAATAATAATGTCGAGACTAACTGGTTCTTTCTTGTTGACAGGTTTTCCGTTTAACGTCCTAGCTGATTCTTGTAATGATTTAACGAAAGAATTATCAGTAGGTTCAGCAAAACCATTCAGCTCATGTACCCATTTCAAAGAATAAATAGCACTATTAATAACGTTTGGAACACAGTTTTGTCTATCAAATTAGTTATGTACAATGCGACCTGAATAGAGCAGCGGGTAAATTATTTGAACCATGTTCTTTGATAAATGCGCTCCATCTGTTGAAACTTGAAAAATATGTTGTGTTCGTATTGTTGCTTCTTGAGTCGAGAAGAAATGACGACATCTTTCCGCATTTCCGGTTAAATCATAAAGAGTATGGCCTTTAGAAACTCCGCTTTCCTCCACAGCTGCTCCGACATTCTGCCTCAATCCTATTCCTGCAAAATAGAATTACTTAATCAAAACGCTAGCCTCATAGCTATCAATCTGAATTTTAGCAACCCTGTCTTGAAAACACCGTTTTCCCCTGCCAAATTGACGATACAATAATTCTATAGTGTGTAGCAAATCTGTCTGCCGTACAAATGTCCAATATATTACACAAATAATGATAAATTGAGGTTTCTATTCCTCAATCGTCATGATCCATGACTCTGCTCAAATAATCTGCATCCTAACTTTCAGTTCTTGGTATTCAATTAGGTGTTAAGTTAATCTTTGGAACTTCGCAAAAATCAAGAATTTAAATTTCTTGCTACCTACTTTCAAAATATGCTCAACATTCTTGTTATCGGAATTACTTCTAATTTGGTTTTTTTCAGTGACATTTTTAAATGTCTTTAATACCTTTCTTACACATTCTAATGCTCTCCATGTAGTGGTAAACCAACATATTTGTCAAGTCATGTGCATATTTCTGATATACTGAAATGTAATATATGAGACAATATCTGAAAAAAGTAGAATTTCCATGTTCCATCTTTCACCAGCAATTATTTTTTTTATTCAGGCATCTTTTGAAAAATAATTAACGAGAGTATATAATGCACCAACTATTGCCAAGTAAACACTTGTAGCGGGCAGGGGCTTGAAATGCTTTGACCTGAAAGTTTGTATATATACTCAAATTTTATGAGTAGTTTATAAATTGCAAAGTTACAATGACAAGATATGATACGGTCAGTATAATATAGGCATTTGCTAAAAATCACATAAATAAGTTTCTATATTTTATTCATTTCAAGAATCATATGTTTTCATTTATATTCAAGATAAACAACAATTTTAAATAGCAATATACATGTATTTAATAAAATTAATGGTACCAATTTTCTTGCACCAGATGCGCATTTCGACAATACATGTCTCTTCAGTGATGCTCGTGGCCAAAATATTTGAAATCCAAAGCTAATCTAAAAGATGAAGAGCTATAATCCAAAAGGTCAAAAAAGTATAGCCAAATCCGTGAAAGGAATCAGAGCTTTGCATGAGGGAGATACATTCCTTAATTTATAATAATTTCTAATATTTTGTAACAGCAAATTTTAATAACACAAAAAATCCGTATTTTCAAGCCAGTACCGAAGTACTGGCTACTGGGCTGGTGATACCCTCGGGGACTTATAGTCCACCAGCAGAGGCATCGAACCAGTGGTAGTATTTAAATTATAGACTTAGATTATATGACAAGAATCTATTCAGTATAATGTATGTAGTAATTTTATTTTATCTCTACACTCAAGAGATATTTGTTAATTTATCTCTACATTCCAGAGATATTTGTTAATTTATCTCTACATTCCAGAGATATTTGTTAATTTATCTCTACATTCAAGAGATAACTTTATTGATTGCAGGATAATTTAGTCCGTGAAGTTCTATCAAAAATAACATTTGCTATTACCAATATAATTGTATGTTGGTGTGTCAGAAAAATACATAAAAAGGCTGAATCCTGCTATCGAATAAGAAAACAATTACCCTTAGAGATTCACAAAATAGCATTTTCAAGTGAATTGAGTCAGAATATCTCTTCCTGACATTGTTGCATATAGTAATAACTGATACCTCACCAGTTACATAAAAAAAAGGTTTATTCTTATTAGTGATATTCAGAACATTCCTGAATAACTACGTACAATGAAATAAAGTTTATACCTAATAATAAACTGTTTTGTTTATTATAATTTCCAGACATTCAGGAAATTACCCCTTAATTGCCAAATGTTTTCCTATTTAAATCTAATCATTAGAAAAAGACAAACCTTAACAATAAACATGAACAACAAGGAACAATTTCAATAATCCTAACTTTATAAACTAGAAATAAAGCTTTGTCAGCAATAATACGATAATTAACACAAAAGATATACTAAAACAATTTTAAAGAACATTCCTAAATTTTTTAAAAGAAAAAATGCTTTAGCAAATGATCAGAATGACAGGTGTCCGGCTCCAAAGAGTCCGCTAAAATGAAATATTTCTTTTTAACTTTGTCGGACTATGTTTATCCATCATTAGTATAAATCTGACGAAATAAATTTGAGTTATTTTCAACATTTCAGTTTAACGGTAGGGTAGCTGACCCCAAGTTTTACATCCATAAAGTGCAGTTGTAAGAATAACTCTTTTCCATATAAAGTTATTTGTTAAGTCACTCATCCCTCGTGGATTAACCGCAACAGTATATAGTGTCGTGAGTGAAGTTTCTGTTTTAACTTTTTACTGGATTTATCTGATCTATCGTAAGTACATGTACGTTTTCTTTCGAGTACAATATTACCTAGATTAAGACATTCTGCAGAGTCATTATTGTTGCGAGTCTTTCTTGTTGGTGTAAAAGTTAAAACACTACTTTTAGATGCAATATAATTTAACCGCCATTTGAGCGCATAGCTGTTAGCAACGTTTAATAATGTCTGAGCACCATTTACAGTTGTGCTTAATAAAGTTGTGACATCAGCTAACAAGATTGTTGGTATGCTTATCGGGCCTACTAGTAGTCCACAATTTGTCGATAAGAGTTCACAAATTAAGTCATTGATAAATACGGGAAATAACCAGACAGACAACACACGACCTTGACCTACTCCATGTTCAATCCGAAACACTTGACTCGTTAATCCACTATGCTGCACATGTGCTGTTGCAGTTTTATACGACATATATATCAGATTCCATAATTTACCTTGAATTCCAATTTGGTTCAGTTTGTAAAGTAGGCCATCTTGCCACACTCGGTCAAAAGCCTTTTCGTTGTCAAGAAAAATGGCATAAACAAACAATCGAATTACGTTCAAGATAATAACGAATTGCTCTTTCAAGGTGTAAATAGCTGGTATTGCACCATGTTCTTTTACAAATCCAAACTGCAGTGGATGAGTTTATGAAAACGGTTCAAAATTATTTTATCAAAAAGTTTTCCTAAAGAAGAAGTTAAAGTAGCTGTGCGATAACTATTTGTATTTGTTTTGTCTTTATTATTTCCTTTATGAAGAGGTATAATTATTCCATGTCTGAATGAAATGGGTAAGTATTCCCGTTCGAGAATTAAATTGTATAATACACTCAGATGTTTTAATAAGTTTTCACCACCATATATTATGTGTTCATTTGATACATAATCTTGTCCTGGTGATTTACCGGCTTTCAATGTTCGTACAGGTCTTATCCTTGATTTCATCTACAGTTATCGGTTTGTCGATATAACCTTTGTATTTATTGTTGAAAAGATCATTGACTTTTTGGGACATTGAGCATTATCATCTGCAAAACATTGAAGAAGTTGACTTCAAATACTAAAAGGAATTACAAAGAGTATGTGAAAACAGTTGCCACAATGTAAAAATAGTGTTTATGGAAAATTCGTCCCAAGTGGAAAATGTGTTCCACTGCGCATGTCAATACACTGCATTCATAAAATTGAAGCACAGGTGCGTGGCAAAACTTTTAGGAATTTTGTTCCTCAATGCTCTTCATTGTAATTTATTTGGCCTTTTTATCCTTTTTGGATTTGAGTGTCACTGATGAGTCTTTTGTAGACGAAACGCGCGTCTTACGTGTATATACTAAATTTAGTCCTGGTATCTATGACAGTGTATGATGAGTTTACTTAGTACCATTTACTACGAGCTACTACAGTTGCTTCAATTGGATCTTCACAAAAATACAAAACATAGTTGTGGAGTATTCAGTGGATTATTACTATTACCTGGTAAATTATAACATGAACTTAAAATGACAGTAATTCAATATTATTTAGAAAAATCAAATTAACATTGTAATTCATAATTGTTCTAACTTTGCTTCAATTAAAATATATGTAAGACTACAATCATTACAAGTAGTAAAGTACAAGTTATTTCACACAGTTACTGTTTCCTACATAATAAGACTTTCATCAAAAATACAGAATATTAAACAATACATGCAATATGCTTTGTTATATCAATTAAACCATACATATAAAATATCTTATCCATGTCTATGTAGACTTACATGTATATCACACATGTCACTATAAAATACATGTACCCATTCTCCGTACTCTACACACTCTTTCTTATATTTACTATACTATATAGAAAAATATTAATTTTCACGAACCATTTACATGTAGGTCACAGAAATTCCAAAATATGGCATCAGTTAGGAGAATTGTACAAATAATGTAAATACACAAAACCCCCTTCCATTTCATCTGTAGCTAAAAGTATTCATCATTTTCTATTTTATATGTTAAAACAACATTCCATTTTTCTCTAATTTCGATTAAAATGTGCAAAAATCTGAGTTAGAATATGTCGAATGCCCCAAATAAATATTCCCTGATTGGTTGAAGTACTGTGGCGTTGATGATAAGCATAGCAAGCCTCGATGTAAAGCACACGCTTCCCATGAATAAGGAGAGTTTTACAAATAGTGTGAATACACAGACTCTCAATCCAATTTATCTTTTGCTGAAAATGATCAAGTGTTCCTCATTTTCTGTTTTGATTCTGCTTAAAACTTTCCATTTTTCTATAATTCCGATTTAAATATGTGGAAACCCGCAATAACAATAGATGGTCTTAACGATGTAAAAGCAACGAAAAGAATGTCCGCTAATAGGTTAAGATGTTGAACTTCGACCCTGGGTTCAACCGGCGTTAATAAACCGATTCACAAATAGAGATCTCCTTGCGCTCAAAGTCAATTCTTAGTGAAGTATACAGGCAACTTCGTTTACATAAATATATACACACTTTATCATTAATATATTGTCATGCTTCTGCGTATTAGCGTTTTTTATGCTGAACTTTAGTCAAATTCAATTCTATACACATTGTATTACGTAAAGGAGTAGGAGTTAGAAAATTTTTAGCGCCAATTTAACAACCATCACCGCCATCATCAGGCATCATCAATAAAAAAAAACTTTGCAAACCTTTTCACCACAGTCTCTAAAAAAACGATCTCAGAACTTATTTTCATCATTATTATGCATGACAGCGATGTTCATTTTGTTCAACCGCTAGTTTTAAATAGAAAATCGCCGACAAATAATATGTAAATTCGAGTAGAATCGTATCTGACTGACAAACACAATAACAATGGATGCCGTTATTACAGTATCGGATCCTATTCCGAAAACGGATTAGGGTAATTCCGGGTTTTGGCGATCAACTACAAAAAAACCAGGCAGGTGACAAAATACATCTGTGCATGGTAAATGAATTTAAACACTAGAATTGAAAACCAAACGATATACATGTATGTAAAAGAAAGAAAAAGCAGAAGATATTTTATACAGAAACTCAAAATTACTTTTTAACAATTATTAATGTCAAAATCCAATAGAATGTGACAGCTTGGAACATATAATAATACGTATGTTCCTGGTCACAGAATAAAATTTCTTTATCAGTGATAAATGATGATAATGCCTGTAAGATGCTTTTAAAGTGTGAACATATTACTGCAATTTTCAAGGTTTTTTTTCAATTGTGAAGGGTTGATTTAAGTAGCTGGAAGTTTCGTACTTTATTTTCACAAATGCAACTCTCGTATATAATACCTGAATGTAAGCAAATCATATGATATAGAAGTGGCGTTCTTGTACACCCTCCTATTTGATAACTTGGGAATGGTCGAGATCCCAACCGCTAAACCATATATATTCAAGTATGGGACAATATAACTAATCAAATGAAATAATGGGGGAGTCCATTGGGTCAGCAACCCCTCCTGTTTAGAAACTTGCTCAAACGGTTGAGATCCCCACCCCTAAACACAATATATATTCAAGTATGGGACAATATAACCAATAAAATGAAATAAAAGGGAAAGTCCCTGGGGTTGCCCCACCCCCTTCCATTTGAGAACTTGGAAATGGTTGAGATCCCCACCCCTTAACCATACATATTCATGTATGGGACTATATATAGTGGGAGTCTCTGCTGTTATCCTACCCCTCTTGTTTGATAACTTGGAAACTGATGAGATCCCACCCCATCCCTAAATATATATATTCATATATAGGACATTTTGATAAATAAAGTTAAATTTAGTGGGATTTCCTGGAGTCACCCCATTTTCTCCTGTTTGAGAACTTGGAAACAGTCAAGATCCCCACCCTTAAACAATATATATTCATGTATGGGTCAATATAACTAATTAAATAAAATATAGGGAAAGTCCGTAGGGTCACCATACCTCTTCCTGTTTGAGAACTTGAAAACCGTCAAGATCCCCATCCCTAAATCATATATATTCATGTATGGGACAAAATTACAAATCATTTACATTTATTATGGGAAGCTCAGCCAGACTTCACCTTTGATCCCTGTAGTAGTGAACATTTCTCTGATTTGTGTCTCATAACTTTTGTACTATAGATCACAAACTTAGTTTTCTTTCCAGGGAAACTTAAAATGGGCAAGTTTCCCTGGAAAGAAAACTGAGTTTGTGTTCTATAGTACAAAAGTTATGAGACACAAATACCATTAAATGTTCGTATTAAGTCAACTTGTACTACTAACAATCAACTAAAACCAACGTAAACTACCAACTGGAACAACATAAATCATTGCGGACTTGTACCACTACAGACTCATAAAAAAAATATACATTGATATGTGCATTACTTTTGAAACCTTGATAACATATAAATTATTTGCCTTAATAAATGTACTATATATTAATGGTCAATGTTGCAGCAACATTGCCAGTTTCGGATACTTCAAGTATCCAAATTTACGGAGATGAGTTGGTGTTGCTGTCTGAGACACACAAAGGACTTCAACTATTAGAGGTGTAAAACAAGGGGAAAGATTGAGTTAAACTTTCTTTTGACTTCAGATAAATTTGACTATCAAATTGGGGTAATTTGGTCATATAACTCTCGAATGGTTTCGGTACTATCTTTGGATTTCAAATGTTTGGCTTTGAGCGTTTCTACTGAAGGTAAATCCAGAAAAGCGCTTCGGACCAATTGAAATTATTAAATGTGTTGTTTTCATTTTGTTTACATCACTGGGTTGATACATGTACCTCTGCTGGTGGACTATCAGTACCCGAGGTTATCATCAGCTCAGTAGTCAGTATTTTGGTACTGACATGATTCACATTTTTTCTAAATTTTTCCGTTGATAAATTTTGAAATATTTAGAAACTAAGGTTTCAACTTTTTGACTTTAGATGAATTTGGCTATCAATTTTAAACATTTGAGTCATAAAGCACTTCAACGGTTTCGGTACTTATACATTCTCGGATTTAAAATGTTTGGGTTTGGGCGTCCCTGATGAAAGTAAATCAGAAAAAGCGCTCCTTACACACTGAAATTATTAAACGTGTTGCTTTCAATTTTTTCTTTCACTGTTATTGCAATGATTTACTTTAATTTTTTTATGAAAGTTGTACCCCTTCAGTTCTGAGAAAATATGTGTTTTATTGTTCCAGTAACTAATCAGGTAAATTGTTTGATACTCTTATAAGACCTATTCTGACATGCAACTCTGAAATATGGAAATTTGATTTTTGAATTATTTGCAGTAAACTTGTAGGTAATCGTATAAAGCTGTTGAAAATAATTTTGTTTGTGATACTCTTGAATTTACAGCAAAAAATATCCTTTTAGAAGGTTCATTATTAAAATTTGTGAAGCAGCAAAAGACAGCCACTACTCTGACATAGGTGTTAGGGCAAACTTAGCTAGAATTACTTTGAACTCTGATATAAAAACTGAAACACTTCCGTATTTTTTTTTATAGAATACACGTTACTGATATCAACATTGTGGTTAAAGAATCGCTACGAGCAAATATAGATTAAAGATCCACAGGAATTTGTTTTTGTTACTCATTTGCATTTTTCAATTCGCTCTAACACAAAATAACATTTTTAACAATGAAGAAAAGGTATAAGTGCAATATTGAAGATAAATATAAACGAAACTACTTGAAATAAACTTTCATTAGAATTGGATTCCTCATCCAAACTTTGTATTTATGAGAAATTTAAAACTTATTGTCAGTCTGAGGAATATTCGAATTGCAATAATTTTATACATAGACAGTGACGATCAAATTTACGATTCTTGATAATTCCATTGGCATTGAATTCGGTAGATATAGAAACATTCCGAGAGTTCAAAGATTATGTAAAAAATCTGTCCTAGGTGAAGAGTTTCATTTCTGTTTGTATTCTAAAATTAACATAGCATTGCGTTCATATTTGTTTGCTTATAATCTAAAAGACAGAATTTTCCCCCTATGCATTTAATAAACTAAAACACATTGTAAACCCTTACCCTAAACTTTTTAGCTCATCTGGCCCATAGGGCCAAGTGAGCTTTTCTCATCACTTGGCATCCGTCGTCCGTCGTCGTTAACTTTTACAACAATCTTCTCCTCTGAAACTACGAGGCCAAATTTAATCAAACTTGGCCAAAAATTGTTTATCAGGTCAAGATCTATCTGCCCTGAAATTTTCAGATGAATCGGACAACCTGTTGTTGGGTTGCTGCCCCTGAATTGATAATTTTAAGGAAATTTTGCTGTTTTGGGGTATTATCTTGAATATTATTATAGATACAGATAAACTTTAAACAGCAATAATGTTCAGCAAAGTAAGATTAACGAATAAGTCTACATGACTGAAATGGTCAGTTGACCCCCTTAGGAGTTATTGCCCTTTATAGTCAACTTTTAACCATTTTTCGTATATCTTAGTAATCTTTTACAAAAATCTTCTCCTCTGAAACTACTGGGCCAAATTAAACCAAACTTGGCCACAGTCATCATTTGGGTATCTAGTTTTAAAAATGTGTGGCATGACCCAGCCAACCAACCAAGATGGCCGCCACGGCTAAAAATAGAACATAGGGGTAAAATGCAGTTTTTGGCTTATGACTCAAAAACCAAAGCATTCAAAGCAAAACTGACATGGGGGTAAAATTGTTCATCAGGTCAAGATCTATCTGCCCTGAAATTTTCAGATGAATCGGACAACCTGTTGTTGGGTTGCTGCCCCTGAATTGATAATTTTAAGGCAATTTTGCTGTTTTTGGTTATTATCTTGAATATTATTATAGATAGAGATAAACTGTAAACAGCAATAATGTTCAGCAAAGTAAGATTTACAAATAAGTCAACATGACCAAAATGGTCAGTTGACCCCTTTAGGAGTTATTGCCCTTTATAGTCAATTTTAAGCATTTTTCGTAAATCTTAGTAATCTTTTACAAAAATCTTCTCCTCTGAAACTACTGGGCCAAATTAAACCAAACATGGCCACAATCATTATTTGGGTATCTAGTTTAAAAAATGTGTGGCGTGACCCGGCCAACCAACCAAGATGGCCGCCACAGCTAAAAATAGAACATAGGGGTACAATGCAGTTTTTTTGCTTATAACTCAAAAATCTAAACATTTAGAGCAAATCTGACAGCAATAAAATTGTTTATCAGGTCAAGATCTATCTGCCCTGAAATTTTCAGATGAATATGACAACCTGTTGTTGGGTTGCTGCCCCTGAATTGATAATTTTAAGGAAATTTTGCTGTTTTGGGGTATTATCTTGAATATTATTATAGATAGAGATAAACTGTAAACAGCAATAATGTTCAGCAAAGTAAGATTAACAAATAAGTCTCATGACTGAAATGGTCAGTTGACCCCCTTAGGAGTTATTGCCCTTTATAGTCAACTTTTAACCATTTTTCGTATATCTTAGTAATCTTTTACAAAAATCTTCTCCTCTGAAACTACTGGGCCAAATTAAACCAAACTTGGCCACAGTCATCATTTTGGTATCTTGTTTTAAAAATGTGTGGCATTACCCAGCCAACCAACCAAGATGGCCGCCACGGCTAAAAATAGAACATAGGGGTAAAATGCAGTTTTTGGCTTATGACTCAAAAACCAAAGCATTCAAAGCAAAACTGACATGGGGGTAAAATTGTTCATCAGGTCAAGATCTATCTGCCCTGAAATTTTCAGATGAATCGGACAACCTGTTGTTGGGTTGCTGCCCCTGAATTGATAATTTTAAGTCAATTTTGCTGTTTTTGGTTATTATCTTGAATATTATTATAGATAGAGATAAACTGTAAACAGCAATAATGTTCAGCAAAGTAAGATTTACAAATAAGTCAACATGACCAAAATGGTCAGTTGACCCCTTTAGGAGTTATTGCCCTTTATAGTCAATTTTAAGCATTTTTCGTAAATCTTAGTAATCTTTTACAAAAATCTTCTCCTCTGAAACTACTGGGCCAAATTAAACCAAACATGGCCACAATCATTATTTGGGTATCTAGTTTAAAAAATGTGTGGCGTGACCCGGCCAACCAACCAAGATGGCCGCCACAGCTAAAAATAGAACATAGGGGTAAAATGCAGTTTTTTGCTTATAACTCAAAAATCTAAACATTTAGAGCAAATCTGACAGCAATAAAATTGTTTATCAGGTCAAGATCTATCTGCCCTGAAATTTTCAGATGAATCGGACAACCTGTTGTTGGGTTGCTGCCCCTGAATTGATAATTTTAAGGAAATTTTGCTGTTTTGGGGTATTATCTTGAATATTATTATAGATAGAGATAAACTGTAAACAGCAATAATGTTCAGCAAAGTAAGATTAACAAATAAGTCTCATGACTGAAATGGTCAGTTGACCCCCTTAGGAGTTATTGCCCTTTATAGTCAACTTTTAACCATTTTTCGTATATCTTAGTAATCTTTTACAAAAATCTTCTCCTCTGAAACTACTGGGCCAAATTAAACCAAACTTGGCCACAGTCATCATTTTGGTATCTAGTTTTAAAAATGTGTGGCATTACCCAGCCAACCAACCAAGATGGCCGCCACGGCTAAAAATAGAACATAGGGGTAAAATGCAGTTTTTGGCTTATAACTCAAAAACCAAAGCATTCAGAGCAAAACAGACATGGGGGTAAAATTGTTCATCAGGTCAAGATCTATCTGCCCTGAAATTTTCAGATGAATCGGACAACCTGTTGTTGGGTTGCTGCCCCTGAATTGATAATTTTAAGGCAATTTTGCTGATTTTGGTTATTATCTTGAATATTATTATAGATAGAGATAAACTGTAAACAGCAATAATGTTCAGCAAAGTAAGATTTACAAATAAGTCAACATGACCAAAATGGTCAGTTGACCCCTTTAGGAGTTATTGCCCTTTATAGTCAATTTTAAGCATTTTTCGTAAATCTTAGTAATCTTTTACAAAAATCTTCTCCTCTGAAACTACTGGGCCAAATTAAACCAAACTTGGCCACAATCATTATTTGGGTATCTAGTTTAAAAAATGTGTGGCGTGACCCGGCCAACCAACCAAGATGGCCGCCACAGCTAAAAATAGAACATAGGGGTAAAATGCAGTTTTTTGCTTATAACTCAAAAACCTAAACATTTAGAGCAAATCTGACAGCAATAAAATTGTTTATCAGGTCAAGATCTATCTGCCCTGAAATTTTCAGATGAATCGGACAACCTGTTGTTGGGTTGCTGCCCCTGAATTGATAATTTTAAGGAAATTTTGCTGTTTGTGGGTATTATCTTGAATATTATTATAGATACAGATAAACTTTAAACAGCAATAATGTTCAGCAAAGTAAGATTAACGAATAAGTCTAATGACTGAAATGGTCAGTTGACCCCCTTAGGAGTTATTGCCCTTTATAGTCAACTTTTAACCATTTTTCGTATATCTTAGTAATCTTTTACAAAAATCTTCTCCTCTGAAACTACTGGGCCAAATTAAACCAAACTTGGCCACAGTCATCATTTGGGTATCTAGTTTTAAAAATGTGTGGCATGACCCAGCCAACCAACCAAGATGGCCGCCACGGCTAAAAATAGAACATAGGGGTAAAATGCAGTTTTTGGCTTATGACTCAAAAACCAAAGCATTCAAAGCAAAACTGACATGGGGGTAAAATTGTTCATCAGGTCAAGATCTATCTGCCCTGAAATTTTCAGATGAATCGGACAACCTGTTGTTGGGTTGCTGCCCCTGAATTGATAATTTTAAGGCAATTTTGCTGATTTTGGTTATTATCTTGAATATTATTATAGATAGAGATAAACTGTAAACAGCAATAATGTTCAGCAAAGTAAGATTTACAAATAAGTCAACATGACCAAAATGGTCAGTTGACCCCTTTAGGAGTTATTGCCCTTTATAGTCAATTTTAAGCATTTTTCGTAAATCTTAGTAATCTTTTACAAAAATCTTCTCCTCTGAAACTACTGGGCCAAATTAAACCAAACTTGGCCACAGTCATCATTTGGGTATCTAGTTTTAAAAATGTGTGGCATGACCCAGCCAACCAACCAAGATGGCCGCCACGGCTAAAAATAGAACATAGGAGTAAAATTCAGTTTTTGGCTTATAACTCAAAAACCAAAGCATTTAGAGGAAATCTGACATGGGAAAAATTGTTTATCAGGTCAAGATCTATCTGCCCTGAAATTTTCAGATGAATCGGACAACCTGTTGTTGGGTTGCTGCCCCTGAATTGATAATTTTAAGGCAATTTTGCTGATTTTGGTTATTATCTTGAATATTATTATAGATAGAGATAAACTGTAAACAGCAATAATGTTCAGCAAAGTAAGATCTACGAATAAGTCAAGATGACCGAAATGGTTAGTTGACCCCTTTAGGAGTTATTGCCCTTTATAGTCAATTTTTAACCATTTTTCGTAAATCTTAGTAATCTTTTACAAAAATCTTCTCCTCTGAAACTAAGTGGCCAAGTTAATTGTAGATAGAAATAATTGTAAGCAGCAAGAATGTTCATTAAAGTAAGATGTACAAACACATCACCATCACACAATTTTGTCATGCATCCATCTGCGTACTGTGTTTAATATTCAGATAGACCAAGGTGAGCGACACAGGCTCTTTAGAGCCTCTAGTTTGTTATTATCTTGAATATTATTATAGATAGAGATAAACTGTAAACAGCAATAATGTGCAGCAAAGTAAGACCTAAAAATAAGTCAACATGACCCCCTAGGAGTTATTGACCTTTATAGTCATTTTTTAACAATTTTCATAAAATTTGTAAATTTTCACTAACATTTCTCAACTACATGGCATAGTTCATTATAGATAGAGATAATTGTAAGTAGCAAGATTGTTTAGTAAAGTAAGATCTACAACCATATCACCATCACCATAACACAATTTTGTCATTAATCCATCTGTGTCCTTTGTTTAATATTCACACAGACCAAGGTGAGCGACACAGGCTCTTTAGAGCCTCTAGTTTGTCATATGAGGCAGTATTTAGAACTTAGGGGTTACCCCCATGTCAGACAAGCTTACGATTGTGTTTTTTTTTTTGTTAATTGAACTCGGTTTAAAGTATGTTATTTTGTACATTATTATACTGCATTATATTGTGATTAATTGTTTGTTTGTATTACTGACCCTTATGAATGTAATTTCTCAATCAATAAAGGTTATCTATATACATTTCATTTCTAAGATAATTCAATTTGGTTGTTTAAAGAAAGATATTGATAACTTGTGCTACATGTAACAAGTAATATCTATTTTCAAAATTGTGAATATGGTTTACAGATCTAGAAAAGGATGATTTTTAATGAGAATTACAAGATATAAATCATTAGACATCAAAACACAATATATATCCATCTAACATTGTCTAAGAATTACTTGTATAACGATTCTATTTTTTTGGGGTTTTAGGCAAACATGACGACGTATCTTAATCGATTAGATGGTCATCCATCTGATCTAGAAGCTGGATTAAAATGTTTGGAATCACACAGAGTCGTTTCCATAGAGCAAACGTAAGTATTTTGTTAAGTTTTAATAGAACGAAAAATACAGGTCAATCTATTATATAGACAATAATAGTGCATTGACTTTTCATATCAACGATATAAGGATGAGGCTTAGAAACGGGGAAATGCGAGGCTCGGCCGAATCCTTATATCGTTGATATGTCAAGTCAATGCACTTTTATTGTCTTCATACTGCAATCTAAAAAACATTTCCAATTGCTATTTAATGTGTTAATGATATTATTTGATTAAAATATCCCCCCGGAGAAATATACAACACAATGAAATGTGCATTACCTGTTGAAACCTGCAATCAAAGGTGAACGAATTTGTTTGAGAATGGATTAAAATATCAACAAAAGCATAAAACATAATGATTTATAGTTTGCAAACCAATAATATTAACAAGTGAAATATGTTTTTTTCTTTCAACAATTGCAAAAGAAATAAGTTTCAGTCGTTGTATACATTGGAAACAGGAACAGTTTGAAGAGGTCGTATGAATGAATAATTATAATTTCGAATAGTAATCAAACATTTTATTTTCTTGGGCCAAAACCAGGCCTAAATGCCCCTACTCCTTTCTATTTAAATATTCATTAGGAAAAGTGATATCGGATCAGTGACTGCATGTATATGAAAAGTTATATTAGAGGTAACCGGTGAGATCACGAATCACGTACGTATCACGAACGTATCACTTACTTTGCCGTATGACACGAAGCGGGATCACTAATTTCGAGTAAGGATGCCTTAGTGTTCATGATTATCTTGCTTTGAATATAAGTGCATGTTTTATTGATTGATACGCGTACTGTCTGTTCTATTCTTTTTATTTTGTATGTCGTCGTCAGCCATGGAGCGTTTTCGGGTGGGAGTGGGGATGGGGAGTTGGGCTTATATTTAAAAAAAATATATATTTTGATTCTGATTTTGGTAAAAAAAAAAAATTCTGGCCAGCACCTACAGTAGGGAACGACCGTTTGATTTGTAAGGGGGTGGGTTGAATTAAAAAGACAACACAGGCCATAAGGAAATCATAAAAAAATAAAAAGAAAGGCTCTTTTGTTTTTCATAAATTATGTACTTATTATATATAAACAAGTCTAATTGAAATTAAATATATATATATATTATATGTTCGTCTGAACAAGTGTAAACTCTACGATAGATAGATACATTGGGTCACCAGTGAAGGCGATACATTGCTGAAAACACATATTATACACATATTTACTCTAAATAACAGCACAACAATGTTAGATGTCCGGCGATCTAGACCACTCGACCTTCCAGGCTCGACAAAAATCAAGCTTTCGGTGTCCGTGTGTTCCCTTTTTTTTTTAAATCGACGCTTAGCGACGAAGAAAAAAAGGCAGCACCCATATATGTTTTTTCAAAATAAAATAGCAGGATAGAAAATTTCATCCTAGACCCCTCGCCTTTCACATTTTCTACATTGAACATATAGCGGGCGAAAAAAATATATGACCCGCATGAAAATCATAGCCCCTTCCCCAAATTTTTTTTTCATACCCAGTCATGTATTTGACAAGTTGATAAATGATCAATTCTAGCGGAACGTCTGTGTAAACATGTATCCTTTTATATAGGAAATGACCCCTCCTTGGGTGCATACATGCAAAGCTTAAGCAAGAATTAACTGAAAATTTGTTTTAGTCCGGATCATTGTTTAAATGAGCTAAATTACAAAAAAAGGGGGGAGGAGAATTCCTTGTATTGTTTTTTTTTATTATTTGTTGCAAATTTCTTGTTAGGTCCCTTACAGTTCCTTACAAGAAATTTGAAACAAATAATAAAAAAAAAATATTTGTCCCAGATCGACCATTTAACATAAATAGGAGGAGGGGGCATGTTTCTATCGGAAATAATATATTTATGTTAAAGGGAAAAAATTATTTGTCGCGCCGTGGTATTTAACAAATGGAAGTATTTAACGACATTGACTGGCTATACAGCCCTTGCACGGTCGGTAGTATGTTATACTGTGGTATTTAAAAGATAGTCCCCATGATTAAATCATGCTATCATTCCACGTGGTTATTAAAAGTGGAGAAGGTGATCACCACAGGTATACATTTTTACGTACTGTTTCGTTTTAATCCGTACTATAATAGGCACTTCCGTTATATAAGTTAAAAATACATAGTCTTATACTAGTATATCCATCCTTATACTTGAAAGCTCGTATTTAATCATTGTTTACTGATAAAGGAAACTTTGTGAGGTGTCAAGGGGTATTTTAGTTGATTTTAATGAAATTTATCCAATATGAAAATTACTGCTCCCAAAACCTTCGTTCGTCATTATTCGTCGGTTCGTGATCTCACCGGTTACCCCTATTAGAGCTTTCTTACAAATTGACGAAAGATACGAAAGAACGTAAAGGAAGCACGTATTACACTTCCACAATAACAGTTAAAAGAGTTTTTGTTTTATCCAGTAAAACAACATTCTTTTCTTAATCAAGTTTATTTTTCAAAAATAATATTATCGCAAATAATACACAATTTTAATATAATCAAACTGAGAAAAATAGTGTCAAACACTCCGATCCGTTACTTACGTAAACCACGAGTACACACATTTCTGCGGGGATATTTTAAGCACGAGTTTCACGATTAACATTTCAATGGCATTATTGGAGTGCGTTAGTCTAAATTTAACGATAAGATTCACATTTATTTTTTATTTTTAGCTAACCTGGCCCAAAGGGCCAAGTGAGCTTTTCTCATCACTTTGCGTCCGGCGTCCGTCGTCGTCGTCGTCCGTCGTCGTTAACTTTTACAAAAATCTTCTCCTCTGAAACTACTAGGCCAAATTGAACTAAACTTGGCCACACTCATCATTAGGGTATCTAGTTTAAAAAATGTGTGGCGTGACCCGGTCAACCAACCAAGATGGCCGCCACGGCTTAAAATAGAACATAGGGGTAAAATGCAGTTTTTGGCTTATAACTCAAAAACCAAAGCATTTAGAGGAAATCTGACGGGGTAAAAATGTTTATCAGGTCAAGATCTATCTGCCCTGAAATTTTCAGATGAATCGGTCAACCCGTTGTTGGGTTGCTGCCTCTGAATTGATAATTTTGAGGAAATTTTGCTGTTTTTGGTTATTATCTTGAATATTATTATAGATAGAGATAAACTGTAAACAGCAATAATGTTCGGCAAAGTTAGATTTACAAATAAGTCAACATGACCGAAATGGTCAGTTGACCCCTTTAGGAGTTATTGCCCTTTATAGTCAATTTTTAACCATTTTTCATAAATCTAAGTAATCTTTTACAAAAATCTTCTCCTCTGAAACTACTGGGCCAAATTAATCCAAATTTGGCCACAATCATCTTTGGAGTATCTAGTTTAAAAAATGTGTGGCGTGACCCGGTCAACCAACCAGGATGGCCGCCACGGCTAAAAATAGAACATAGGGTAAAATGCAGTTTTTGGCTATAACTCAAAACCAAAGCATTTAGAGGAAATCTGACAAGGAGTTAAATTGTTAATCAAGTCAATATATATCTGCCCTGAAATATTCAAATGAATTGGACAACCGGTTGTTGGGTTGTTGCCCTCCAATTGGTAATTGTTAAAGAAATTTGCTGTTTTTGTATTACCTTGAATACTATTATAGATAGCGAAAAACTTTAAACAGCGATAATGTTCATCAAAGTAAGATCTACAAATAAGTCAACATGACCTAAATGGTTAATTGACCCCTTAAGGAGTTATTGCCCTTTATAGTCAATTTTAACAATTTTCATAATTTGGTAAATTTATGTAAATTTTTACCAAATATTTTCTCTGTTACTAATGGCAAAGCTCATTATAGATATAATTATAAGAAGCAAAACGTTCAGTAAAGTAAGAACTTCAAACACATCACCATCACCAAATACAATATGACATGTTTATCAGGTAAAGATCTATCTGCCCTGAAATTTTCAGATGAATCGGACATTTCGTTGTTGGGTTGCTGCCCCTGAAATGGTAATTTTAAGGAAATTTTGCTGTTTTGGTTATTATCTTGAATATATTATAGATAGAGATAAACTGTAAACAGCAATAATGTTCATCAAAGTAAGATCTACAAATAAGTTACATGACCAAAATGGTCAGTTGACACTTTAGGAGTTATTGCCCTTTATAGTCAATTTTAACCATTTTCGTAAATCTTAGTAATCTTTTAGAAAAATCTTCTCCTCTGAAACTATAAGCCAAATTTAACCAAACTTGGCCATAATCATCATTGGGGTATCTACTTTAAAAAATGTGTCGTGACCCGGCAACCAACCAAGATGGCCGCCATGGCTAAAAATAGAACATAGGGGTAAAATGCAGTTTTTGCTTATAACTCAAAAACCAAAGCATTAAGAGCAAATCTGACAGGAAGTAAAATTGTTGATCAGGTCACGATCTATCTGCCCTGGAATTTTCAGATGAATCAGATAATCGGTTGTTAGGTTGCTGCCCCTGAATTGGTAATTTTGAGGAAATTTTGCTGTTTTTTTGTTATCTTGAATATTATTATAGATAGAGATAAACTGTAAACAGCCATTATGTACAGCAAAGTAAGAACTAAAAATAAGTCACTATGACCAAAATAGTCAATTGACCCCCCTAAGGAGTTATTGCCCTTCATAGACAATTTTTAACAATTTTCTTAAAATTTGAAGATTTTCAATAACATTTTCCACTGAAAGTACTGTTATAGATAGAGATAATTGTAAGCAGCAAGAATGTTTAGTAAAGTAAGATCTACAAACACATCAACATCACCAAAACACAATTTTGTCATGAATCCATCTGTGTCCATTGTTTAATATTCACATAGACCAAGGTGAGTGACACAGGCTCTTTAGAGCCTCTAGTTAAAAAGTAATGTTGAATAAATCTGGAAAAAAACAGATTTGTATATCAAGAAAATAAATCAACAATTTTGAACCATATCCATTGTGGATTTTATAATGACGATTTAACAGTACACATATTTGGAAGATAGACGCAAAGTTGTCACTTAGCGTCCAGTGGCTAATATTTCATGAATGTTCAGGACTATAGGCAAAACGCAATTATACGCTAAAATATTCGTTTCATTGCTCCGATGTATCATATATACACCTCAAAAAGGGGGGGTTGCAATGAATATCACCAGAGGAGAGGCGATGATTCAAAAGTTATTAAACGAGCACCAGCATATGGCAAAGTATGAAGATCATCTTTTTCTTCATTTTCATTTTTTCATTATTTTGAGCGTTGCAAATTTTGAATCAAGGAAATATTTGTGTTTTGATGTTTTCTTATTCTTCTGTAAGGAAAGAAGACAACGTATTTGCTTTGACATTTTCTTAGGTTAAACAGTGCAAACTTGTAATATTGAAGAGTGGGGGAGGGTCGGTTTTTCGTCTTTTAGGGACATTTTTTTCGTCTTACTACTCTATATTTCGGATATTTTTTGTAGTGTTATCTCCTCCGACCTGGTGGTATCGTATTTTAGCCTATCGTATGTCCCGAAATCCTAAATATATCTCAAGAAAATAAATTCCAATTTAATAAGTGTCGTTGCATGTAGGATCATTGTTCGAAGTTCCACGACTATTATTTAAATATGTCAAAATAAAGGATCCCTAAAACGAGTCTTTCGTATGATTCGTCAAGCATACGTACCTTTCGTCAATTTGTAAGAAAGCTCTATTAAAGCCTATTTGAGTTTTCACTCATGAAAATAAGAAATGGCTTTTCAAGTTGTGTTATCATAATTTTATATATCATGTTTATCATTATTCCTGTTATATTTTTTTTAATCTATTGATTACCTCATGTTTTAAACAGCTAAAAACTGGAGGAGTAATATAATACGGTCTGAACATATTAAGAAGTAAATTTGTATGCACTTTATATTTTCGCTGATCAATACAAACTTTTAGTCCTGGTATCTATGATGAGTTAATTAAAATCACTGGGTGGAGTTTTTATTCTCTAAAATATCACAAGCCCAGAAGTCCGCACTTCTGTGTTTATATGAAAAAAGTAAAATCATAAAAGTACAGAACTATGAGAAAAAATAAAAACGGAAAGTCTCTAATCAAATTGTCATTAATATGGTCTTTAATCATAAATAAACTGTTTACAAAACTTTGAATTTTTGAAATACTAGAGTTTTTCTACCTGAGGAATAGATTACCTTGGCTGTATTTGTCAATTTTTTAGAAATATTTGGTCCGTTTGTGCTCTTCAACATAATATACTATTTGGTCTTTTTAATAACTTTTTTTTATTCGAACGTCACTGATGAGTCTTTCGTAGATGAAACACGTGTCTCACGCAAATAAACAATTTCAATCTTGGTATTGTCTACCCAAGTTAGCTATATCAATTGTTGTCTTCTCTACTCTTATTTTTACAATTTCTAACCATTCAAGTAACGAATATGAAAGACAGCAACCAATGACAAAGACAACCACTGAATCTCGGGATCCTTAAGACATGCACACATACCATGTTTGTGAGCTCTTAATCCTCCCCTAATATGGACAAATGTATACAAAAAACTATAAAAATGAGTTGAAACAACTTATAAATGAATCATGACCCATATACATATTTTGCTGAGGCTAGAAATTGAACGTCACTATTTTACAGGAATGATTATTCGTTAACAGATTTTACAATTGTATATGTGTACACACAGATTTCGGTTCTTTTCTATGTATTCACATTTATTAATATATTAGACAAATATTTAACTAAAAAGAAGAGCTAGCCTAGTGACCGAAATTGAAAAGGATAGCTCATAAGTGGATATTAAACTGTATTTATTCAGATAATATTATTTCTATATTGTAGTCTTATAGGTGTAGAATAGTTGGTTATACATACTTTTATTATATCAAAAACGAACCTTTTAACAATAAAGAAAGGGTTAAGATGCAATATTGAAAAGTGTGCGTCAGAGAAGTATAAAAGAAGCTACTTTTACTAAGCTTTCAAAATTGGATTCCTCATCCAAACTTTGTCTTTACGATAAATTTAAAACTAATGTCCGTCTGAGGAATATTTAAATTTCAATAATTTATACACAGGCAGTAACAAGACAGAGTTGGTAACGGGAAGGATTTGTTTTCAAAACAATTTCTGTCTTTTCCTAGTCAAAGAAAAATACATCATTACAAATTGGTCACAATTTGAAGATAACAGCAAATATTGTCATTTTTCTTTTGAAACGTTCATTTACAACATGTAAAATCTGCCTTCATAATGAAAATTCAAAATTAAATTCCTTTGTTATCATCTACTCTTCTAAAATGGCACAATGTTTTTTGCTGTTATCAAAAGTCAAAAACCTCTCTTTTCATTTAAAAGACAAAATAATATGTTGGGATTGATTTAATATGATGATAATTATAAACTCATCATAGATTATATGAAATGAAATGTTAAGCTTATAGTAGGTTAGATTTGTGTTCCATCAGAGTGTTGTCTTTGACACCCTTTCCACTACCGATTACGACTATGCTGTTACTTTTTATTAGGTTACATGCCAGAACGTAAAAGAAAGGCATTTTACAGTACTTGTCTTTGTTTGAATTGAGTGGAAGTTCACTTCCATCTACAAATAAATTTAATAAGATACTATAAAAAATACATTCAAGGTTAAAGTGCTGACAATAGATATTCTTAGAAGGTACACAAAAAGGTTGTAACAGAAGAGAACAACAAAAGCATTTTTTCTTTAAATTCTTATCTTGGGTGAAATAAGATTTTTAAACTGGCCTCCATTTAAACCATTCATGTGTAGTTTTACTTTCTGGAAACCCAGCTCATAAGGAGACAATCTTCTTATATAATCTATTATGTTCGTGACAATTGGAAACATAATTACTTGATTTGAATATTCTTTGAATGATTTGATTGTCAGGAAAAACAACAGTGGTCAACACGATTTTTTGGAGTTTGAACATTAAAATTATTAACTTTTATTGAAATAAATGTAACATGTGTCAGGAGTAGTGTAAAATGATCTACACATGTTGAAATGAATATAGAGCACGATATGAAGAAAATATTGGTGTATTATATACAAATTTTTTCGAAAAAGATAATTGGATTAAAAATAATTGCCAGCTGTGAACTATGGAACCAGGAAGTTGGACTTTTTTTATATTGTGTCATATACAATGCAGGCATTGGATCAAGAGAGAAAGTAGAACCGGGGGTTTCCTAAATATTATGTTATAGCTACATGGAAACTGTTTCCAAATGACGTAAGAGATTCAACAATTAATCGATAATTTTCCTTTTAAGGGGTCTCGCGGGTCTAAATCGATTTTTTTTATTTTATATAGGATATCGCTATATTTTTCTATAAATGAACTTTATCTTATACTTAAAAGAAAAGAAAATAACAAAATGGGGTCACCGTACCCTTTCATTTACGCTCCCAATCTGCCTCCGAAAGAAGCATACATTTTTGTAAATTAAGGTACCTTCTTTCTGTTGAACTAATAGGCAATGATAGGAGAAATAGAGGTTATATCGAAATAAAAAAAAGAACTTAATTACACAAATCGCTCAAATTTTACAATAGTTTAGTTTAAGTACAGCTTAATTGAAAATAATAAAAAAAAAATATCGGTCACCGATGAGTTAAAAAATTAATTCCAATATAATGCCAAAAAATGGCACTTTTGTACCAAAAGGGAGATAATTTAGAGCTTTTCAATGGTATCTACATTTAAAAATTCATCTGGGGCTAACACGAGTTTATTTGTTAGAATTATTTTTGTACTATATGATAAAGTAACAACTACTCAAGGCTATGAATAAGATTTGTAATGGAAAATAAATGTTTTCTTTTTTTCTGAAATTTTTATACCCTCGAGCATCCTTAAAAAACAAATACCTCGGTTGCAATGTAATGAAACATCTGATGGTGAATATGACAACACGTATTTTGTGCTTCAATAATATTTAAGATTCTCACTGATTTAAGTACAATTTGCTTTCGTACAATTTTTGTTAAGACCTAATTAACGTATTGTTATCTTATATTGATTGTCTTACATACAAAGGAACATTCGAATATATACTATCAAGATACATAATTTGAAATACATTTTCAATTGCTTGTATGATATGATATAAGACAAAAGATATCTTTAAAGTAAATTTTTACATGCATCATGTCCATTGACTCACTGTTTGGAAGAGAAAAAGAGATAGTTTTCTGATAGTTGTGTTTCTTCCAAAAAGCATATATTAAACAAATGGTGCAATTTTAATATACATTCTTTTATTTATTTTTTTTCTATTCGTTTAACAGCTTTTTTTATTTGTATATACATGGTAAATACACCATAATGCTAGACTTCATTTTACAATAGCTAGCTGCTTTTTGATTTATGTTAACTTTGTCGTATTTTGTATTGGTATCTGTGTTACTAAAATATATGGACTCTAAAGTGGGATGGGGACGCTAAAGTACAATGGTTACGTTAAAGTGCGATGGTCTGCGCTAAAGTCTGATGCCTCTATACGCTAAAGTGCGATGGTCCGCGAAAGTATAGATGTACAAAACGTAGTTTGATTATGACGTTTACAGTGTTTTATACAAACTAAAAATGTAATGCTGGAAGATATGATTTATTAACAACAATGCTTTGTCGGCTGAAGCATATGTGTGTTTTTTTGTCGGGTGCTGGAAGGAGGACTTGTATCTGCAGTTATTTTATAGATACAAAATAGTGTACGCATACATATCCTGCTTTTATTGAAAGCGAACGGATACATTTAAATAATGTTTACGTTAATTGCAGTTCTATAAATTACTTTGCGGTCCCAGTTAAAATATTGTGGATTTTATGGAAAAGTAACGTCTGTAAAACAAAGGTACATGTTTTCATGTGTAAATTATAAGATTGTCCGCTAAATCATTAGTTTGTACATTGTAAGAAAATACAACATGTAATTGCACTCTCTACAAAAATGGAGAAAACTCTGACAATCCTTTCTCTCACATTTAGAATTTAAGCTTTTACAATAAATGTTACACTTTCTGAAAAAGAACGATTTTTGTATTTGTTCATTTGTATTTGTAATTTACAAAAATTACTTTAAGGGGAGGGGATCACATAATTGATAGACTGCGTGAACGGTAAGCTACACGAATGATTCAACTATGTATTACGTCCGAATTGTTAAAAAATCATTTTCAGGAAACATAGTTGTGACACCTAAATTACCTTTTCATACGACCGCAAAAATTTTAATTTTTCATCGTATATTGCCATCACGTTGGCGTCGTCGTCCGAATACTTTTAGTTTTCGCACTCTAACTTTTGTAAAAGTGTATAGAAATCTATGAAATTTTAACACAACGTTTATTACCACAAAAGGAAGGTTTGGATTGATTTTGGGAGTTTTGGTCCCAACATTTTAGGAATTAGGGGCCAAAAAGGGCCAAAATAAGCATTTTCTTGGTTTTCGCACTATAACTTTAGTATAAGTAAATATAAATCTATGAAATTCAAACACAAGGTTTATGACCATAAAAGGAAAGTTGGGTTTCATTTTTGGAGGTTTGGTCCCAACAGTTTAGGAATAAGGGGCCCAAAGGGTCCAAAATTGAACTTTGTTTGATTTCATCAAAAATTGAATAATTGGGGTTCTTTGATATGCCGAATCTAACTGTGTATGTAGATTCTTAATTTTTGGTCCCGTTTTCAAATTGGTCTACATTAAGGTCCAAAGGGTCCAAAATTAAACTTAGTTTGATTTTAACAAAAATTGAATCCTTGGGCTTCTTTGATATGCTGAATCTAAAAATGTACTTAGATTTATGATTATCGGCCCAGTTTTCAAGTTGGTCCAAATCGGGGTCCAAAATTAAACTTTGTTTGATTTCATCAAAAATTGAATAATTGGGGTTCTTTGATATGCCAAATCTTACTGTGTATGTAGATTCTTAATTCTTGGTCCCGTTTTCAAATTGGTCTACATTAAAGTCCCAAGGGTCCAAAATTAAATTAAGTTTGATTTTAACAAAAATTGAATTCTTGGGCTTTTTTGATATGCTGAATCTAAACATATACTTAGATTTTTTATTATGGGCCCAGTTTTCAAGTTGGTTAAAATCAGGATCCAAAATTATTATATTAAGTATTGTGCAATAGCAAGAAATTTTCAATTGCACAGTATTCAGCAATAGCAAGAAATCTTCAATTGCACAGTATTGTGCAATAGCAAGCAATTTTCAATTGCACAGTATTGCGCAATAGCAAGAAATCTTCAATTGCACAGTATTGTGCAATAGTAAATATTTTCAATTGCACAGTATTGCGCAATAGCAAGAAATATCTAATTGCACAATATTGTGCAATAGCAAGAAATTTTCAATTGATTGGAGTTATCTTTCTTTGTCCAGAATAGTAGTTGAATCAACTTAAATTATTGTTTTATACAATATACAATGTATATTCACTTTTAATACCAACTGATAAATTAAAACAATCTTTACCATTCAGTGATAACAAGCACTTTATTTTACATTTTAATATTTTATGATGTATTTAGATGAGTAGTTATTGTTGCAAACTCCATTAGGAATTTGAATTGAAATCAGTTTTGGAAAAAGGGAAAGGGGGATGTGAAAAAAATGGGGGGGGGGGTTAAATTTTTCTCATTTCTGATTTCATAAATAAGAAGAAAATTTCTTCAAACATTTTTTTGAGAGGATTAATATTCAACAGCATAGTGAATTGCTCAAAGGCAAAAAAAATATTTTAAGTTCATTAGACCACATTCATTCTGTGTCAGAAACCTATGCTGTGTGTGTGTGTCAACTATTTAATCACAATCCAAATTTAGAGCTGAATCCAGCTTAAATGTTGTGTCCATACTTGCCCCAACTGTTCAGGGTTCAACCTCTGTGGTCGTATATAGCTGCGCCCTGCGGAGCATCTGGTTAACAATTACAAAAATGTGGTCGGTCTTCTAAATTTAGAAACAATCACTTAAGCCTCCAGGTAATTTATATAGCCTATCACATATCTATAGTTTAGCTACTAAATTTTGCAAAAAGATCTTATAAAGCCATGTACCACGTTCTTTTAGCCCTTATTTCTTACCCTTTTTGTCCATCGCACTTTAGGGTGATATACCATCGGACTTTAGCAAACAAAAAACCATCGCACTTTAGCAAAGACCATCGCTCTTTAGAGTGACCATCGCGCTTTAGAGTACCATCGCACTTTAGAGTCCTACATATGTATGTTTCTCTTTAAGCTTGTATTTTGTAGGGAATTTTTTTTTTGTTACTACAAGTTTTACACCAGTCTTTCCTGTTCCGAAATGTTTTGAAATAATTAAAAAAATTAGACTTAATAACCAAACTTACAATAGTTAGATATCGTACATGTCGTGTAATAGCTATACAAACATACTTAAAAAAGAGACGAAAGATACCAAAGGGACAGTCAAACCTGTGTAAACATGTCTTATTTTTTTTATGATACAAGATATATTTGCACATATACTGTGGATTCATATATATTCGTTGGATACCAATTTTCGTTGATTTCGTGGGTACAGGAGAACATCGAATTCAAATGTTCAACGAATAACACACGAATGTGCTCAGACGTTGCATAATCCACGAATTAAAAATTTTCATGAATATTCAAGTTTTCCTAAAACCACGAAAATTGGTTACCACGAAAATAAATGAATCCACAGTATCGAAGACTATGAGTTTTGTTCTTTTCTCTTCATTCTTTTTTTTATTATTTATTTTCAAAACTATATTATGACATCATGATGCTTCAAATTGCTCAACAGAATTTGTGTAATGTTTTTGACAACTATAATGCACCTAAACATATCATATGTATTTTAGAACATCATTTGAAGAGGATATCAAAGCAGGGGTTCGTATTTTCAACTTTCTAAACATTTACACAAATTAAAGGTACATATAATCAAATTGTGTATGTTAGACGCAGCTTATATCTACACTTAAGCCATGAGTGGGGCTCGCATCAAAACAGATTGAAGATCAAATCAAATATGAAATTGTCCAGCATTTAATTAAAGGCAACACTAGTTTACCGCTGTTTAATAGTCATAAATCTATGCATAAAAACAAATCAAGGAAGCAAATCATGCAAACAACAGAATAACGGAAGTGCAACAAAATCAAACACATAATACACAGATACCTCCCGCGTATATGACAATGTTAAAAATACCGCAAAAATGACATAACGTGCAAATATACACAAAAACACTTGTAAAGATAAATACACAAATACATGACATTAAAAATTGTATACTGTGTAATAACAATGGACACTTCCTTTGAATTTACGACAGTACACCAGGAAACAAACAAAGTTGAGAGAGAGTTTGCAATAGAGTTATTTAAAATTATTCAAAATTTTATAAACAGTTATTTAAAAGAAATGTATACATCAGTCAAGTTTCATGTCAGCATGTACAAGTGATATCAAAGTCGACAGATCATCAATTTATTGCTCTAAACGTAGATGAAGAAATCATAATATCAATATTTATTATCATGACACAAAAAATAACACCAACATTTTTTATTTGATTGAGAATATTGTTTGTCTGAAAGCTTTAAAAAAATTGTTTTACCTGAATAATCATTTTTTATATAGATAACTTCACAATATTTTGACTATTTTTTTCAAATTGCAAGCGTAGAAATATTGGACCGGTTAATAGCTTCCAACTTTTGGACCTCGAGGAAACTATTTGACCGCAAGCGTCATTATATTTCGCGGAATTTTCAATGCAGCTACGGGATTGGGGGATTTTTGAAAATATCGCAATAATAACGACGTGGCTTTTTACATATTTAACTAGGGTTGACGTCAATGCAAGATGTAGCCGTAGCATTTCAGAAAATTTATGTTGTATGGTTGGGTTTGTGCTTTATTTATTCAGATGGTTGAGTTATCACCGCCATTTTCTCTCTGTTTTCTTTTTTTGCGGTCGTACATTGATATCACGTCGTCGTTGGGTGGATTGGGGTCTCAATACGCAACAGCATAGTATATTGCACAAAAGCAAAAAAAAGGGAGGTTAAACAAGAAATATTTTTTGGGGAAGGGGTGGGTGGGGGTGGGGGACAATTCGCAACAGCATAGGGTATTGCACAAAGGCAAACAATTGAGTATAAATTCAAATCATATAACCAATTCTACATTTGTAAGTTCTTTGAATACAGTTATTATGTGTCAGAAACCTATTATATGTCGAATATTTAATTGCAATCAGAAATCAGACCTGTATCAAGCGCGAATATTGTGTTCATTTTTGCCCGAACTGTTTAGGGTTGGACATCTACGAATGTATTCAGCTGCACTGAGAGAAGCAATTTATTCAATATGATAGAACCCTTACCGACTAGATATTTGTGGAACAGTAAGTTTAATGTCCCCTCGGATACAACTATTGCCATCGGCTACGTCTCAGGACAATAGTTGCACCTCAGGGGACAATAAATTTACTATTCCACTGAATATACAATATATATATCATCTTCAAATATATTTGCAATACAATAAATAAAAATAAATAAATAAATAATCTTTATTTTAAGAGGATGATCCCATTAGTTAAAATTTATCTTCCTGAGAGTCCTCAAAATAATAATAACACATTTATAAGTACATAGAGTATTATAAAGTTATATTATTCACAATATACAATTGTATTTAAATAATAATGAAAAAGCATATTAATTTGCACAATTGATGAAAAATTTGTAACATTTTGTTTTAAAAGATACAAGTGTATTACTCATTTTTATTTCATTTGTAACTGTTCCATATTTGAGAACCTGAATATGTAAATGTTTTCTTAATGAACATTAAATAACCATTTTAATAAAAAAAAAATATCGACTACCATTTAAAAGATAATAAACGTTCAAAATAATTTGTAAAGTCAATTCAACACACAACTTCAGACAGAAACAATTCATGGGGATAATCATGATAGTGATGATTATAAGAACATCAATAAGATTTGTTTTTGTAACTTATAAATGGTTTGTTAAGATGTTAGAAGGTGACAGATTTAAGAGAGCACTAGCTACCAGATATAAAAAAAAATATAAAGATTGTTTTTTGTTCAATCATTAAGAAAGTAAAATAGTGATATAGATTATTGCTTTTAGCAATCAGTATGGTTCAGTTTTGTTAAAATAAGCAAAACACATTGATGATTAATTATTCACTTGCAAGTTAACCCCTTAGCATGTGGATACCGGATACCGCATGAATCGTGCGTGTCCAGTTATTTAAAAGAATTGAATGTCAATATTGAAAATTTAAACAAAGTTAACTAATTTAACTGACTGATTCGATTCACACAAAAATATTCATAATCAGGTAAAAAGACAATTAACCTATAATTTTAATTTATAATACAAGATTAAACAGACCTAGAAAATCCAATTGCACGATTTCACTATCTTATTTATATCTATATTTATGTTTATGTTCCTTATACATTGTGTCCCCATCAGAGTTCTTCGGAGGTCAATTCAATAGTTACATAGATGGCGTCTAGACTGAAATAGACAAGAAACGAAGTTACATATATTGAGTCCATGACCTGTCAATTGTTTAATTTAACTACCTAAGTCTACCTAAATGTTTCCAAACGCAGGAGATCTGAGTTTGCTCATCTTTATTTGGCTCTGGTTCATCGTCACTAACTACACTTGTGCTACTTCTGGTGTTATAGGTGTATTCAGTGTGAAAGTAAATTAGTTATAAATCATTAGGTGTTCTTTCCAATGCTTGTCTAGACGATTTCCAAAAATATTCAATTCTTTGCAGTCACTACGATGACTGGTAGGCTGTTTCATACTTCCACTACTCTGTTAGTAAAGTAGTATCCTTATGTCTAGTCTGCTTTTGATTTTTAACCAATTTCATCGAGTTGCCTCTTATTGTCGAGCTGGTACCGGTGTTACGAATGAAAAAACATTTCTGTTACTTTTGAGTCATATACCCCTGTTTGTTGATTTCTTTAATTTTAAAGTTAGCATTGCTAGATTCTTCAATATATGGTATATTTTCAATAAATGTATCATCATTATCGTCTTCTACAGTAAAACACTAGTGAAAAGTTCAGCCAGTACCTCAACCTTTTCTGTATCTGTACTTGCAATAAAGTTTTTACTATCTCTTTGAAACGCCACTTTTAGATTTTCGCTTTGCATTAACATAAGACCAAAAGGTTTTACAGTTTGTTTTTGCAGACTCTGCTATAAACTTCTCCTGAATTTTATACAACGACCGCAAAAATTGAAAATTTTTTGGTCGTATATTGGTATGACGTCGTCCGAAGACATTTGGTTTTCGCACTCTAATTTTAGTATAAGTAAATAGAAATCTATGAAATTGAAACACAAGGTTTATGACCATAAAAGGAAGGTTGGGATGGATTTTGGGAGTTTTGGTCCAAACAGTTTAGGAATTATGGGCCAAAAGGGCCAAAAGAAGCACTTTTCTTGGTTTTCGCACAATAACTTTAGTATGAGTAAACAGAAATCTATGAAATTTTAACATAAGGTTAATGACCACAAAAGGAAGGTTGGGATTGATTTTGGGAGTTTTGGTCCCAACAGTTTAGGAATTAGGGCCGAAAAAGGTCCCAAATAAGCATTTTTCTTTGTTTTCGCACAATAACTTTAGTACAAGTATATAGAAATCTATGAAATTTTAACACAAGGTTCATGACCACAAAAGGAAAGTTGGGATTGATTTTGGGAGTTTTGGTCTCAACAGTTTAGGAATTAAGGGCCAAAAGGGTCAAAAATTTAACTTTGTTTGATTTCATCAAAAAATGAATTATATGGGTTCTTTGATATGCCAAATCTAACCGTGTATTTAGATTCTTAATTTTTGGTCCTGTTTTCAAATTGTTTTACATTAAGGTCCAAAGGGTCCAAAATTAAACTTAGTTTGATTTTAACAAAACATGAATTCTTGGGTTTCTTTGATATGCTGAATCTAAACATGTACTTAGATTTTTGATAACGGGCCCAGTTTAACAAATTGGTCCAAATCGGGGTCCAAAATTAAACTTTGTTTGATTTCAACAAAAATTGAATATATGGGGTTCTTCAATATGCTGAATCTAACCATGTATTTAGATTTTTAATATTTGGGCCAAGTTATCAAATTGGTCCTCATTGAGGTCTACTGGGTCTAAAATTGAACATTATTTGATTTCATCAAAAATTGAATTCTTTGAGTTCTATGATATGCTGAATCTAATCATTTATTTAGATTTTAGATATTGGACAATAATAGGTAAATGTCCAACTTAAAATTTTTAAGTTTTAAGTTTAAGTTCTTAGACCACATTCATTCTGTGTTAGAAACCTATGTTGTGTAAAGTATTTAATCACAATCAAATTCAGAGCAGTATCAAGCTTAAATGTTGTGTCCATACTTGCCCCAACTCACTGGTCAGGGTTCGACCTCTGCGGTCATATAAAGCTGCGCCCTGCGGAGCATCTGGTTCCTTTTTTTTCAACTGTTGCTTTTGCTTTATTTCGAGCTTTAGTATACACTCTGAAACTTTCGTTATCTCTGTTGTTTCTATATTTCCCCATAGTCTATTTTATGTCCTGATTGATAATCGAGCCTCAGCACTAAGAGGTGTTTTAAATTTCTTCTTTGATATATGATTTTTAGGTATATTTAAATTTCAAACATCAGATAATTTGTCCATGAACGTGCTAACTTTATTTTTTATATTTATATTTTTATTATGTTCCTTTAATCAACTTGTTGTAAAATACCAAAATATTATGGTCACTGTGCCCAATCGGGTCTTGATATTTTAAAAATATTCTGGATAACGTTTTTATCATTTACTAATATAAGATCAAGCAATGTTTATTCTTGGTTAAAACGATATCGTGTTGGTTTATCTACCATCTGTTGATAGTAAAAATCATATATTCATTCTAAAAAGTTAGTACTAATATTTTCTTTAGCATTTTATATCAGGAAAATTGAAATCGCCTGTCAAGCGCACATGTGATTATGAGTCTTCTAATTTGCTAACATTCGCAACTAAATCTTTTAATGCTTTGTGTTGTTCTACAGAAGACGATGGACTCCAAGACTTATAAATACAACCTATTAATAGTTTATTATTATTCACTAGGTTTACCTTTAAGCAAATATATTCCTTAAATTCATGCTTAATGTCTATCTCAACTGCTTGAAGTTCGTGTTTTACATAAACAATAATTCCACGAATATTGTTTGTTGGAAAATTTTCAGGAAAGATGTTATATCCATCAACTGATAATTCTTCCTTTTAAAATTAGGAGATAACTGTATTGTATTTTAAGCTCCGACGGCATCAATTGGGGATTTGATGGTCGCAAATGAAGTTTACTGGCGACACGTTAGCGGAGACAGTAAACGGATATTTGCGACCATCAAATTCCAAATTGATGCCGCCGGAGCTTAAAATACAATATTGTTATCTCCATTCTAATGAAACCGACAGAAAACAAGGTTAAAACATGTATTTAAAATCTGTCATATGCCGTCTGCGCTTGCGCGTACGTCCCATAGCATCAATTATCAATTGATGCCATGTAAGAAAGTGACGTTATCCAATCAAAATGAACGTTACGAACGTTGTTGCATTAGAATACGGTATATACTATTCTTTGGAAGAACTTCAGTTCTTATTATGATATCAGGATCTGATTCTTCGTTAATAAATCTTGTTTTTAAACTCATCAAGTTTGTTTATAAAACTATAATCTGCGTTACTATAAACACATTTAGTTCAGATAAAACACTTGTCGTTAAAATGCTTGTCACCAAAAACTTTGAAAGAATTTACATACTTTACACTGTCATCTTTTGGTATTACTCTCTCATTAATACCTTTACTATTCTTCTTGCCCAGGGGGCACACGAACTATGAAGTGGTATTTAAAGAAATCATGGATTCTACATTTTTCATGATAAAAATGCACTCATAGATATAATCGTGTAGCCAGTATTTATGTACTAGTATGTTATACTTTTTATATGGTGTAAAAATCGTTGTTGGAATTATTCTGAAGTAAGAAACATATTTACTTCGTATAATGTTCTGACTCCTCGAAGGCGTTAGCTCTATTGTTTGTCCTTTTTGGTTCTCATCTCTTCAATTGTAATAGGTATTGGATTTCATATAGTTTGGCTTCGCTCATCACCGAGACATCTATTGGTGGCATGCCTGTCGTAGTAAAAGTGGAAAAGATAATGTTATTATAAAAATCTTGATAATTTCCATTTTAAATATCCATTTCTTGTCTACTATTGAACTAGTATTTTGGTGTTGAGTTGAAAATATACTTGTTTGAATGTAACTAATATAATTCGTTAAATAAAAAGCATGACTTGTATTTTTAGCGTATGATCCCTGTTATCAGCGAAAATCTGAAAAAATTGTGTGATCATAGGAAATTAGTCTCTGGATCTGATATAATAAAAATAAAAGAACAAAGGTATGTGTGATAAAAAGGTAATTGTGATTTAACAAAAATAACCTACAACATAAACAAAATACTTTCTTAGTTGTTTATTAGTTGTATAAAGAGATCGGCTAGTTATTTTGACCAGATTGCACTATCATTCCGTTTTAGTTTTGAAGATATAAAGACATTTTCTTCGGAATCCACATCAAAATTCAAAGATATGTAATCAACCATACATTTAAAAATTATCTGCTTATGCGCTTGACTTCGTACGATTGATGAAGACTTTCTTATCTAACTCTAAACATTGTTCCTCTATGGGCCTTAATGTAGTACTTCAAAACATTTACATCAGAGATTTAAGTTGTGTCATAAAATTGTTCGTATGTACAACAATGATAGACACTTTCTGTAAAATTATTCATGGCCAATATATACGAGGCTCTGATTAATTAAAAGCAACCATACATTGTCTCATTGGCACTCACACCACATCTTCCTATATCTATATAAGAAGTATGGAGATTATGAAGCTCCATCCCTCTATCATGTTTTTATATTCATGTTATTGACTTAAAGACTTTATTATATCACTGTTTTTACAAGATAGAGGATGCATTTATGAAATTGTTTTATTTTCACACGTTCTAATTGTGTATGTTTTTTAAATAGGATATCCAATTCCGAAACAACTCATTTGAGAATATCAAAGACTACTAGGCCGATACAGGAGGTAAGTCCGCATAAAAATTGAAAAGACTAAATCAAATGTTATGTAATTTAACAATATAGACTATGGTAAAGCAGTATAAACCCTTTCAAATCTGTATTTTGGTATATCAAGTACAATTTCAAAATTATATGTTTTAAGAAAATAAAAAGAAAAAATGGGGTCAACGAACTTGTTTTCTTCTTACAAATAAAGATAAAAAATTTCCTTATTATTCCAGTCTACAATTTGTACTAAAAGAGTTATCTCTCCTTAAATGGCTCATTTGAAAACATGATTCTAAAAACGAAACAAAAATGATATTTGTTTGAATATTTTGTATAATACAATAAATCAACAAGTGTTCTTTATATGAATACATAGTCCTACCATTAAATTCCAAATCTGTCTCCAAATTTGCAGATTTGGCTAAATAACTTTACACATTTGGTACTGCGATTGTGCAATTCACGATGGCAGTATACCATGAATCTACCTTAACTATTCTTTACTCTTAAGTGGGTGGATTCAAAATTTAGAAAATTCCAATAAAAACACTTTGTGGTTTCAAGCTCCACCAGACGTACTGTAAATGGTGTTGATAGTTAGAAGGTGAAGAAAAAACGCGGTGAAAAATGCATTTATGTAGATGACGACATTAATTTTTTTATCATTAACGGACACATTTTGATGTATTTTTTTATAAATCATAGCCCGATCATTTGCCGTAAGATGAAAAATACAATATCCCTATTTTACGTTGTAGTTTCTTTGACCATTTTATTTGGATTTATTTTCTACAATAGATTCTTCGTTCGAAGAATAACAAATAATGGTTATGAAATGTAGTTTGAATATACTATCATACTTACCCCTGGGTGAGCGACTTTCTCAATGCTTTGAATATTTAATTCTGTTTAAAAAAAGATGTTTTATTAATTCAACTTTAATCTACAATTTCGTCTGTTTCAAGAAGTCGTAAATTTTGCCGATACTATTTTTTCATCATCTGATATATGTGCTTGTTATATGATACCTTTATATCATCTTGATTAAAAGTCTAAACTGTATATATTTTAGGATCAGGAACATGCAGAGAGACTAAAGTCAGATGGATATTCCGATAATGGAGACAGGTATTAATTGTTAATAAAGAAAATTATATAGACACCTGTATTTGTTTTAATCAGTATGAGGAAATCTATGTTTAGAAGGCATTATTTGATTAAAAACCGCTATTCATATCTGTAAATTATTCAGAAATTGAATGTTGATCGAAAACCTTCAATTGTTATCTGGATAACAATATATGAATAAGCTCTTTCCACGTGTACCTTTCTGTGAATAGACCTTTTAATTTGTTCTGAGCATAATTATAATTATCTGTTTTTCTTCCACTACTTTTGATCCTTGATAAAAGAATTTAGTTTGAATGATGTCGATAAAAAAATTGATTTATGATATCGAACAGTTCATTCGCTTTATAAATACCGTTTAACTGAACACTTTTCCTTCAAAGAGTTATCTCCCAAAACACTGTTATCATAGTTATTGTTACTTCTTTGCAACCTTGAGAGAAACCGATGAATATTATACCAAATGCCGATATATATATTATACAAAAATTAAGGTACGGTAAATTTGGCGTTCTAGATTTTGACTTTTGCTATTAATGCATATTTATAGATAATAAATCTATGCTACCTTTTGAATAAGGATAAAAGGCAGACTTAACTGTTGTATAGCTTTATCTCAAGTTCGATTGGATAGATGCGTTCAAGATTGTCACAAAGTATTTAACTATTTAGAGAGAACAATCAATTATATAGCGGAAACAAAAGTGGAAAGATAATGTTTTCTCATTTTCCTAATTCCTAAGAAATGTCTTTAGGGTGTCAGTCTCGTACAAATAGAATAACAAGTTGGCAAGAAAAAGGGCGCAGTTTGTTCCCTCGGGAATACCGATTGTTTGTTGAAAACATGTCCTTCAAAATCAAGCATCTCAAAAAGGTCAGTTGCACAGAATCTTTGTTTGACATAATCGAATTGCGCGTAGGAGATAATTGTACTCCCTCAACGTTTTCTGTTTTGTTATTGCCATAACCATGTAACTTTGACCACAACTCATGCGTTTTAAGATTGACTCTAATTTTTCTGTAAGCTATGTATGACAAAAGAGGGACGAAAGATACCAAAGGGACAGTCAAACTCATAAATCTAAAACAAACTGACAACGCAATGGCTTATCAATTGACATTTGTTTTTTAAAGGAATAATCCCCAGACCCAACCAGGTAGGAATGGTGAAATAGTATTGTCAAAAACTACAAAGATTGTACCTGAGGTAAGTACGTTTAAAAATTCATATATCAATAAATGACTTAAATTATTACTTAACATAGAGGATAGACAATGAAAAAGATGCAAACATATGTCATTGCTTACCATTAAAATATACATTTGTTATTCTCTAATTCTGATTTAGGCGAGTGCAAAAGTGGTAAACGGCATGATAAACATTTATTTTAGCATAGATATATATATTTATCCTGTAATTGGGTGTTATACTATATAGAAACATCCCTACAGATATCGCTATGCTGTATCTGTATACTATACAAATATCGCTTTAAAGCTCCGCCTACTGACCGACTGAGTATTGTATGAACCTGCGTGACCTCAGAATGTGTATTGCAGTCGCATTTTAACGACGTATCTTTGGCGAATTAACGATTACATTTTTACGTTCTGTTTGTTTGTAAACATTTCTTTAGAGCAATAAGAATCACACCAATTTTCTGATAACATACACACATCAACAGCAGATTTGTCTACGATGACAACTATCGATTTCAAAACTTGAATGTGTATGATTGTGTAACAAAAACAACCATGTCAATTTCAGCATGCATGTTTGGTGAATGTCAAGTCTGAAGCGTAGGAAAACTTGAACACTTCTGTTTCAAATTGGACAATGTTTTGTTATTTGTTTTTACTGTTGAAATTAGTTGTTATGTTAAAGTAGATAATTATTCAACTTGAGCGATGTATTATTGTTGACCATTCGAGATTCTTTTTATGCAAACCCGTCTTCAGCTGAATGTGTGATTACTGTATCGTATTACTACACGGGCCTCGAGGGATTTCAAATCGAAAATAAATGCAAAACATGTGTTTTTGTGTCTTTCAAAAAACAAATAATATACAGAATTAATTGCAGGCTAAAGACAATAACTGTTTAGTGTCTTTAAATATCAGCTGTATTTGTACTCGGCTCGAAACAGGTGTAATAGCTCGCTAAAAGCTTGCATGCACCTTGTTTCCTAGCCTCGTACAAATACAGCTGATGTTTAAGGCACTAAACAGTTATTGTATTTATAATATAATATATAACTCGTCTAAACATCGACTCAACAATGTCAGATCTGTGAAAGCAAATTTTTTGTTCTCCCCTCGCCGGGAGTCGAACCCATGCTTCTGAGATATCGTGACACCAAATTGCCTGCACTGTAGCCGTCCCGCCACACGACCACCTGGGCCTCACTAATAATAAATCTTTCGGATTAATTAATGTAAGATACAGTCACAGAAAATAATGTATCTTACATTAATTTGTAGGATCCTTTACTATAGATAATTGAGCTGATCTGTAACAATAAGATATCCATGCCTTATATATCATATACTGTAGTACGACGCTAGATTAAAACTGACGAGGAAAGGTAACACACGGCTACCGAAAGCTTTATTATAAGTGAAGCCAAGGTGGTCGTGTGGTCTAGCGGGAAGGCTAAAGTGCAGGCGATTTGGTTTCACGATATCTCAGTAGCATGGGTTCAAATACCGGCGAGGGGAGAACAAAAAGTTTGCGTAAGCAAATTTACAGATCTAACATTGTTGGGTTAATGTTAAGACGAGTTGTTTATACATAATGTACACAGCCATATATCACCATCATTGCTGGTGATCCGGTGGATAAATCTGTTGTAAAGTTGTCACTGACTCAGACGTACTTTAATATAATATAGATATATATATATATAAGTCTGCATTACCTTTAAAAGTATTTCACCACTTTTTGTTGATCATTTTTAAAACAAACAGCTGATAATTATTTTGAGATGATGAAAATAAGTTCATGAGAGCTATTATGCATGTGATAACAGCGAAACGGGACATCCTAGATAATCTACAACAATATATAAAACTGTTATCATATCAACTGAATTGTTAAATATAAATTTAATATATATCAAAATACTCAAAGGGTCATATTTTGTTCGAAGGTACCATAGTTTTTTTGGTTTTGTGAACATTTGTTTAAAAGTATATCAACACACGAAAAGAGGAGGCACTTACTTTAGAAACTAATAGGTCGAAGATAAACCGGCAACAACAAATATACAGATCACATTATAGAAAACGAAAAAACTGAGCGACAAGAACCCCATTCAAAACTACACAGAAATACAATATATATCAATGAAGTATTAAAATGTACAATTATACTTTTTTTAGAGTCCTGTGAAGAATGAAAAACTAGCAGAATATAGTGACAGTACAGAAAGGTAAAGAATATTTAAACACTTTTAATGATGAGATGGCTGTAAGCAACTCTACGTTACCATCTGTTCTCAACAATGAACAAAATCAATACCATATAGCAACCTATGAAGGGTCAAAATGTAATAATGTGACACTATTAAACGCGAAAACAAACTGCACGTACAAAAGTACAACACAATTATCAATGTCTGAGAGCGACTTAAGGAGGTAGACCTTGGCTAAGGAAAATAACTCTTGAAATCATCAGTACGTTTTTGTCAACCATTTTCATAAATATATTATAAGCTTTTATGTTACATAGATTATTTCCAATCTGTTTCAGGTAAATGCTGAAAATACATAGATAAAACTTGACTTTTACAAACACATAACTGATTTAAAGAGTTATCTCCCTGAACCAAGGTCTACTCCCTTAAGACAACTACTTACAAATGCATCTTTAATGACAGAACAGATGTGGTTGGTTTAAGGTGTTTATTTGCTGGTGCCCAACTCAGTTTCTAAAGACAATGGTATGATAGCACAGAATAAGAATCAACTGAAAAATTCAATTGTAAACGCGTTTTTATATCAGAACAAAACAAAATGAACAATATGAGCAAACATAAAGAATACAACAACTTTTTAAATTCTAGCTAAGGCAAGGTAAATGGTGTCCGGTTGGTATTGTGGTTTTTCGAGTGATTGGATCGGATTTAAGCATTTTGAGCAAATCTGACAAGGAGGGAAAATGTTAATCAGGTCATAATCTATCTGCCTTGATATTTTCAGACGCGTAAAGTCAACCCGTTGTTGAGTTGCTGCCCCTGAATTAATAACTTAAGGACATTTTGCAGTTATTGGTTATTATCTTATATATCATAATAGATAGAGATAAACTGTAAAAAGCAAAATGCTTTGACAAAGTTAGATTTACAAATAAGTGAACATGATCAAAATTGTTATTGTTCAGTCAGGTTTTTACATTTTTTTAAATTTAAATAAACTTTTAAAAAAGTTTTCTCCTCTGAAATTGAAGAGACAGGTCTAAACAAGCTTGGCAACAATTCTGATTAGGATATTTTGATAAAAAAAAACATTCAAATGACCCGCCTCCCAAATTAGATTAAGATTAAGAATTTCAAAATATTTGTTAGAACATTCTACACATTTTTCAAAACTGTATATAATTAAATATAATTTTATTTTTAGTTTTTTGAAAAATTGATATTTTTTATCATTTGGAGAATATTGGAGAATATTGTTCTTTCTTTACTTGGATTTTTTTTTTTGTTTCAAAAAAAAAATATCCTTCTATTAATTTCATTCTATTTTTTCTTATTATTATTCCTATTTCCTAAATTTTAATTTTCATAATTTTGTCAAAACTGTTTGGAAATATCTGTCCATATCTAAATATATGCTCTCATTTTTAGTGACAGTCTTAATTTCGTTTTGAAGCTTACTGATTATTTGTTTAATTGTGTATTTAAAGTATTGTCCCCGAGTTTCAGTTCATGATTTTTAACCGTTCGTAATTTATTTACCTCTAAGCGTATCTAATTGTTGGATTTACTTTATATCCGTTATCATCCGAAACATACATGATATATTTTGCCTCTGTATGCGGTTCTCACGACCGTTTTAAAAATGAACCCATTGATTTCTTATATATCATTATACTGCTAGGTTATGGTCAAATGTTTTCAGAACAAACAGTTATCTCTTAATTGAAAATGGTTAAATTGATCAACACAGTTATCTGTCTTTTTATTTTGCCATGTGATTATGGACTTTCCGAATTGATTTTTCTCTAAGTTCAGTATTTTTGTGATTTTACTTTATACTTATTCAGAATATATGATTTTGTTGAAATGTTTAATTTCAGTTACAAACCAGAAAAAGTCGGTTTTAAGCCGAAGGAGGTGTTTGTCCTTATTCACATTTTCTTCAAAAATCATTTACCATTTGTTAAACAAAACCTGGACGTTCTAACAACACGGACAATGTAATAAAATTTAGGTTAATTAGACCGAAGCTGTTCGTCATTTATGCTCAAAACTTTTATAATATTCAAAATAACATGGATTGTTATGAATAAACTATTTAATTTCGAAATAGCAGTTTATTGACAAGATTTCATGTTTTATCAATCGAAAAAATATGATCTCAGCCATACACTATACCTACCGCGTAATTGAAAATTGCATTTAAAAATATTCATGGCATTGCCATATTAACAAATGTTCATCTCATATTGTCGTATATACAACAAGTCTCCAAAGAGAAACATAGATTTCAATTTGATTATCAACCAGATGCTCTGCAGGGCGCAGCTTTATACGACCGCAGAGGTCGAACCCTGAAAGGTTGGGGCTAGTATGGACACAACATTCAAACTGGATACAGCTCTGAATTTGGATTGTGATTAAAAAGTTGACACAGCATAGGTTTCTTACACAGAATGAATGTGGTCTAATGAACTTAAAATGTTTTTTTTTTTTGCTTTTGAGCAATTCAGTATGCTGAATATTAATCCTTTGATATTTAAAGAAATTTTCTTTTTCGTTTCTGAAATCTGAAATAAGAAAAATTGAACCCCACCTTTTTTTTCACCTCCCCCTTTCCCCAATTCCAAAAATGATCTCAATTCAAATTTCTTATGGAGTTTTCAACTATAACTACTAATTTAAATACATCATAAAATATTAAATGTCATACAGTCATGATTTAAGTTGATTTAACTACTATTCTGGACAAAGAAAGATAACTCCAATGCAACATTTTATATTGGCAAATTTCCAATGAAGTTCATTAAACTAAAGTTTTTGACAAATTTCCAATGGAATTTATTTATAATAAAGTTTTTGGCAAATTTCCAATATACATAACTTAAGAGCAGTTAAGGTGAGATATAAAAATGAGTTTCAATTACCAATTTTACACTGCTTTTAAATTATGTTTGGAACTTAGGTAATTATCCATAAACCTGGAAACCCTTTCCCCCCCTTATTCCTTAACAGTTTAACTCCCAAAGACAATTCTTACCATCCCTTGTGGTATTCCAATATCCAAAATCTAAATACATGGTTAGATTCATCATATCAAAGAACTCCAAGAATTCAATTTTTGATGAAATCAAATAAAGTTCAATTTTGGACCCTTTATACCTTAATGTGAACCAATTTGATAACCGGTCCTAAATATTAAAAATCTAAATACATGGTTAGATTCAGCATATTGAGGAACCCCATATATTGAATTTTTGTTTAATTTTGTACCCCGATTTGGAACAACTTGAAAACTGTGCCCATAATAAAAAAAAAATGTTTAAATTCAGCATATCAAAGAACCCCAAGAATTCAATTTTTGTTAAAATCAAACTAAGTTTAATTTTGGACCCTTTGGGCCTTAAAGTAGACCAATTTGAAAACGGAACCAAATATTAAGAATCAAAATACACGGTTAGATTCAGAATATCAGAGAACCCCAAATAGTTCAATTTTTGATAAAATCAAAACAAGTTTAATTTTGGCCCCTTTTGGCCACTAATTCGTTGGGACCAAAACTCCCGAAATCAATCCCAACCTTCCTTTAAAGGTCATAAACCTTGTGTTTAAATTTCATTGATTTCTATTTACTTATACTAAAGTTATTGTGCAAAAACCAAAAATAATGCTTATTTGTGCAATTTTTTGGCCCCTTATTCCTAAACTGTTGGGACCTCAACTCCCAAAATCAATCCCAACCTTCCTTTTAAGGTCATAAACCTTGCGTTTAAATTTCATTGATTTCTATTTACTTGTACTAAAGTTATTGTGCAAAAACCAAGAATAATGCTTATTTGGGCCCTTTTTTGGCCCCTAATTCCAAGTTCTTGTCCATTCGTTTTTGATGCGTTTTGTTATTTGATTTTGCCATTTGATTATGGATTTTCCGAATTGATTTTCCTCTAAGTTCAGTATTTTTGTGATTTTACTTTTTCCTAAACTGTTGAAACGAAAACTCCCAAAATCAATCCCAACCTTTTTTTGTGGTCATAAACCTTGTGTCAAAATTTCTTAGATTTTAATTTACTAAAACTTAAGTTATAGTGTGAAAACCAAGAAATGTTTATTTGGGCACTTTTTGGCCCCTTATTCCTAAACTGTTGGGACCAAAACTCCCAAAATCAATCCCAACCTTACTTTTGTCGTCATAAACCTTGTGTTTAAATTTCATAGATTTCTATTGACTTATACTAAAGTTATAGTGCGAAAACCAAAAGTATTTTTGGGTTTTATTAATATTTTTTTTCCAGTTGTCGGACAATACTTATAACTCAAAAAGATTTTCACCAATTTGCAAGAAACTTTATTCAATTGTTTATTTCTATCGATTTGAGCTTTCTTTTAATTTTTATAAATTTCAGATTACAAAAAGGGAGATATCCCAGTTTTCAGACCATAACTCAAACATGCTTTCAGCATCTTCTTTATGAAACTTTGGTAAATCATTAAAATCTTTTTTTGTAAGCCTTGTTGATTTTTATAAATTTTCGATTTTACGTGTCCGAGCTATAAGATTTGTTTGTTTATAGTCTGACAAGTATTGCACAACAGCACAATATATTGTACAATATTATAGTGTATTGCACAAAAGCAAAAAAGGGGTTAATTTTTACTCTTTTTTTGGGGGGGGGGGGGGTAATTTCACACAGGCACAGTGTATTGTAGAGAAGCAAAAAAATGAAGATCAATTTAATTCAAAACACTTATTCTAAGTTATTTGACTACAGTTTTTCTGTGTCCGAAAGCTAAATAAAATTCAAATTCAGAACTGTTTCAAGCGCGAATATTGTGTCCATTTTCACCCAAACTGTTCAGGGTTAGACCTGCGGGGTCTAATTAAGCTACGCCCAGGGAAGCAATTTATTATTTTTTAGAAGGCCTCCAGTTCAGCAGACCCAATCAGCTAGTAAAAAAAGTGCGATAAGGATTTCCAAAACAACTGAGCCGATATATGACAATTATGATGTAAGTTTGCATAAAGTTAATAAATTAAAAATTGACCTTTCTTTTTTGTCAAATAAGTTATTATATAACATATTAGTAAAGAAAAAGGTTGTGAAACCGATGGGTATAAATGTATGGTTAAACGTATTACCATTACAGATGGAATTTCATTTGAAACCATTGTACAACTTTATTTTCTACTATTTGGAGAAAATAAATTGAAGATGGACACTTTTACAAAGTGTATTACTTTCTACAAGGTTATAGTTTAGTGGGAAGGAAACAGACAATGATTTAAGTAACAAATGCTTTACTGAAGAAGATTATCAACATTATTTTATGTCATGTTCTTTTTTAAAAGATTTTTTGGGAAAAATTCATATTTGTTCGCAAAAAGTAAATATAGAAAAATATATCACATTGCTTTTGGCTATAAACTATCTGATAAATATTACTTTGGCTTTAATTATCTTATTGCAATTATTGAATTTTTAATTAGTAAATCCTATTATGTATCTGATCAGAAAATGAAATGATGTATTTTGCCTATTCACTAGAGAATTTAAAAAAATAAGGTACTATTCAAAGAAGTTAGAAAAAGTTAAATTAATTATGTTAATATTAAGAAACATTATTTCCTGCAAAAACACACTCCATTATTGTTCTTTGTTTTATACATATCATTGACTTTATTATCCGTTGCAATATAACAAATAACTGATCCGCATTTAAATAACGATATATACTTGACCAAAGAAAGAAACACATTAAGGATTTAAAAGAATTTTAAAACACGTGTTTTTGATAAAAAAAAATAAATGTATATAGAATTTCACAATTGAGTAAATTCCCGCGGGATTGATGAATGAAAGCTAGTTTATCACAAAAAGAAATATTTCCAGTCACACTTTAATGAGTACCTTGTATGACCACTTAGCACAAGCAATTTTGCTGTGTATCTTATTTTCATGGACTCTATCAATGTGCCTTGTAAGTGGAATTACTCGCCAGTCCTCTTTCAACATTTGTCGGAGCTGACCAAGGAATTGATGAGGATTTTGTTGTATTTGGTACAGTTAGTCATGATTATTGTGGTACGCGGATTCTGATGTTTTATTGTTTGGTTTTGTTGTGGTATTACACCGTTTCAATGGTAAACCTGAAATCCTTTTCAATTCAGAATGGTGTCTTGTACGACCCGCTTTTAAAAAAGGTGATATTATTCTAACGTACAACCCCAGTTCTGGTAGGTTGGTATAGTAGGGGAAGAGTATATTCAACATTACAAGTTATGACAAATTATTACAAATCGGCCACCACGCTATCTTGGTTTTAAGAACTTGAACGAGCACTTTGTCCCCTCCTTTGATTTATTTTTTAGAAGGCTACATATCTAAGCTTTTGACTTTAATTTCAAAGCATATTGTACGAGTATGCCTCAATAGATCTCAATAGGATAATTTAGAAACAAAATCTGGAATTAGTCAAGATAAAATCGAATTTGGATCCGACTCTTGTGTTCAAATGGAAATTAATTGTTAAATATTTTGTCTGTTAGTTTTATTGGTAGAAAATGTACATAGTTTGTATGTCCGTCTTCGATAGTAGATGGTCATTATATTTTCTGGTTTATGTGCCCAAACGTCAGTACAGGATGAGGTTAAATTTGTCAGTCTAGGTAGTTTATGATGGTGAAGAAGTCACTTCAACTTGAAACATCGTACACATGTTCCTTATGATATAATTTTTAGCTCACCTGGCCCGACTGAAATAGCCAGTTGATCCCTTGAGGAGTTATTGCCCTTTCTACACAGCTACTTTTGCATAGGTACTATTTCTGTACCAAAATTCTGTTGTATTGGAAATCTTAATATTCAGTACTATTTTGTTACTTTAAAATTATTGTAATATTTAGGTACCTGTATTTTACAGTTCTTGATTAATACTTGAAATTTAAGTACTACAGATTTTTTGTTGCATGGTTACATTATCAGCATTTTCAAAGTTTATCTTCTTCAAATCTCATGATGTTATGATGTTTTAACATATAATACTGCGATCATTTTTGGTATTATTTTTGTACCAATATTTTAAGTACAAATCAAGTACTGGAAAATACAAGTACCTAAATATTACAATAATTCTAAAGTAAAGAACTAGTACTAAATATTAAAAGTAAATTTCCAGTACTACAGATTTTAAGTACAGAAAGAGTACCTATGCAAAAGTAGCTGTGTAGTCAATTTTTAACCATTTTTCGTAAATCTAAGTAATCTTTTACAAAAATCTTCTCCTCTGAAACTACAAGGCCAAATTGAACCAAACTTGCCCACAATCATCATTGGGGTATCTAGTTAAAAAAATTGTGTCCGTTTTTGCTTGGTCAATTAACCAAGATGGCCGCCATGGCTAAAAATAGATAAAGGGGTAAAATGCAGTTTTTGGATTATAATTAAAAAATTAAAGCATTTAGAGAAAATCTGACATGACATTAAATTGTTTATCCGGTCAAGATCTATCTGCCCTGAAAATTTCAGATGATTCAAACAACCAGTCGTTGGGTTGCTGCTTCTGAATTGGTAATTTTAAGGAAATTATGCTGTTTTTGGTTAATATCTTGAATAATATTATAGATAGAGATAAACTGTAAACAGCAATAATGTTCAGCAAAGTAAGATTTACACATAAGTAAACACGACCGATATGGGCAGTTGACCCCTTTAGGAGTTATTGCCCTTTATAGTCATTTATTTTTACATTTTTCATTAATTTTTGTAGATTTTTAGTAAATATTTTCCATTGTTATTACTTGGCCAAGTTCATTATAGATAGAGATAATTGTATCAACAAGAATGTTCAGTAAAGTAAGATCAACAAACCCATCACCATCATCAAAACACAATTTTGTTATGAATTTATCTGTGTTCAATGTTTGATATGCACATAGACCAAGGTGAGCGACACAGGCTCTTGAGAGTTTCTAAATTGTATGCTTAATCAAGGTTTTGACCCCAATTGCATGGTTTACTAATCTATTGTTTTTCAAGAATCATTTATAGGTTACACTTCAATTAGTTATCTTGAATATATCACTATTAATTTTTAAATTTCTTTTGTTACAGGTGCCATTGCTACAGTTGAGTTTGACAGAGGATCATCGTCAAGGAAGTCATGAAAAACTTCTTATTCTGCAGCACACAAATGGGTTCAAAGTTATTCTAAAAACGGTAAAAAGTAGATATGAGCATATGTTCCATGAGACTTAACCTATGCATGGACTAACTGTATGTCCTTGCCAACAGACTCTACAAAATGGTTGTGCATCTGTTGTGATTGACACATTTGTTCAAAAGATTGATGACTTTAGAATATGGTCTATCATGCCAAAATTTATCAGTGCCTGTTCTAATTCATTATTCAGAAGTTGTTGTTGTTTCCGACAGCCATATTTGTTGATCGTTTTGTGTTAATTATCAAAATGGCTGTTCGATTTCTTTTTTTAATCAAATTGAGAATGTAAATGGGGAATGTGTCAAAGAGACAACAACCGGACCATAGAACAGACAACAGCAGAAGGTCATCATTATGTCCTCAATGCAGCTAGAAACTCCCGCACCCAGAGGCATTCTTCAGCTGACCCTATAACAAATATATGTACTAGTTCAGTGATAATTAACACCATACTACACTCTAAATCATACACAAGAAACTAAAATTAAAAATAATACAAGCCTAACAAAGGCCAGAGGCTCCTGACTTGGGACAGGCGCAAAAATGCAGCGGGGTTAAACATGTTTTTGAGATCTCAACCCTGCCCCTGAAGCATTTCTCATTCTGTTTCACGAAATAGTTAAAGGATTTATAAGCATTCAGGAGGTATAACTGTGACCTGTTTTTGTTTCATTTGTGATAAGTAGTTGTCAATTATCATTCAATTCTTATTACTATTTTTACGATAAAAATCATAAAAGCTTGAAAAATTACATTTTTCTGCATACACTTGATTATGATTATTTCTATTCATTATTCAAATTTGGTTTTAAACATATCTTTATCTTTAAGGAGTTACTATGTTCTTTAACACATACAATTAAAATTATTGACACTGACGAAGGCTATTTATAAAGCTGAAATATTTGTAAACACAATTTTATAACTTTGTATATTACCATCTTATATAAGTAACGTTAGAAACTTTAGACTTACATGTATATTATGTTTTCCTTATCTACGCAGTATCGCATAAATCCAATTGTGTTATGGACTATACTACACTTTTAACATAAAAAATGATTTTGTGCAGATTATTAAAGAGAACAACAAGTGTTTCGAGGAAGTACTGGCAATGATCTATTTACAAGACGTTTCAGCTTCCATATATTTTATCTTTGAAACAAGAGAAAAGATTTATGTGTATATGGAATATATGATACCAGGTAAGTGAATAGTAAAGTTAAAGTAGATAATCTTAGTAAAAAAAAACAATACATTTTTATAATGAAATTGAGAATGGAAATGGGGAATGTGTCAAAGAGACAACAACCCGACCAAAGAAAAAAACAACAGCAGCAGGTCACCAACAGGTCTTCAAAGTAGCGAGAAATTCCCGCACCCGGAGGCGTCCTTCAGCTGGCCCCTAAACAAATATATACTAGTTCAGTGATAATGAACGCCATACTAATTTCCAAATTGTACACAAGAAACCAAAATTAAAATAATACAAGACTAACAAAGGTCAGAGGCTCCTGACTTGGGACAGGCGCATAAATGCGGCGGGGTTAAACATGTTTGTGAGATCTCAACCCTCCCCCTATACCTCTAGCCAATGTAGAAAAGTAAACGCATAACAATACGCACAGTGAAATTCAGTTCAAGAGAAATCTGAGTCTGATGTCAGAAGATGTAACCAAAGAAAATAAACAAAATTACAATAATACATAAATTACAACAGACTACTAGCAGTTAACTGACATGCCAGCTCCAGACTTCAATAAAACTGACTGAAAGATTATGATTTCATCATATGAACATCAGTCACAATCCTTCCCGTTAGGGGTTTAGTATCATACCATCATAACATATATGAGAAGAACATAACCCGTGGTATGCCAACAACTGTTTTTTGAATAAATGGGTTTAGTTCCGATGCAAAGACCCTATAAGTGAATCAATATTAACGCCAAAATATGCAATCTTTAATGACCTGACAACAGTATCGTAACTATATCCCTTCTTAATAAGTCTATTCAAAGGTTTTGTTAGTTTCTGAGGTGAATACTGACACTTTTGTGCTTTATAAAGAATATTTCCATAAAAAATTGGATGTGAAATACCTGAACGTATAAGAAGTCTGCATGTTGAGCTATATTTACGAATGATGTTCTTATACCGATGATAAAATTTAGTAAATGTTTTGACTAGTTTGTGATATCGAAAACTCTGGTGTAATAATTTTTCAGTAATACATAAATTTCTCTCGTGAAAATCTAAAACATTGTTACATACATGAGCGAATCGTACAAGTTGAGATATATAAACACCGTAAGATGGTGACAAGGGAACGTCACCATCTAAAAATGGATAATTAACGATAGGAAATGAAAAATCATCTCTTTTATCATAAATTTTAAATACATACTGAAGTCGTCATTATTGAGAGCCAAAATATCATCCAAATATCTAAAAGTATTATTAAATTTGTTTATCAGATGTTGTTTCGATGAGTCTTTGCTTATTTTTGTCATAAATTGTAACTCATAACAATACAAAAACAGGTCCGCAATTAGTGGTGCACAGTTAGTCCCCATTGGAATTCCGATAATCTGACGATATACGGAATCCCCAAAGCGAACAAAAATGTTATCTAGTAAAAATTCAAGGGCATATATAGTATCAAAGCATGTCCAATTGACATAGCTGTTTTGTTTATTGCTTCTAAAAAATGACCTAAAAGAGTTTGAACATATATATTCACATTCTGACTTTTTAAATGCCCATTTAATTAGGCGTGTGAAATTTTTCTTAATGAGAATGTGAGGCAATGTGGTATACAGGGTAGAAAAATCAAAACTTTGAACAGATTCAAAATCACCAATATAAGCATGCAATTTATCAAGTACTTCCAACGAGTTCTTGACACTCCAAAAGTAATTAATTCCACTATTTTCGAAGGCCTTATTTAAACAATTTATTATCAGGTTTTTAATTGTACCAAGTGTGAGTTTCTTTCACAAGAATTTTGCATGTATAGTGGAGAAACTCAATATATTCATAATAAATAAATATTATGCACCATCTGAAGTATGCTTTTTACCGGCTTTGTCTGTATACTCATTACTGTGATCAGCACTTCAAATTTTATAATAGTTTTGTATTTAACATATTTAGCCTCGAGCATACAAATTGAAACATTGATTTCGCATTAAAGACTGGACTTCACGCTCACAGTGTTATTTCAGAACTAAGCTGTTGTTTCCATTGAAAAAAGCAAAATCACAAAAGTACTGAATTCCGAGGAAAATTTCAAAAAGAAAGTCCTTTATTAAATGACAAAAACTAAAGCTCAAAAAAAAGACACCTAAAGAATATACAATAAAATCCAATAGAACTACTGTAGTTTCAGATTATGATTTTTCATGAAACTTGTGCACGTTTGGTTATTTTTCTCTATGTATTTGAAAAAGATAATCTCGTTATTTGATTTAAAAATTTATTATTTTTCAGGAGTAACACTCAAAGACCTACTGATGAGAATACCTGAGATAAACCCAGGAATACTGGTGAAACTGTTCCATTTTATTATTTATTCATTTATTCAAAACGTGATAATAGTTTTGGAAAAAAAGTTGAGCCATAACGATTTACATGGTATGTTAAGTATTGATAATAAGCATTATTTTTGTTGATGGTTTTACTTTAAGAACCTGTCCTGTTAAACAAACAAACCAAATATAAAATACAAAATAAGAACAAAATGAGACAACATCCATGCAGAATATAATTGTTTTGAACGGAAACACTCAACACGCATAATAAATCTTATTTTATTGAAATGAACTGACGATGTTAATAGTATTCACAGGCTAAATATTCACTTTATTAAGCATTGTTAAGCATTCTGCTTGTGACGTTTCATGACAACAAAGTTGGATTTACCAACTGATCAAAATGCACATGTATGTGTAATTTAGAGACAACAACAAAAATATTGGGGCTTATGTTAATATTTAATTATTCATATCTTGATGTTCAATCAGTCATCCGATACCAAATGAGTTATTTTCAGGATGGATAAATTGTTTAATGACTAGAAACAGAGTTTCCTCTGGTAATGATCAATCCGTCATCCGAAGGGGAAATGTACAATAACATTGATGAAAATAGATTAAAAAATTATAAATAGAGAGAATAGCTCACTGGGGCCCATAGGGCACCAGCGTGAGCTTAATTATGCCATCACTTGGCGTCCATTATCTTCCGTCGTATGTCGTTATCTTCGTAAACTATTTAAAGAATCTTCTCAAACTTTAACTGAATGTTCCTAAGGGTATCTTGTTTATAAATTGTACCCAAAATTTGATCCATTAACAGACATGGCCACCAAAATAGCACATATGGGTCAAATGCAGTTATATGCTTATATCTTAGAAAATAAAGCGTTTAGAGAAAATCTGACATCAGGTTAACATTTTCAATAGGTCAAGATGTATCAGCCCTGATTAGGAATCAAAGAATGCATTCTTTGGCTGTTGCCAATACCATTGTAATTTCAAACAAATTTTGCAGTTGGCGGATATTATCTTTTATCCTGCATTTGGGTGTCCTACTATACAGATACAGCCCTACAGATATCGCTATGCTGTATCTGTATACTATACAGATATCGCTTTAAAGCTCCGCCCAATGCTGGACTGAGTATTGTATGATCCTGCGTGACCTGAAGATGTGTATTGCAGTCGCATTCCAATGACGTACAATTGTCGATTTCAAAACTTGAAATTGTATGACTGTGTAACAAGATCAACCATGTAAATTTCAGCATGCATGTTTGGTGAATGTCGAGGCTGAAGCGTAGGACAACTCGTACACTTCTGTTTCAAATTGGACAATGTTTTATATTTGTATTAACTGTTGAAATTAGTTGTTATGTTAAAATAGATAATTATTCACCTTGAGCGATGTATTATTGTTGACCATTCGAGATTCTTTTTTTGCGAACCCGTCTCCAGCTGAATATGTGATTTTCATGAACATTACTACCTGGGCCTCAAGGGATTTCAAATCGAAAATAAAACAAAATTTGAGTTTTTGTGTCTTTCAAAACTCAAATAAAATACATGATTAATTGCAGGATAAAGACAATAACTGTTTAGTGTTCTTTAGATATCAGCTGTATCTGTACTCGGCTCAAAACAGGAGTAATAGCTCGCAAATGCTCGCATTATACCTGTTTCTTAGCCTCGTACACATACATCTGATATTTAAAGACACTAAACAGTTATTGTCTATGAATATTATTGAAAATAAGGATAAACTTTTCTTATTTCTTATTCAAAATGTTTTTCTCTGAAACTTCTTTGCCAAATATATAAAATTTCTATTAAATGTTCCTTTTGATAAATTGTTTTCATTGATTTGATTAATTCAAAATCATGGCGGCATTTTTGGGTAACTTTATTCTATGTACATCTGTAACAATAATGACCTTTTGACTTTTGATTTTTGACTTTTATCAAACTGATATCAAAAGATTAATAAACCTACTCTTTACTATTTTACAATCTTGACTACTTCTATAAGTTCATTTATATTTTTACTTTTTAGAGGAAAATATCCTATTGGTAAAAAGCAACAGATGGTTGGGAACTGGACTTATTGACTTTGGCAATATGAAAAAAAAACAGGATGAGTCATATGCAGATAAGGATGTAATGGGCATTTATTTAGTTGTAAAAAACGTAAGCCTTAATATAAATATATAAATGATATAGTTTGTAAGAACATCAGCCATTATTTTTTTACATTTATCATCATGATGGTTTAATATTGCTGCATATCATAGAAAAACATGTCAGTCAATCGTTATGAAACGCGCGTCTGGCGTACTAAATTATAATCCTGGTACCTTTGATAACTAGTATGACAATCCACTAGTCATATGTTTCCTATGATTGTGATTGTAAATTTCTAATGTTCAATGAAATGCCAAATGATTAAAATGAATACTATAAGGTCAAGAAGTATATGCATGTATGTTTGGTTGACTCAGAATAATGGCCAACATTTGCCATGTTAAATGTCGGTATTAAAGCTGATATATATTTTTTTTTTTTTTACTTTTTGGGCTTTTGATTAGATTTATTCTATTATATGTATAGAATATATGTAAGAATTCGTTTGGTATAGAACATGTGGAAATAAATTGTTTTTGTCAATACAGGGACTTCCTCTCAATAGTGTGGTGACAGAATAGGAAAAAGTCGATTATTAAAAGAGTTTAATTTCACTTCATGGTACACAGCTAAAAATTGACACAGTCCTAGAAAAATGATTCTTACTTGAATTTAAGATTGGTAGTCAAAAAGTCGTATTGTGCATTCTTTTCAGCTTTTAGTCAGCAAATTTAACATCTAATGCAAATCATAAGTGGCATAGAATTTGGCTTTTTATTCAAAAAATAATTTGTGTTCCATTCCTGTTTGTGACATATTGATTCGCATGACACGGGTTACATGTTGTTGACACAACCGAACTGAACTTATGTATGGCTTCAACTTACGTTTTCGCTTTCATTGATGTATACTAGATGGTTATATTAATAAATACATATTTGTTCATAATTTTCTATAAGTTTTGTTGAGTTTTGACATACGCTATTCTTGTTATTTGAACAAATACATCATTTAAAACTGAAAACTACCCCCTTTTTGTAAAGTCGCAAACCTGTGTTCGGAAATCTCATATAATGAACGGTTTTTAGTTTTCATTCATTCTACTGTAAAAAGGGTATTTATATTGGAGTTAGATATTTAGATATTCAATTTTGTTTTTCCTTGAACCAACGTGACACAATGACCTTTGATCAAGATTTCTGAAAAACTGCCCCATATTTTCTTCTGACCACCAGAATAATCTCAAAGATCACATATTTCAGAATCCAATAATATATGATATAGCCGTGTACCATTTTGATACCACCGCAAAAATTGTAAATTTATATGCCCCGCCTACGAAAGTAGTAGGGAGCATTATGTTTTCTGGTCTGGGCCTGCTTTCGTGTGTTCGTTCGTCCGTCCTTTCGTCTGTGCGTCCGTTCGTTTCAGGTTAATGAAGTCCAATCAACTTGAAACTTAGTCCACATGTTCCTTATGATATGATCTTTCTTATTTTAAAACAAAATTAGACTTTTGACCCCATTTTCATGGTCCACTGAACATAGAAATTAAAAGTGTGAGTTTCAGGTTAAAGTTTTTGGTCAAGGTAGTTTTTGATGAAGTTAAAGTCCAATCAACTTGAAACTTAGTACACATGTTCCCTATTGGTTGATCTTTTTACTTTTAAGGCCAAATTAGATTTCTCACCCAATTTCACGGTCCATTGAACATGGAAAATGATAATGCGAGTGGGGGATCCGTGTACTTTGAACACATTCTTGTTTGGTCGTATATTGGTATGATGTTGGCGTCGTCGTTGTCGTCTGAAGACATTTGGTTTTCCCACTATAATAGTAAAAGTTAATAGACATCTAATATAACACAAGATTTATGACCATAAAAAGAAGGTTGGGATTGATTTTGGGAGTTACGATCCCAACAGTTTAGGAAAAAGGGACCATAAAGGGCCCAAATACCCATTTTGCTTGGTTTTCGCACAATGACTTTAGTAAAAGTTAATAGACATCTATGAAATTTAAACACAAGGTTTATGACCATAAAAAGAAGGTTGTGATTGATTTTGGGAGTTATGGTCCCAACAGTTTAGGAAAAAGGGGCCATAAAGGGCCCAAATACCCATTTTGCTTGGTTTTCGCACAATGACTTTAGTATAAGTAAATAAAAATCTATGAAATTTTAACATAAGGTTTATGACCATAAAAGGAAAGTAGGGATTGATTTTGGGAGTTATGGTCCCAAAAGTTTAGGAATTAGGGGCCAAAAAAGGTCCCAAATAACCATTTTTCTTGGTTTTTGCGCAATTACTTTCGTGTAGTATATAGAAACCTATGAAATTTTAACACAAGGCTTATGACCACAAAAGGAAGGTTGGGATTAATTTTGGGAGTTTTGGTCCCAACTGTTTAGGAATTAGGGGCCCAAAGGGTCCAAAATTAAACTTTGTTTGATTTCATAAAAAAATATGAATTATTGGGGTTCTTTGATATGCCAAATCTAACCGTGTATTTAGATTCTTAATTTTTGGTCCTATTTTCAAATTGGTCTACATTAAGGTCCAAAGGGTCCAAAATTTAAGTTAGTTTGATTTTAACAAAAATTGAATTCTTGGGGTTCTTTGATATGCTGAATCTAAACATATACTTAGATTTTTGATTATGGGTGCAGTTTTCAAGTTCCAAATCGGGGTCCAAAATTAAACTTTGTTTGATTTTCAACAAAAATTGAATATATGGGGTTCTTCAATATGCTGAATTTAACCATGTATTTAGATTTTTAATAGTTGATCCCGACTTTCAAATTGGTCCACATTGAGGTCTAAAGGGTGAACTTGAAACAAAGGATATCTCAGACACAGGTTCACTAAAAATGTTTTTTTGTTTTAAGAGCCTTTTGACATTTTGGTCAGATTTTTATATGTTTTAAATGATTGAGCATCGCGCATCAATGTTAATGATAAGAGGACAAATGTTGGCGAAAACCACATCTTGTGAAATTTGAAAGGCGCAGTTACTACTTCATATCTTGGCTTACAGCCAGAATTTTAAGCTTCTATCATGCTTATCCTTTATTGGTGGTTAAAATTTGTTTGGATGGTTATTTTTAGGATGAAGTGAATCCTAAACAGGCGCGTCAGAATCTCGAAATAAAGGAGAATAAGGCTTTATAAATTTCTGTGTTTACCTTCTTTTGGAAGTTGACCACTTAATGTTTGAGAGCTAGGGATGTGTAAATATGTAGAAATGTTAGAATTCATTTTTATCAAAATTTACCTGAATCATGTTCAAAGACTGAAGACTAGAGTTCAATTTTACCTGAGAAATAGAACTGCAGTTCCGAACAAATTCTTTCAACAGATACTTTACGAAATATATGTTATAAGTCATATAAGTACCATAGTATTTTATTTTAATACAAATTAAAAATATCAGTAATGGTCTTTTGATTTTTTTTTTTAACTTATATGAGAACAGATATAACTTTCCAAATGTGACCTGATTTATATGCAGCAGGATTCCAGTAATGCATGTATCTATAATATATTTCTTTAAGTTGATTTTATGGTGGGATCGTGTTGCCTATCCTTTAGTTGACAGTGAGGGTGTTGTTATTGTTGTTTGTCGTATTGTTATTTTTACTATTTCATTGTTTAACTTAATATTTCAGATGATAGATAGAAAGTATTGGACAGATATTTTGGTATGTATAAAATAACTGGATGAACAATATCATAGCAACCTAAATCTAGCATGTCTTAATTACATTAAACAGTACTTTATCTCAATTGATACTAAATTGACTAATGCATCTTTCAAACTGAAAATTATATAGCACAATATTTCACTTCCAGTAATAAGTATCAATGATATTTGTGCAAGTTTATTGAATAACAATATGAATGATATCATATCTCACGAAATACAGAATATAAAACAAATAATCATTATAACATACGTATTTAACCTTTTTATTAATTTCTAACTCTGCTGGATCGATATTTGGCATGCCACAAAACCAGGTTCAACCCACCATTTTTATGCCCCACCTACGATAGTAGAGGGGCATTATGTTTTCTGGTCTGTGGCTCCGTTCGTTCGTTCGTCCGTCCGTCTGTGCGTCCGTTCGTCCGTCCGTCTATGCTTCCGTTCAGGTTAAAGTTTTTGGTCAAGGTAGTTTTTGATGAAGCTGAAGTCCAATCAACTTGAAACTTAGTACACTTGTTCCTTATGATATGATCTTTCTAATTTTAAAGCCAAATTAGACTTTTGACCCAAATTTCACGGTCCACTGAACATAGAAAATGAAAGTTGGAGTTTCAGGTTAAAGTTTTTGGTCAAGGTAGTTTTTGATGAAGCTGAAGTCCAATCAACTTGAAACTTAATACACTTGTTGCTTATGGTATGATCTTGATAATTTTAAAGCCAAATTAGACTTTTGACCCCGATTTCACGGTCCACTGAACATAGAAAATGAAAGTGGGAATTTCAAGTTAAGGTTTTTGGTCAAGGTAGTTTTTGATAAAATTGAAGTCCAATCAACTTGACACTTAGTACATATGTTCCCTATAGTATAATCTTTCTTATTTTTATGCCAAATTAGATTATTACCCAATTTCACGGTCCATGGAACATGGAAAAGGATAGTGCGAGTGGGGCATCCGTGTACTTTGGACACATTCTTGTTTTCTTTTAAAAAATGTCCTGTCAAAGTCAGGAAAATGGCCATTGTTATATTATAGTTCGTTTCTGTGTATGTTACATATTAGCGTTGTGTTTCTGTTGTGTCGTTTGTCTCCTCTCATATATGAGTGTGAATTTGCATTGCTATAAGACGTGTTACGGTACTTTTCTATTCCAAATTCATGTATTTAGTTTTGGTGTTATATTTTTTATTCTCATCGGATTTTGTCTAATGCTTAGTTCGTTTCTGTTGTATCGTTGTCCTCCTCTTATATTTGATGCGGTTCCTTCAATTTTAGTTTGTAACCCGGATTTGTTTTTTTCTATCGATTTATGAGTTTGGAACAGTGGTATACTACTGTTGCCTTTATTTGTTGACATCTGTTGAGTTGGGTAGACTGGCTTGATTTGAAAATGCCATAGCGTATGCACTGTGTTATCTACTTTAATACTTACCATCTGAGATTTGGATAATTAGTCTGCTTCGAGCTAATATGTAACGGTAAAAACATCTTCATCAACCAATCTCAACTCATCTCCGTTACCTTCATTCTTTCTACAAATAAAGACAGAAGGGGACGAAACAGGTTGATGAGAAATCTGATTTATCGAGTACATAATCATAAGATTTTATTACAATATTGATTTAAGACCAGTAGCATCTAACTGTAGCCGTGTTTTGCAAAAACTTTCAGGAATTTTGGAATGCAATGCTTTTCACCTTCGTACTTTATATATTTGTCAAACCATACAAAAGACAAAATAAGACCTACTCACAGTAGGAATATTAAATACTTTCAAAGTTGTTTTTAATGCAGTAGATAAATATTAGAATCTTATCATATGATATGAGTTTTAATTTTGATTTAAAATTGATAATATAAAATTACAGTGCAAGATAAGCTATCTTTTGACATTAAAAACGTTACATAAGGGAGAGTGAAAATGGAGTGTAAAACCTGTGTTTGCTACAAGCGAAACCTCCCGCTTGTATTAAAGTGTTTAGAGTTCAGTTATATAGAACGTATTATGAGTAAACCAAAATGAAAAATTGTAAACAAGAAAATGATTGCCATCAATCAGCTGAGATTGAATAAAGGACATCAAAGATATACAGCACAACTGAATCGGAAATGTTGTATAATCTTTGTGCCATTGATACAATCAGATATTTAAAAAAAAATAATAACACTCTATTGATTGAAATTTCATCGATTATTTAATATATTCCAAATATTGAATATGGCGGAAAAAAAAAAGAAATTTATATCTTTAATTTTGAAATTAGAATTTTGACCCCAATTTCACAGTCCACTGAACATAGAAAATGAAAGTGGGAGTTTCAGGTTAAATTTTTAGGTCAAGGTAGATTTTGATGAAGCTGAAGTCCAATCAACTTGAAACTTAGTACACATGTTTCCTATAGTATAATCCTTCTAATTTTAATGCCAAATTAGATTTTTGCCTGATTTCACGGTCCATTGAACATGGAAAATGAAAGTGCAAGTGGGGCATCCGTGTACTTTGCACACATTCTTATTCATCATAAGTACTCCCTCGCAAATAATAAATAATGATAATAATGTATTTGTACTCGTCTTGTCAGTTATTCTATAAGTGGTTGATGTGAATAGTTTCATAATCCTGGAATGTACTTTGAAATGCTCTGGTATATATCAAATTTAGACGGTAATAACTTCCTTTCCTAGATTTAGATATTTTTCTTTAAACGGAAAGCTCCACACTAAACTTTACGACAAACGGGATGATTTTTCGTTCCCTATTGTTAATTTTTCCTTTTGGATGGGGATGTTCCTTTGGCACCGTCTTATGGGGTTTATATTTCACAACTCGTTCGCTATGCCCGTGTCTGTTTTGGCTTTTTTATCGTAACGAACGTAATCTATGTAGTACTAGTAAATTATTAATCCAGGTATTTCATTACCACAAATTACTTAAAAAACTTTTACTAAATTCTTTCATAGATATAACGATTTGGTTTGGAAGTATGTTAAACTTTGTACTTGTAGAAAACTTATTTCAAAAGTGATAGCACATCCTCACTTTTACAGAAATGTTGTTTACCGTGCCCGATAACTAAGAAATGATCTTGGTAAACTTAATGATCTTTTAAATAAACTTTCAATTCAACACTGCAATTAGATCATTGAATATTGTTTTTATTGGTATTTATATTAATTTTGTTATCAGTATGTTAAAAGTAAACTGTTGATAGTGTTATAAACATATTCACATTCATGGATCTTTAGGTATCTTTGGCATTGCACAAGGTCATGTTTTTGTTTGGCTGCGTGTGACATCTGTTCACTAAATCCATTGGATGTTGAATGTGTACTCATTGATAATTAAGTCTTAAATGCATGATTTTGTATTAGTTGTTATTGGCTTTAAACTGTCATCTTCGCTAGGCAAGGGTTACGATCCACGCCCGTTCTCTTCACCGGGAGTGGATCGTAACCATTGGCTAGTGAAGATGACTAATTGTGAGTACTCTCAGATCTGTACTCAGTGTCAATTTGTTGTTGTAATGTGTAAGTTCCCGGTAACGTTCACTTGTATTTGAAGTATTTGTATTTTTATCTATTCTAATGAGTTAAGCCTTTTTTCAACTGAATTTCATAGTTCGTTCTCATGTTGTACGGTTACACCACTGTCCCAGGATAAGGGTAGGGTTGGGATCCCGCTAACATGTTTAACCCCGCCACATTCTGTTTGTATGTTCCTGTCCCAAGTGAAAAGTCTGTAATTCAATGCTTGTCGTTTGTTTATATTTACATATGTTTTTCGTTACATAAATTGTGCCGTTAGTTTTCTCCTCTAACATTGTCATTTCGGGGTTTTTTTGTAGCTGACTTTACTGTATGGGCTTTGCTCTCATTGTAGAAGGCCGTATGGTGACTTATAGTTGTCAATTTCTGTGTCATTTGGTCTCTAATGGAGAGTTGTCTCATTGGCAATCATACAACATCTTCTTTTTATATACTATTTCAAACATTTAATAAATGGAATATTAAAACGTACTTTTGCCACTTTTTAGCTCACCTGACCCAAAGGGCCAAGTGAGCTTTTCCCATCACTTGGCGTCCGGCGTACGGCGTCCTCGTCTTTGACTTTTACAAAAATCTTCTCCTCTGAAACTACCAGGCCAAATTTTACCAAACTTGGCCACAATCATCATTGGGGTATCTAGTTTTAAAAATGTGTCCGGTGACCCAGGCAACCAACCAAGATGGCAGCCATGACTAAAAATAGAACATAGGGGTAAAATGCAGTTTTTGGCTTATTACTCAAAAACCAAAGCATTTAGAGCAAATCTAACATGGGTAAAATTGTTCATCAGGTCAATATCTATTTGCCCTTAAATTTTCAGATATATCGGACAACCCGTTGTTGGGTTGCTGCCCCTGAATTTGTAATTTTATGGAAATTTTACTGTTTTGGGTTATTATCTTGAATATTATTATAGATAGAGATAAACTGTAAACAGCAATAATGTTCAACAAAGTAAGATTTACAAATAAGTCAACATGACCGAAATGGTCAGTTGATCCCTTTAGGAGTTATCGCCCTTTATAGTCAATTTTTAACCATTTTTCGTACATCTTTTACAAAAAATCTTCTCCTCTGAAACTACTGGGTTAAATAATCCAAACTTGGCAACAATCATTTTTGGGGTATTTAGTTTTAAAAATGTGTACGGTGACCCGGCCATCCAACCAAGATGGCCACCACGGCTAAAAATAGAACATAGGAGTAAAATGCAGTTTTTGGCTTATAACTCAAAAACCAAAGCATTTAGAGCAAATCTAACATGTGTAAAATTGTTCATCAGGTTGCTGCCCCTAAATTGGTAAGTTTAAGGAAATTTTGCTGTTTTTGGTTATTATCTTGAATACTATTATAGATAGAGATAACCTGTAAACAGCAATAATGTTCAGAAAAGTAAGATTTACAAATAGGTCAACATGACTGAAATGGTCAATTGACCCCCTAAGAAGTTATTGACCTTTATAGTCAATTTTTAACAATTTTCATAAAATTTGTAAATTTTTACTAACATTTTCCACTGAAACTACTGGGCCAAGTTCATTATAGATAGAGATAATTGTAAGCAGCAAGAATGTTCAGTAAAGTAAGATGTACAAACACTTCACCATCACCAAAACACAATTTTGTCATGAATCTATCTGCTTCTTTTGTTTAATATTCGTATATACCAAGATGAGCGACACAGGCTCTTTAGAGCCTCTAGTTACTTTTACCCGAAAAGTGGAGATTTGCATCCGTCAATCAACCCACCAGCATGTTTGTATGTTCCATATATCTCATTTAGGTTTCGTGACATTTTGAATCTAATTTAAGTAAGCATGCTATTTGATGTGATGGTTGTCACAATTATTACGCATCAACTTTCTGTTTATACAATATTGAATATTTAAAACTGAGCTATTATATTTCACAGGTCAACTTATTAATCCTATGATTTTTAGAATGAAAAATAAAACAATTCAGGATGTTACGGCTTTTTTGTAGAATATATTTAAAAATCACAATGTTAAAAGTGTATATCAACTAGTTATTCTTTTTTTATTTTAGGCATTAGACAACCCACCTGAGATTGATTTTCAATTAGACGAGTACAAACAAATGAAAGAAGAACATCTTTCCTTAGAGAAAATAAAGGGTCTGCAGAATATTGTTTTGCCATTAGCAACAAACTTTGGTAATATACATTTATATAGATTAGACCGTTGGTTTTCCGGTTTGAATGGTTTTACACTAGTAATTTTCGGGTCCTTTATATCTGGAAGGAGAGTTGTCTCATTGGCACTCACACCACATCCCCCTATATCTATGTAATTTGTCTCACTGGCGACTAATAATTTTGAAGCCGATCAATATGTTTGTCTATCTAATGTATACTGCGGTGTATACCAGTGTACAAAGCCTAATTATTCAAAAGGCATAAGAACTTGACTACTTTTTTGTAATGCATACGACTGTCAAACGGTTGAATTCTAATTTAATATATGAACGCTTTTTAATGGCTATGTTAGCAATTCTCATCACCTGGTTTCCATCTGTGATCGTCTTCGTCTGTCCAAAAGTAATCGTTGGAGTAGATAATGTTTAGAATCTATTTTATGATCACGCTTCGGTGCTTGGCAATCAGCATGACAGAATAAGGATAAAGTGCAAGTACTACCTTTCATCTAGAAAATCATGAATAGAGAAGTATAACATGCAGAAATGTTGAAATTAACAAATTAAACAAAACTTACCTAAGTTGTAGTTTGATATTAATTTGGTAAGGTCCAATCTACTAGAATCACATGTCGAGTGAACAGATGATCACATGATGCAAATTAGACTTCAGAGTGGAGAAAGTCAGGAACTGAAACTTCCATAATGAGGGTGGGCACAAATCACAACTCGGGCGGCCATGTGATTCTGGTTGATTGGACCTTACCAAATTAACATTAAACTACAACTTAGGTAAGTTTTGTTTAATTTGTTGATTTAGTAAGTCCAATCTACCTATAGAATCACATGAGTCTTTAGAGTTCAGTTCTGCACTTTCAGTCAAAAGCAACAGTTATACTATAAACACTACATATCTCACTACTTGGAAAACACTACTAATTCTAAATTTCGGAAATTATATACATCCTTATATAACAAAAAGTATCTTATTTCCTCTTGGCCAATAAGATTTCTTTACTGAAGGAGCTGTCATTAGTAATTGGTCTTTGATAAAATTTTCTAAACACACTATCTTTCTTCCATCCAGCTGTGCGAAGAATTGTAGCTATTGGAATTCGTCCATTAACATAGGAAGTAGCAGCTCCTCTAGTACTATGAGGTGTAAAGATTGTCATATCTATTCCAGCCAAAATTAAAACTTGTTTAATCCACTTAGCAATGGTACCCTTTTTTACAGGTTTATACGTTTTTTTGGAAACTCAAAAACAATTGAGTGCTATTAAATCTCATTTTTTTTTGTGCGTTCTAAATATTCATGTAATGTATGAACCACACAAATCCTAAAATCTGGCTTAAATGCTTCTATAAATATCTCTGGTCACTGGTATCCAGGTCTAGTTTGCTTAACCAAGTCTCCATATATCTAATTTTAAATGAGTATGTATCAAGATCCAAATTTCTAATATCTATTAAGAAAATACTCTGCATTCTTTGACCTGTTGTTAAAGCTAATAACATTGCCAATTTAAATGTTAAGTTTTTTAATGTAATATCTTTCACTGGGTTCCAAGTCTTTAACAGAATTAACACAATTTCCACATTCCAGGTACAATTATACCTAGGTAAAACCGGTTTCTTATTAAATATTCCCTTCATAAATTGTTTAACATGAAAATGTTTTCCAATTTGCACATAAGTAATGAGGTAAACAAAACTAGATACTGCTGATTTAGCAGTATTAACAGCACTATATCCTAAGCCGTTCAGATGCAATTCTAACAAAAAATTTAATACACTATTTACAGATGTATCAAATCGATCCGTTTTTTCTTTGTCACAAAAAAGCAGCCACTTTTTGATATATGTCCCATACTGGTTTCTGGTAGAATCTCTCCATGAATTGATGATGATGTCGGCAGCCTCTGCTGATACTCCTCCCTCACACATTTTATTCCGGAGATCTTGAAAGCCGCCAATCTCATGTTTTTCAAAGGATGAGTTTGATTTGTTTTGGGATTCGTCCGAATTGTTTCCACTTTTGGCGAAATAAATGGTTGATCGCAAATCATTTGTAGTAGCTGCGGAAACCAAGGCTGTGTTGAAAATAAAGGTGCTATAACTAATGCAGTTGCTTTTTCAGGACAAATTTTCTGTAACACTGCACTGATCACACTGAATGAAGGGAATATATAAGCATAAAAGGTATTCCAAGTTAAAGAGAATGCATTAACAGCCAAAGCATTCACATCAGGGCCAAAGGATACATATTGTTCTAATCTATTGTTATGTTTTGATGCAAATAAATCAATGTTACATGGACCAAGTTTATACACTCAAAACTACTATCAATAATCATCCATTCCATATCTGAATTAGACTTGTGTCTGCTTAACGCATCTGCTTTTATATTTAACTTCCCTGGGATATGAAAAACACTAAGCCAACTTTTTCTATGTATACACCACAACCATATCTCTTTAGCTAAATTATTTAACTCCTCTTTTCTTCCTCCCATTTTATTCAATTACTTAACAGCAGTTGTATTATCAAGAAATAATTGTATTTGTTCATTACGAATTCTGCCACAAAAGGCTTTTAATGCAAGAAACGCTGTTTTCAGTTCCAAAAAAAAAATATATGTTTATTACGTTCACTTAAACTCCAAACACCTGATAATGTAAGATTATTTGTTACATCAAGTGCTCCATATCCTAACATACTACTGTCAGATTTAATTTTTCTATCTGGTGGTTTAAAAACAATCGGTTTATAACTATCATGAATGTTTTCAATCCACCAGTTTATACATTGTTTATTTGATAATATAATCCTAGCATCAAAATTTCCTTTACTCAATTTGAATTCAACATCCTTTTGTATTTTTCCATCACCATCAATTGGCGTCCGTCGTCCGTCGTCGTTAACTTTTACAAAAATCTTCTCCTCTGAAACTACCAGGCCAAATTAAACCAAACTTGGCCACAATCATCATTGGGGTATCTAGTCTGAAAAATGTGTGGCGTGACCCGGCCAACCAACCAAGATGGCCGCCATGGCTAAAAATAGAACATAGGGGTAAAATGCAGTTTTTGGCTTATAACTCAAAAACCAAAGCATTTAGAGCAAATCTGACAGGGATAAAATTGTTTATCAGGTCAAGATCTATCTGCCCTCAAATTTTCAGATGAATCCGACAACCCGTTATTGGGTTGCTGCCCCTGAACTGGTTATTTTAGGGAATTTTTGCTGTTTTTGGCTATTATCTTGAATATTATTATAGATAGAGATAAACAGCAATAATGTTCAGCAAAGTAAGATTTAAAAATAAGTCAACATAACCAAATGGTCAGTTGACCCCTGAAGGAGTTATTGCCCTTTATAGTAAATTTTTAACCATTTTTTCGTAAATCTTAGTAATCTTTTACAAAAATCTTCTTCTCTGAAACTACTGGGCCAAATTAAACTAAACTTGGCCACAATCATCATTGGGGTAACTTGTTTAAAAAATATGTGGCGTGACCTGGCCAATCAACAAAAATGGCTGCCACGGCTAATAATAGAACATAGGGGTAAAATGCAGTTTTTGGCTTATAATTCAAAAACCGAAGCATTAAGAGAAAATCTGACAGGGTTTAATTGCTTATCAGGTCAAGATCTATCTGCCCTGGATTTTTCACATGGATTGGACAACCCGTTGTTAGGTTACTGTCCTGAATTGGTAATTTTAAGGTAATTTTGCCGTTTTTTGTTATTATCTTGAATAGTATTATAAATAGAGATAAACTGTATACAGCAATAACATTCAGCAAATCAAGATCTACAAATAATTTTACATGACCAAAATAGTTAATTGACCCCTTAAGGAGTTATTGCCCTTTATAGTTAACATTTTTCATAAATTTTTGTAAATTTTTAGAGAATATTTTCCACTGTAATTACTGGGCCAAGTTCATTATAGATAGAGATAATTGTAGCAACAAGAATGTTCAGTAAAGTAAGATCTACAAACACATCACTATCACCAAAACACAATTATGTCATGAATTTATCCGTGTCCATTGTTTAATATGCACAAGAACAAGGTATGGACACAGGCTCTTTAGAGCCTCTAGTTAAAGTTTTGTAAAAAACTGGTGCATATAAGACACCATGTTCACTAGCAACTAACTTTCCAATTAACTATGCAAATTCACGTATAGTAATAAAACACTTCCTTAACAATGTTCTGCATAATTCCACAATATTTGCAACTTTCTTTGGTGCTAGTTTCACTACCATGCTCACAGAGTCTATACTGAATCCTAAAAATTCAATGTTTTGAGCAGGCACAACAACTGATTTTTTGTCAAGCCTGCAACTTTTGTTGCAGAAAGCTCGACATAGGGATAGTGATCCTGCGGCGGCGGCTACGGCGGCGGCGTTAGCTCACTTCTTAAAAGCTTTATATTTTAGAAGGTGGAAGATCTGGATGCTTCATACTTTGTATATAGATACTTCATGTTACGAAGTTTCCGTCAGTCACATGTCCAATGTCCTTGACCTCATTTTCATGGTTCAGTGACCACTTGAAAAAAAAGTTCAAATTTTTTGTAATGTTGAATTCTCTCTTATTATAAGTAATAGGATAACTATATTTGATATGTGCGTACCTTGCAAGGTCCTCGTGTCTGTCAGACAGTTTTCACTTGACCTCGACCTCATTTCATGGATCAGTGAACAAGGTTAAGTTTTGGTGGTCAAGTCCATATCTCAGATACTATAAGCAATAGGGCTAGTATATTCGTTGTATGGAAGGACTGTAAGGTGTACATGTCCAACTGGCAGGTGTCATCTGACCTTGACCTCATTTTCATGGTTCAGTGGTTATAGTTAAATTTTTGTGTTTTGGTCTGTTTTTCTCATACCATATGCAATAGGTCTACTATATTTGTTGTATGGAATGAGTATTAAGTGTACATGTCTAGCGGGCAGATGTCATGTGACCTTGACCTCATTTTCATGGTTCAGTGGTCAAAGTTAAGTTTTTGAGTTTTGGTCTTTTTATCTAATGCTATATGCCATAGGTCAACTATATTTGGTGTATGGAAATATTTTATGATCTTTATGTCAGTTGAGCAGGTTTTATTTAACCGTGACCTCATTTTCACGGTTCATTGCACAGTGTTAAGTTTTTGTGTTTTGGTCTATTTTTCTTAAACTATAAGTAATGTGTCAACTATATATGTTGTATAGAAGCATTGTTAGCTGTACCTGTCTGCCTGGCATGGTTCATCTGACCTGGACCTCTTTTTCAAGGTTCATTGGTCTTTGTTTAGTTATCTTGGTTAATGTTAAGTTTATGTGACAGTTGTAATAAAGCTTAGCTTTATACTTAGGACTATCAACATACTATCAATGATTAGTATAGAAGGCGAGACATTTCAGCGTGTGCACTCTTGTTTTTATGTATCTTAAATCCAAGGCTATCAAACAATTTCATTGTTTCTTGAACATTATTTAGACATTCCTCATAAGTATCCCCTACCAATGAAATGTCATCAATATACGCACAATTAACATTTCCTTAAAGAAGATAACACAGGTTTTAACAACTTTGTGAAAATACGAGGAGCTGGTGATAAACCATTAGGCATAGCTGGAAACTGATATAATTGACCTTTCCATGTAAATCTCAAAAAATTTCTATCTTCCTTTTTTTATTCCTAAACTGTAATATGCATCTTTAATATCCAACTTTGCAAAGAAATTTTTATTTTTTACTAATTCTAATGTTGACTTGAAAGTTTCCATCTTGAAATGTTTATATTCCAAATGCTCATTCAGATTACTTAAATTTAATATTAATCTAAATGAACTATCAGCTTTGGCCCTAATAAAAATACTAGATAATACTTCCCCATGCTGATGAATTACAGGTTCAATAACCTTTTTGTGTAAAAATTTTGTTAACAAATTGTCAATAACTATTTGTTCACTTTCATTAAATTAATTTCTTTCCGTGAACATTTACCACATGGTTCACATTCAAATTCCAAGTGATAACCTTGACATACAATATTCAAGAGGTTCCTATCACTTGTAATTGTTTTCCATGTTTCACTATACTGAGCTATTTTTCCAGCAACAAAGTTGTCAGTAGTATTATGCAGACAATTAAGATTTAATAATGTACATGTACTTACATTACTATTACTATGTGTGTCTATTTCTAATGGCCCAGACTCCTCTTTCCTTTCTTGTTGAAGGGTTTCTTTTGATCTCAACGTATCTGGGCCTTTTTGGCTATAAAATTGTTTTTCAAACCCCTTTTCCCTTTGAAACTTCCATTGTTAGACTTAAAATTATCATTCCGAGAATAAGAATTCTTAGCTTCAGGTACATGTGCCTTATCCCTGTTCCATGCACCTTTAACTTTAATTTTATTGCCCAATTTTGTACTATCATCTATTTCTTTCATCCGTTGTTTCAGATTTTCTCTGTCCCCAAAATAAATAGTTCGGCGAAATTTTCTCAACTTCGTGGTTCAGAGCTAAATATTTTTTGTCTAAAACCGGCGTTAGCAACTTCCTTCTTTGACTAGACAGATCTCTATGAGCATACAACAGCAAATTTAGGGAGTCCAGGGATAGTTCAAACGTTTCTTCCAATTCTTCCGATGAGCTTTTCAACGACTTTTCCATCAACTGAACAACCGGTATCACGCCTTTAACAAGATACCCCTGTGTTCTTTGCAGGGATCTGTCATTATCTTTCAGACGTTTAGATGTTTCCTTAGAACTCCACAGCACTTTATTCACTTTAGGAACCTCTAGAAATACACAATTCTCTGGCCGAACAAATTTGTCCACTAATTCCTGAACTTCTTTATTTTTATGATCTACGGCAGACTCCGCCTTTTGATTAACGATTTCAGCTATCTCCTCGTATACCGGCGATCCTAATTTTGGTTTCTTAGACAAAATGTTCTCAACTTTTTTCATTTTTTTCATTTTTGACATTTCCGTCGTAACTTTTATTCTTTTTTGCGGTGGTTCCTCCGCCATATTATCCTCCTCATTCTCCTGAGAAGACTCGTAGTCCCGTTTCCTCCTCTGACACACTATCATAAAATATATTCGGAGATTTGCCCCGTTTATTGTCAATCAACTGCGTCGGCGCAATGGGCGCAATCGGCTCAGCTGTTTTGTGAAGAACCGCATTTTCAATTTCAATTACGGATTTGGTTAGCTCGTTAATAGCTTTCTGCTGTTCAAAATAAAGCTTTTGGTTGTTTATCAATTGCTCATTGTATTAAACTAACAAATCCGGTCGCTGTTGATTAACTTCAACACTTGCATTAAAGGTACATAGTTAGGCTCCACCCCGCCTTTTTTTCTCAACTGTCGCTCACTTCGGAACAGAATTTTAACGGGTAGGCTGTGACGATGATGGAGCTCCAGTATGAATCAACTGAAGAGAACCATCATCCTTCACCACTATTGCCTGGTCTTGGAAAACATTGCAATTTTCCACTACTGGATCCAAAAAAAAAATTCCTCTGCCATTGTTCGGAATTTCATAAACACACGTGCCCTCTCTATCAGCGCAAACACATTTAACAAAGGAAATTGTATACAAACTTAATTTCATGTCAAATGAAAATTATGGATGACATCACTATAGTCAAACTTTCAAACTACGAACAATTCCTGACTATCCAAACACTAACATATATGAAATTTTGAATTTTCGTCTCCTGAATAATTAGTCTAACTTTGCATAACAAAGGATCAACCTCGTTCTGATTTGCATCATGTGATCATCTGTTCACTCATGTGATTCTATAGATTGGACTTACTAAATCATAATCAAAACCTCAGAAGACTCATTACTGCAGTTATTTCCAATAATTGACGCATCTAGCCAATATTAAATTCCTTGGCTTCGTCATGAAACAAAATTGTTTTTAACAGACAAATGTGGCAAATGCGTCTACTTGTTCGAAGTCGTCAGTAGACAAGTCTTACGTCGGCGCTATATAAAAAAAAGAACAGATAATGGTCGGTGAAAAGTAAGAACAAGTTGTCTGGAATGACTGACATTTGTTTGTCATGTGGATAATGTTCCTGTAAGCTAGCACAATAATCATCCGGCCAAGTGTGTCGCTTAAGTAAAAACAAAGTATTATATTTATTATATGAACATCTATATCTATATCTCCTACTCTGACAGTAAAAGACATACAAAAAAGAAGTTGATTTTTGATTTCAGATATGCTGACATATTTCTATACATCTTATTTTTGCTATGGAAGTGTTTCCGAGTTTCTCCTGACCGTAATAATAAAAACTCAAATAATTGAAAGATGGTCTTTTAAAGGCAATAACCTCTTTTCTTAAAGTTTTAACTTAGACATGAACATTGGTATTTTGAAACATGATAGACTCTTAAAAAAGGGAATCATTTGCAAAACAAAAAATCCTTAATAAAAAAATCCTCAGTCGACTCCTTATAATAGCTGTTGCTTCGCCTTTTCAACCATTTTTTTCATTATAGTTTATTTATCATAAAAGACAAGACAAAATTTTGGCATATATAGTTTCAATTCGAAACAAATAATATTGGTGCATGTAATCAATTATTTGTAACCATGACAGGTCAGCAATAAGGATCCATGGCGCACCACACAATATCTAAATATCAGTTGTTTCTACCAGTCAAATACTGTGATTAATTTGCTTCCATAGGTATTTTATATTCTTCTATCATGTTTGCAGTTGAAAGAAACTGCGAATAACATATGTTTCAGCTTTCAGATTTGATGAAAGGTTCAAGTAAATATTAATAAAACCTTTGCATATTTTTTTTCATTTTGTAGCAAACGATCCTGCAGCCAATAAATCTATTATTGACATGTTTAAAGAAAAAAGTGAGTGATGCTATAACACTTGACAAAATGTTACAAAAGATCTGCATTTTAGTAAAAGAAGGACGAAAGATACCAAAGGGACAGTCAAACTCATAAATCTAAAACAAACCGACAACACCATGGCTAAAAATGAAAAAAGACAAACAGACAAACATTAGAGCAAATGACACAACATAGAAAACTAAAGAATCGTGTACTGTAAACCTGTTTGCAATGAGAAACAAGTGATAAATACAGTTTTCACATAAAACCTGGTTTCACCTGACTACAGTTTGAATGATATGTACGGGACGCTTGTTTACACCAGTACACGAATATTTAGTTCAAATATCAATTACATAAGCATGAATTGAAAAAATCGCTGTTTGTTTTTGTTAGTTAGGCAAAACCATATTATATTTGTCCCACATACATTATTTTGATAAATTTGACAGTTTAAAAAATATCACGATGACGCAAGCATTAGAACATAACAAAAAGATCAAAAGGGCTTTTGCAAATGAATATTTTAGACTGGCACTGAATGCAAAAAAAACATACCTTGCTTAAGACACGATGCAAATCTTTTTTCCTCTTCAAAATGTAGAACTTTGTAAAACTTTTTAACAAAAATCCCCTACCTATTGAAAAACAAATTGTCGTGCACGAAAGCTATTTTATTTAAAGCATGTGTGTATCACAGCAGATTTTTATTTTTTGTCATATAAATAGGTATATAACTTATAATATTATTTCAATCAATTTTTTTAAATACCTGCATTTTCCTTATATATTTTTGAGTAAGTTCACGTTAATATCGAGTTCACATAACCCATCTAAGACCTACATTGGCTATCGATTGCATGAATTAAACTACATGTAAAATTTCTATGTAGGTAAATGAAATAAAAACTATTTGAAATGAAATTCAACTAAATAAATAATACGGCTAATATATTTCGCACATATTGGCATTAAAATTGGAAAAATTAATCATTTAGAATCTCCTTTTAGCATTGAAAATACTATCTCATCATGATTGTCCTCAACGATAGTCTCATTATAACAGTCTTGCCTGGACTATGGAATCTAGTTCGTTTGATCCTTGGTGGATTTGACCAAATAATTCAAAATTTGGCATTACTCCACCAGACATGCAACCCCATGATAACCGTCATATAACATGACGGCAACTGTAACTGTAAACCGTAAATGTTGTCGTAGTAAATTTAAACAAGAACTATCTTTAAAAAAGATATCCGACGTATTTAAATTTGAGTATATGTTTAAAACTATCATTTTGATAAACTTAAGAAGCACAAAGATACCATTGAAATAACGTTTTCTCTGTTTGTGTTCAGTATTCTCGGTCCTCGTATCTTTCTGTTTACATTCACCAAAACCCCGCGGAAATCTCACATGCGTAGGTGCGTTTTAAAAGTCATGTACGTTCGTACAACAAAGTTTACATTAAAAATTATATAATTGTCCCGAATAAACAGCTGTCACGGATGCAAAGAGCTATTGGAGAAACAATTATTTTAATAGAAATATAAATCTTTGTAAGATCTAGTCAAATACTATAGTTTTTCACTTCCTTTCCATCACGATATAATTAACGAGACGTTTTTTCAACCACAACCAAATCACCCACCATGACAGCATTTTGTCCAATCACAGAAAGAATTTTCGAGCATGCGTATTCTGTTGCCATAGTTAAGCGTCCTTAAGTTCAAAACCGAAATTATATCGACTTACTAGAATTTTTAAAAGACTTTGTATTTTGTAATTGTTATGTAATGAAATTTGGAAGCCTTGTTAAAAAAAATGATTAAAAAGAACGTGTTTCGGTTGAAGAGGGGTGCAGGGCCTGTTGTTGGGACGTCCATGTGGTGTGTTTTACGCTCGGGATATCGGGATTTATTCTTTCGCGATCCGTGAATATTTTTTACGAATTTCGGGATGTCAGGATCTAAATATCTTAAAAGTCGGGACCTCGGGGTTTCTTGTCTTTAATCCCGGGATTTCGTGATCAGGGACCCCCTTCCCTCGTTTAGCGTTCCAGGTGAGTCATTATTTCATTCATAATGATAATGAGCTGGATTGATCAATATCAAACTCCTTATTTTATTTTATTTTTAGGGAGATGTATTATTCAATAATAATACAGATAGTGCAAGACAGAAATGAAATCCAGGTTGAAGGGACTTCAAGCTTGAAAGAAGAACATTCACGTTCTTCGTTTTCTATTTATAACACTTTCCAATTTATGTAAAAAGGAAAATTTTCTTTTTTTATTTTGTATATCCTCAAAATATTGTAACAATACTGATTTGTTATTTGTTTTTAATATTTTTCCGCGAATATTTTTTTATACGCTTAACCTTGTCGCCCCTTTTTAAGAAGATTGATTAATCTAACTATGATGGTATCTGATTCGCAACAGCATATCCATTTGAATAAGAAGTTAAAAATGACATGAAGTTGTGGCTTCATTTCTTAGACAAGTTCAATGAAATTTCTATGTTCCTGAATGAAAACTTTCTATCTAACAATACACTGAAATTACACACTGATGCAGCTCAGTCCAAATGTTATGCAGGCATTTACAGTTCAATGTGCATACTAATAGACATACAAACAATTTTAAAATTTACATAGGCAATGTTAACATTCAGGGTTGAAAAATCAAAAGTATGTAAGAATAAATTCAGAAATAGACCGAGATTTAAACTAGTCCAAAAGATTATAATAATTTGATGTATGCTGAGTTTCTTATTAT